>CM019160.1:7223156-7593875 GCA_009733165.1 Naja naja | reverse complement strand
AACGGTGAGAATGTTTTGAACTTTCTTAAGGCAGCAGGAGCTATAAAGCTCTTCCAAAGGGGAGAGGGCAACCCATGATCTTCTGGGCAATGGTTAACCCTCTGGAGTGCTTTCCTATCTGCCACTGTGCAATTGGCAAGCCATGCAGAGGTGCAGCAAGTTAAAATGCTCTCTATGGTGCAATGGTAGAAGGTCACCAGCAGTTTCTCATTCAGTTGTTGTTTCCTGAGAAGTCTCAGGTAGTATAATCTCTGCTGGGCCCTTTTGACCAGGGCTGCAATGTGAGCACCCCAGGTCAGGTCCCTTTTAGGGTAACACCCAGAAACTTAAAACTGGCCACTTGCTCCACTCGGTCTCCATTGATCACATGACTGTGGGGATGCTGCAGTGGTCGTAGTATGGAAAATGATCATAAGTCATCATTTTTCCACTGCCGCTTGTAACTTTAAAAGGTCACTAAATGAACTGTTGTAAGTCAAGGACTACCTGTATAAATTTCTACATAAATAAATACATTCCTAATTCAAGGCTGCTTTAGGCATTAATCTGAGCATCAATAGCCATAGCTCCTTAGACTTAAATACCACTTCACAGTGCTTTCTAGCCCCTTCTAAGCGGTTTACAGAGTCAGCCTCTTGTCCCCAACAGTTTTGGATCCTCATTTTACCCACCTCTGAAGGATGGAGGGCTGAGTCAACCTTGAGCCTGGTGAGATTCGAACTGCCAAATTCAGTCAGCCGCAGTCAGCAGAAGTAGCCTGCAGTACTGCACTCTAACCACTGGGCCACCACAGCTCATCAAGACTTGTCTTCAACTCTTTCAAAGTTTAGATCCAATGGTCCTAGAATGGGAGGGGCAACTTGAGCGTATCCTGGAAATAATGGAGCCATCTGTAATTGCTTGTATGTGAATTGAACTTCCGGCCTGTGCTGGTGTAGAACAACAGAGTCTCTTTGTCGAAGGAGTGAAATGATTTGAGCCCCAGAAAGGAACCATTTGAGTCAAACCCTTTAAGAAACACTGATTTGGAGAAAGTTGAAGTTGCTGGACAGCGGACATTAGAAGCCGTGGGAAAGCCTTACCCCACAACCATGCATGATGGTACCGTGTTCCCCGAAAATAAGACCTACCCCGAAAATAAGACCTACCCAAAAAATAAGACCTACCCAAAATAAGACTCCACCCGAAAATAAGACCTAGTGTGTTTTGGGAGCGAAAAAATATAAGACAGTGTCTTATTTTCGGGGAAACACGGTAGATAAATAAATCACATGCCTACCCAGACAGTCCTTCACTTATGACCACAACTGACCCCCAAATTTCTGTTCCTAAGCAAGACAGTTGTTACGTGAGTTTTTCCCCATTTTCTTGCCATAGCTGTTAAGTGAATCACTGCAGTTCTTAAGTGAATCTGGCTTTCCCATTGACTTTGCTGGTCAGAAGCTTGCAGGGCATCGCGGGCCCTGGGACACTCTGACGGTCAGTTGCTAAGCATCCAAATTTTAGCGCATGACCACGGTTTGTAGGTATGAAAAATGTTACTTTTATTCTGTGGTGTTGTAACTTTGAATGGTCATTTGTTGTAAGCCGAGGACTCCCTGTAGCTCAAACTGCCCTGCAGAATGTAGAATTAAAGATCTTGGTGATTTTATGGAAACCTGGTCCCACATTTTCTGGTACCCTTGCCATTGCTATTGTATTTAACTATGTTTCTCTCTCTGTCTCTCTCTCTCTCTCCCTTTTCCCTCCTCCCTCTCCCCCCTTTTCCCCTCTTCCTCCTCTTCACCTTGTCCTCCCTCCCTCTCTCTCTCTCCTTTGGCAGGGGAACATACCAGCAGGAACTACTGTCGATCTGAACATTACTCACCCTTTGAATTTCTCTTTAGCAGCTTCCTGGCAGGGATGGGTAAGGCAGGCCTCCTTCCAGGTGGGCTGGTCTTCATTTCCCAGCATTCTCTGCCATGACTGCAAATTCTAGGGATGGCCACATTTTGGGAGGGGAGGGGGGAGAAACAGGACAGCCAAACTGAATCAGCTTAACGGAACAACTAACCGTAATCTCAGGAGACTGTTCAGATGGCCACCCATCCTCTGAGGGTGCAGACAGTCCTGACTACTTACTTACTTACTTACCTACTTACCACCTACCTACTTACTTACTTACTTACTTACTACTTACTTACTTACTATTTATTATTATTTATTTATTTATTATTATTTATATTATTTATTTAATTTGACTTGTATGCTGCCCCTCTCCAAAAGGACTTGGGCGGCTCACAGCTAAAACACAACAATAAATAATTATCTAAAACCAGATTAAGCGAAAACAAGTCAAATACAAAATTTAAAACCCCAAAGTTAAAACAACCATCAAGCCCCCCACCCCAGAGGTCAGCACAGCCTGGACCTGCGCAAATAACCAGGTCTTTAAATCGGGCGGAAGGTGCGGAGATCGGGGCCAACAGGAGCCCGGCGGAAGCTGATTCCATAAAGTGGGAGCCACCACAGAATAGGCCCTCCCTGGGTCACCGCCAAACGACAATGAGTCGCAACGGCACCCCAGGGAGACCCCCGCTGTGCGCCGCACAGGCGGTTGGTATTTGATGCTGACTTATGACCATTAACTGACTTTGCTTGCCAGAAGTTTGCAAAAACATGGTCAGGTGACCCTGGGGCACTGCCATCGACTCCCAAACATCCTCCTATGTTGTGCTAGTAATGTTTCTCGACTCCTTCCTTCCTTCCTACTCCCTAGGGTACCAGCAGACCCTCCCATTACTATGTGCTTTGGGACGATAACCGTTTACAGCAGATGAGCTTCAAATTCTCTAGCCAGCCACACCTACGTCCGTTGCACCCTCCTGTTTCTATCCCAGCACCAGCATACTATGCCCGGTTGGTGGCCTTCCGGCACGATACCATCTTGTAGACAAAGAGCATGACAGGTGAGTAGCTGCCCCAATGAAGATGCTCCTTGCAGAGTCCAATGTCCGCCACTAGGTGGTGATAGTGAGTTAGAGGTTCTGTGTTCTCTTTTCTTGGAAGACCTTTGATTACCTGATATTTTATTTATTTATTTATTTTTATTTTTATTCATATTTATATGCCCTTCTCGAGACTCAGGGCGCTTACAATTTTGGAGCACAACCCAATGCTCAGCTATTCATTCCATATGCCTTCATTCCATTGTATATGCCTGCTTATTACTAATAAGCAGGAGGCTGAGTCAACCTTGAGCCTGGTGGGATTCGAGCCTGTACTAATTGCAGGCAGCTGGAGCTAAGTGCTAGGCGTCTAACAGCCTGCACCACCAAGGCTCTAACTGATACTCAGCCTGGTAACAAAAAGTTGTCCAACAATGCCACCTCAAATGCAAGCAGGCATTGCAGCTAAATCTTGGCTTGGAAGCTGTAAGTTAGATTGGGGAGGGAAGATGCCTAAGTGAGGAATTAAGTATCTCTGGAAAAAATTATATTAACAGTACAGGTAGTCCTTGACTTACGACCACAACTGAGCCCAAAATTTCTGTTGCTAAGTGAGATGTTTGTTAAATGAATTTTGCCCCATTTTTACAACCTTCCTCGCCAAAGTTGTTAAGTGAACCTCTGCAATTATTAAGTTAGCAACTCGGTTGTTATCTGAAGTTAGAAGAAAAGGGGATGCCGTGACTCCTGAACACTGCAACCGTCATAAATAAGAGTCAACTGCCAAATTGCATTTGAATTTTGATCATGTGACCACGGGGAAGCTGCAATGGTCGTAAGGGTGAAAGAGGCCATAGGTCATTTTTTTCAGTGCCGTTGTACCTTGAAACAGTCATTAAATGAACTGTTGTAAGTCGAGGACTACCTGTATTTCACTTAAATAAAGGCTTTGTCAGGATTCCGGCAGTTACCCCCATTTCAATCATGAGTCTCGAGCCAAACTTCCAAAAGTTCCAAAGGATTTATTGGGAGTTATCATGTCTGGCACTGCCTGGGGGTAGCCGACTCTGAGACACATCATTCATTGTCACCCTTGACCCTGGTTTTCCCCCACCCACCCCCTGGGTGTATCGTAATTCATATTCTCCAATGGGACACCTCCATAGCCAAGAGTCATCAATCATGCTGTCCAGTTAGAATTTTGCAAGGCAGAAACTTCAGTCACCTAGTTGCCATCTTTGAAAACATTTGTGGAATGCAGTTTTGGCTTGCAAGCTGCTGCACTGCTCCCCCTTCCCTTTTTGTTGGCAACTCTAAAAGACCATAGAAATATTTTATGAGTTGACAGGCTTCATGTCTGCTCAGAGAATTGTTCAGCCTTCCACACCAATTCCCCAGCATGTGTCTAAAGGCAAAAGCTGCCCCCAGCCTGGAAAAGGTTTTGTCCCTTCAGTTCAGGGGTGCCAAACAGAAGGCCACGGGGCCGTCCTGCATCGCTGCGGCCTGGTCTACCCAGTGCAAAGAGGAAGCATGCCAGCAGTTTGGGGAGTGGCGTCAAGCTGGCCACGCCTACCTGGTCAGCCATGCCCACCCGGCCCCCAGAGGCCAACCACAGCCCTGATTGGCCATCAATGAAATTGAGTGTGACACCCCTGCCCTAGTTTGTCTCCAATGCCCTTAGACTTCTGGAGGAGGAAAAAAACCTTTTCATCTAGCAGGGGTGTACAGTTTGTCTAGAGCAGAGTTTCCAACCATGGCAACTTTAAGATGCTGGCTGGGGAATTCTGGGAGTTGGAGTCTTAAAGTCCCCTGGAATAAAAGCTGTGCCATTTTATGCTGACCGTGATTTCCCTGCCAAGAGAAATCTGCCATCCTCATGCCTTTCGTCTTCCTAATGAACGCTCTGTTTTAATCCCCCCATCCCTTTTCCTCTGTGCTTTTAGTGGAGAAGGCAGTCACATCTCCGGCCAGAGCAACGGCCGAGACCCTCAAGCCCTCGCCAAGGCTGTGCAAGTTCATCAGGACACTTTACGTACCATGTACTTTGCTTGAAAACCCAACATTTTTACCTCACTCCAGAAAGCTTTCTGATTGGTAGGAGCCATACAAAAAAAAGAGAGGAAGAAAGAAAGAGAGGAAGAAAGAAAGAAGAGAAAGAAGAAGAAGAAGAAGAAGCATTGGAGCACCTTGTGGTTATCCAATGGAGAGATCACTGCAGGCCGCGGACAAAACACTTGTAGGAAACAACCCTTGTTTTCCAGGGTCAACGCAGGAGAACTGCGTAACTGGATGGACACACCTTTGTAGTATTAAAACAAGAGAGACTTTCTTGTTTTTCAGGCTTTCCAGTTACCTGACCAAACAAATGCAAAATATTTGAAACCGTGGGAGGGAATCTGTCCTTCAATTAAAAAAAACAAAACAAAACCCCACAGGTTTTCATCACTGGGATGGTGGGCAGAGAGACAGGAGACGCAATATTAGACTTCTGACTGTGAAATAAGAAGAGTTCCAGTCCTTTTAATGCCCCAATCAAAAATGCTGTTTCTTATTGGTTCAGGGTGGGGTGGAGGGTGGGGAGTTGGGACTTGTACAGCCTTAAAACAGATGACTAGATTTATAAAAACTAATATTTTAGGATACAAAATGCTTTAATTGGCAAAGAAGAAAAGAAGCCAGTAGTTTATAGATGAATTTTAACACAGTTACCCCTTCTCCACAGAAGAGGAAAAAAATGTGAATTTTTCCCTTCTCCTTCTATATAATAATGGTGTAAGGTACCTGCAGCACTTACCACGAAAGGAAACTTGTCTTCCGTCTGTTTAAAAAGTGAGTTGGCTGCTGCCCCCTTAAGCAGCAGAAACACACCGTGGGCGAGTGCCTTACTTCAATGCTGCAAAACGATGACATTTTTTTTTTCCACCTTTCAAACAGAAAAGAAAAGGAAAAAGGAAAGGAAACCAAGAATGCTCTTGACTTGACTTGGTCGTGGTCCAGATCTCTAGTTTGAAAATGTCTGGGTTTTGGGGTTTTGTTGATGTTCACCAAGCATACCATTTCATTTTCGCTCACAGCCTCGTGGTGGATTACAATTCTGTGCACTTTTATCCTGATATAGAAATACGGAGAGCTGCTGATGATAAAAGCCTGCTTTTTTTTTTTTTGATGAATTGTGATTGATGGAATTGCTTCTGATATATTTCGTATGTGGTGATTTTCCCCCTCCTTTTTAATTTAAAGAACGCTGCATTTCTGATGAACAGGGTGTGTGTAAAAGGAAGTGTCTTTGTCTGCCCTGCAAGCACAAACAACAAAAAAAAGAACTCTGCTATCAATTCATGTCCTGATTTTTTTAATATATGGATAAATTTTTTTATTATCAAGTATTTTTATACGATGCTGAGTCTATTGCCAAAACATACACTCAAATTCTCACTGTTTACATCATTTTCCCTCCTTTATCTCTGTCCAACATTTTGGGAATATTAACAGTAGATCGCTTGATCATCACAAAAACTCAAATTGGCATTATATCGAGAAGATTTCCAGGTGGCTGAGTTTCCCAGGGGCGGCCAGAATCTTCGTGCTGTATAGTGAAGGAATGATAGTTTCATTTCCCGCAGTTGTGTAACTCCGATGCCTTTTCAAGCCTTATGTTGTTTTTCTATCCAGCATGACAGGGAAGATGGACGTAAACCAAGCCCGTTTCTCCAGCTTGCTTTGAGATCAGAACATTAAAACGCACTTCGCTGTTTGTCTATAGAAATGGATCCTGATTTTCTAGGGAAAAAAACAAACCAGTCCTTTTACTCGTGGCTGTGAATTTTCCTTCCTGCAACAAACACCTTGGATAGGAAATGTCCTGGCCTGTGCTGACCCCTCGCAAACCGATTTTGGCTGTTCAGAAGGAAGCCTGTGCCATAAAGTTGTCTCCAAACCATAACCTGTCACTTCAGAGTTGTATCTTCGAGTGCCAAAGTGAGCTTTCAACATCAGCCACAGCAAAAGATCCCGTCTCTCCCATAGAGCTGCACAACTCTTTATAATAGCAGAATTTTTTTTATTGGCCAAGTGTGATTGGACACACAAGGAATTTGTAGTTTTTGTGGAACTCCCCAAGGAAAGGCAACGCTTGTGGGGTGAGACTTTTGGACTGTATGTGCTTCCAACATCAAGTTCAATTTTCTTCTCTTTTTTTAAGGCCTTATCTCTCCCCTCCTGCCTTACCCTGCTTCACCATATCCCATAGGGCAGAATGTTAACCCATCTGAAAGCTATGCAAGCCAACAGGCCACTCAGAACGGAACCCAGTTAGGTGCTTTGCAATTTGATTCTGAGTCTGTATTCTTTAACCACGAGGCTAACAACTGCTATGGGAATGCACCCAGCCTGACAGTGTGCACAAAGAGGAGGTGGAAATTCATGACACAATGCTGTATCTCAGATGGCCTCTGAGCAACTTGTCTGCTGCTCTACTTAACGTGGGTGGAGCTGGTTGATCTTTCAAACACGAATAATGCAGATTGTGGGCTCAGTGATCCTTCCTTCCTCTCATCCATCCTGCTGCCTTGCTTCCTCCCTTCCTCTCATCCATACAACTTCCTCCCTCCCTCCCATCCATCTCTCTCCCTCCCATCTTCCCCTCTTCATCCCTCCCTCCCTCCTCCCATCTGTCTTCCCCCCTTCCTCTCTGCTTTGAATCCTTCAAGGTTGGCATTGTTTTGCCCTGGGCACCTGCTCCCGAACAGAAGCACCAAGACCGAAAGCCAACATTGCTTAACCAAGTGCCTGCATGGCGAACTCACCTACCAGCCTTCATCGAAGTTCCTCGTAGAGGATTGTCGCTTGCCTCACCGCTTTCTCAGCTTCTGCATGAAAATGCATTTCCAAAACCAAAACCAAAACCGGAAGGACATTTTGAGTTTTTCTTGGTGTCTCTTCACCCCGTCTGACTCTTTCTGCTTGGAGTAGATTCTCACTTCCGACACCAGCACTGCGACTGCGATCCTAAACTGGTTTTGAGCAAGGATAAGCGACTTGGGCATTTGCAGGACGGGGAACGTGCGGGACAAGAGAACCGGAAAGAAGCTTGGAGCTTTGACAAAACCACCACCACAACAGCCCATGCTTTAAAACCAACACCAAACCTCCAGGACTTGAATTGTTACCAATGGATCCCGCTTTCAGATTGTTTGTTCTTTTGCACTCCACAGTTAGGTTGCTGCTTTTAAAGGAGGAGGGGGATGGGGACATGGCATGATTGGGGGTGGGGGGATGTTAAGTGGCCAGCGCTTTCCACACCCCACCTCACTTCTTCACCTCTCCCCACCTGGTGCATGCAGAGTTTTCACAAAGTGCCGTAAAAAATGTAATTGCTGCAACCTCTTTGAAACCATGTTTTCTAAGTTTGGGGTGATTCTCCCACCCCCCCACCCCCCTTTCTCTCTCTCTCTTTCATTTTGATGTTTTTAAGAACTGGGCTAACCACCCCCTGCATGTGCTACGTAACAAAAGCTACCTGTTGCATCCCTGCTTCCCTCGCTTGGGCAAAATTTGTCCTCTGTCTTTGGCAGGGAGCAGAGAGTGCGCCCCAAAGAGGAAACATTCTCTGCTTCAGTTTCTTCCTCCGTCACTAAGTGTGGCTGTTGCTGCTGTTGCTGTTCTTTTCTGCGGGTGTTTTGTGAGATCATAAAACAACAACAATAATTTTTTTTTTTGTTAAAAAAAAACAAAAAACCCTGTTTTGGGATGTTTCGCCTTGCACCTTAACCTGTATTCCTTGTGATATGCTTCCCGCTTTCTGTGGCTGGAAACGTTGCTGACGTCCCACAGGCTGTGTGGGTGGGTGGGGGGGGAACGGGGAGGGGGGCGTGAATGCAGCGTACAAATGTAGCCGTCGGTTGTTGGTTTTTATTGTGATTATTTCTAATTTTGCCTGCACTGCTGCTTGTTCCGATGGACTGCTTAGGTCTGAACGAGGGGAAAGGGAGTAGGCGGATGAGGCTTCAAAAAGGAAAGAGAGACGTAAAATGAGGCCCGATTTAAGATTGGAGTCCAGTGGTTTGAGCGCTGATGGGCCCCGATGCCACATCAGAAGCTGGCACCGCAAGGACCCGGATTCAGAACTAGCTTGTAGGATTGAAGGATTCCGGTTTGCTTAGGGGAACATTTTTCTCTGCATCCTGGATGTTTACAGTAGAGAGGGTGTATCTCAAGCATTAGGTCAGTGTTTCTCAACCATGACAACTCGAAGAGGCGTGGACTTCAACTCCCAGAAAGCCAGCCATGCTGGCTGGGGGATTCTGGGAGTTGAAGTCCACGCCTCTTTGAGTTGTCATGGTTGAAAACACTGATCTAGGTTTGCAATAGTGGCGATCATCTGTAGCTGGGGTGTAGGAGGAGGATGGAGATTCTCCAAGCTTGTGGGGTTGGTTTCTGGACGTTTCGTTACCAGGCTACATAACCTCTTCAGCGGACCGTAGGAAATGTCAGGGTTGGTGTCCTGCTACTTCTTCGTGTGGTCCCATCACAAGACCTACTCACCACACACAGACCCCCTTATAGGAGGAAGAACGCCAACACAGACATTCCCTAAATTTTGCTGAAGAGGTTACTTAGCCTGGTTAACAAACGATTGGAAACCAACCCGCAAGCTTGGAGAACCAGCCTCCACCCTCACTGATCTAGGTGTTGCTGGATTCCAACGTACGTCGTCTCAACACCATTCTCTACGCTGGGTGGGGATTATGAGAGTTCAGAATATCCATAATTGGGTGCAAACGCCTTTCTGAAGTCTAGTTCTGCATCTTTAAATGACACCGGAAGCTTTTTTGTTTTGAAAGAGCTGTTTTTTTTTTTCTCTCCCCGTCTGTTGAAAATTATACAAAATGTTTTTTTTTTCTCTCTCTCCTAAAGATTGTTCTCAAAAGAAAAGTTACTGATGCTTCCTCCCCCTTTTTGCTTCTCTGTTTTCTCCTTATCACTTTGGGACCAACGAAGCAACTACTGTCCATAAAAAGCTGACGTTGTAGAAAAGATGTAGTCCAGTCCTTTTTTCCCCCTTCTTCCCTCCCTTTTATTCAAGTGTTAAAAAGCATCTTGGCAGCCCAGTGCAAACTTCTTGTGATGGTTCTATCTCGTGAGAGCCACACAGCAGAACAGCAATAATAATAATAATTTTAAAAAAAGAAACAAAACCCGTATCACACATGCGCATGTAATTTTGCACTTCTAAATAATTGTGAAAGTTTTAAACTGATGGCAATTCTAGTCTTGTGTTCAAAACAGTTTTTTTTTAACCTGTTACAAGGAAGCGTGGATGTGTAAATACAGAATGTTCACAAAACACACATGTCTGTGTAGCTTTGATTTTTTTTTGTGTGTGTGTGTGTGTTTATTTGAAATTGAGCATTGCATGGTCTGTTTTATTAAGCGGGTTTAAACTATTGCTGCATAACCTTGATTGACAGCAAACTACGGGCTTAATTTGATTTTTTTAAAAGAATAACAGCATATCTTTCTATAAACATCAGAAATGCAGTGATAAGGGGTGAAACAGGATGTACAAAGGGAGGAAACAATGCTATATTGAAAAATTGTGGAGGGTTAGTTTTATTTTAACTTTCTTCTAGGACAGTTATTTCAACCTGGTGCTTTTCGAGTACACTGGAATTGCAATTTGAGTCGCCATGGGTGAATAGGCGGCAATATAAATTCAATAAATAAATGAATAAAACAAATTAGCAGAAGCTTTGCGTTGGCTGGGAGTTGTAGTCTCATTGTACCTGAAGTGCACAATTAGTCTAGTACAGCATGGCTGGCTCAGGAGTTATGGGAATTGAAATCTACAAGTCATAAAAAAGGGCCATGGTTGCCCACCCGTGGTCTAGTATATCAAAGAATCTTTCTGTACAGTCTATTCTTTGTGTGTCTGTGTGTGACCTTTGCATCAGGTGTTTTCAAATGACCTTGTTCTCTTTGGAATGTCTGTCAATTACACTCAGTATTAAGTGAGTGCTCCCCTGACAAAGGACTTTTAGAGAATGAAAAACAAGCTGTTTGGCTCTCCTGCAATCCTGAAAATTGAACCTATTTATAAAATCCATGTATTCAGAGAGAGCAGCATTATTTAATCTAGTTTCTCCGGTGCTCAGTTGGGGTGTAGTATAAATCAAGAGGCCAATAACTCCAACTATAATACTGTAGATCAGAAAGGAACCGCAAGTTAGGCGTTGTTGAGCTATTAGTATTGTCTCAGTCCACTTGACCAGGAATTAAGTTCTAGAGTGATTGCAACCTGAAGAAGAGAAAATCGATTGGTACTATAAAGTTTTGTTATTTCGAATTAAAAATTATTTCCTTTTGCTTTCTTTTCCTTTCTGTCCCCTCCCCTCCTTTGATCCTTCACTTCTCAGAAAACTTGTTTCCTCTGAAACACATCATGCTCAATTCAGCAAATACAAGAAACTACAATGTAAACAAAAGATGAAGCATATGTACATTTTAAACACCAAGATAGCATTAAAAACTATGATGTAATATTCTGGAAAGCAATAAAATAAAAGGGTCTCAAGACTGATATAAAACTTTTAAGGTAGGTCAAATGAAGAAACATTGCAGGATTCCGATAATAATATTTTATTATTGTACAGCACGGTTTCTTCACCTCAGCAGTCTTAAAATGCATCCCAGACAGATGGCTATCTTAGTCTCTGTTTGAGTCTATCCACTTCTTCATGTCATTAGATGCCCTGTTCTTTACCCCATAAGAAGCCTTTTCAAATATTCCGTTGGAATTTTCCTGAAACTTAAAATCTGATTATTTTGGGTCGTGCAACTCTGGATAAAACACAATAGGTCTCGAGTTCTTGTTTGATGCCTTTTCAAATATTTGAAGAATGCTACCATTTTTCTTCTCGACACTAACATTCCTATTTCCTTGAATCACCGTGCCTGGTTTCTAGGCCCTGATCTTTTCATTTCCCCTTTCTCAATCTGTTCCAATTTCTCTGAACGTTGCTCTTAAAATATAGTGCTCAGAAGTGACGGTAATGCAGCAGAGTCTGATCAAAGCAGAATAAAATGAAACTCTTTGAGTTTGTAAGTCCTGTAATTTGGGCATTGTACTTTCTCTTAATGCACCTGAAAACTCTACAGGTAGTCCTTAACTGACCACCACAACTGAGGCCAGAATTTATGTTGCTAATTGAGACATTTGTTAAGTGAGTTTTTCCCCATTTTACGACTTTCCATGCCACATTGTTAAGTGAATCACTGGAGTGGTTAAATTAGTTGCACAGTTTTTAAGTGAATCTGGCTTCCCCACTGACATTTGCTTGTCAAAAGGGTGCAAAAGATGATAACATGACCTCGGGATGCTGTGACCATCATAAATATGAACCAATTCTCAAGTATCCAAATCAGAGGTGGTATTCAGCAGGTTCCGAGCAGTTCTGGAGAACCGGCAGCGGAAAGTTTGAGTAGCTCAGAGAACCAGCAAATGCCACCTCTGACTGGCCCCATCCCCATCTCTTCTCTGCCTCCCATTGAGTCCCAGCTGATTGGCTGGGTTTCTTTTGTTGCCCTGCACAGGAGAACGGAGCTGGAAAGCAGGTTCAGGAGTGGGGAGGGAATGGGATTTTACAGTATCCTTCCTCTGCCATGCCCACCAAGCCATGCCACGCCTACCAGGTCACACCCACATAACCAGGAGTAAAATTGTTTGAATCCCACTGATCCAAATGTAAATCACGTGACCATCGGGATGCTACAATGCTCGTGTTAAAAAATGGTCATAAGTCACTTTTCCCAGTGCCGTTGTAGCTTCAAACAGTCGCTAAATGAACTGTTGTAAGTCAAGGACTACTGGTATTCAGTTTTGCACTCACTCCAACTCATAGTAACCCAATATTATACCCCAAAGAATAGCAACCCCTTACGGAACAATAGGAAGATTCAGGAGGACCTTTAACAAGCTAAACGATTGGGCAGAAAACCAGCGAGGTGAATTTTTAGGAGTGTGATTGTCTTCTTAGTTGTTCCCTAATCGATACCCTGATAAGGGAAAGCTACCAAGGAGAAGACCATACAAGAGCCAGTTTGGTCTAGCTGTTAAAGCACTAGGCTAGAAACCAGCAGTCCTACCTTAGGGACGAAAGCTAGCTGGGAGACTGGGCCTGTCCTTGTCACTCAGCCCAATCTACCTCACAGAGGGGTGGTTGTGGAGAAAATAGGAGGAAAATGTTTTAGATATGTTCACCATCTTATTTGTAGAAACAATATAAATAGAATAGAATAGAATTCTTTATTGGGCAAGTGTGATTGGACACACAAGGAATTTGTCTTGGTGGAAATGCTCTTAGTATACATAAAATATAATAAAATACTCCCCTCCAAAACTGGCAGGGCAAACTACTGTATATAAACAGGGAGCAAACCCCACACTGACTTGCACTGATGATGTTACCTAGTTGGGTAATGAAACATCTGTAAGGAAACAACTAAGTCAGAGAGCAAGAACTCAATGATACAAATCGTTAAAAGAATACCATCTAAGGGAGGCTGTTTTTGATTTAAAAAAGGGTTTTTCATGAATAATAATAATAATAATGGGTTTAATAATGTGATTTTTACACCATTCAGCATTTTATGAATGCATTCATTTTTAATATAGCAATAGCACTTAGACTTATATACCGCTTTATAGTGCTTCGCAGCCCTAAGTAGTTTACAGAATCAGCCTCTTGCCCCCAACAATATGGATCCTCATTTTGCCCACTTTGGAAGGATGGCAGGCTGAGTCAACCTTGAGCCTGGTGGTATGCCAAATATCAATAAATTCCCTCCATACAAAACAAGTTATTTTATTGGAAATTACTCCATAATTTTTAAAAGTGGGAAGGGGTCCAGGGAGGAAAAAGTTTAAGAAACACTGAAACAACATTTCCAAAATTTCTTCAGCCTTTCCATTCTATGACTCAATGGTAACTTTACTATTTAAAATATATATACCTATGCATTTCATTTTTGCTTCCTAAAGCTTTAAATTTGCCTATTAATTTTATTGCGATGCTTTCAGCCCTTTCTTCCCCCAAATTGCTCTGAATGTTATTTCCAACTTCCAGAGCTAAATCTCTCATCTATTTTCATTTAATCTGCAGATTTCATCAATATTCCAATGGCCATCCCAGTTACTGATTTTTACCAAAAAAATTGTGGTTGGAAAGAAAAGTACAGTAGACAAATTACATTTGGTTCACGCAATGTGTTAAATTGGCTTATTCCATCCAGCTATGGTGAGAAAAGAAAAGCAATTCTGGTTGTAAGAATTCAAATTCACGCAGAGCCCGCTAGGATTAAAGAAGCAAATGTTAGTTAATCCCGCTGCTCATTTATCGTTTGTTATTGCTGCTCATCAGTAAATAATAAAGGAGCAACTTAGATTCGAACTCGGAACTCTCCGTCATTGGATCACTCCGCCTAAGCAACAAATGATTTAAAAAAAACCACGCTTTATCCTCCCCTGCTAGAAACTCCGCCTCTTCGCCGCCTTCGGAGGAGCGGCCCAGCAAAAACACTCACGCGTGCGCAGTGAGTAAAGCGCGAACTTGCGCGGGAGGAAGGAATTATAGAGCAGAACTCTGTGAAGTCGAGGAAAGACTTCCGGCGTCCGGAACAGAAGTTAAAGCATGCGCGCCAGCCAGTGAGTGTAAGGCGTATATAGACCGTCCCACTCTTCTCCAGGCGCTCTGGGAGGTTGAAGAGCAGCTCCTAACCAAAGAGTAGAGAAGTAGGGGGGAGAATTTCCGGGACGATCGGGGAAGAGTGCGGTGGCGCATGCGCGCGCCCTCAAACGCCGAAGACCGCTCTCCTCAGAGCTTGCCTCCTTCAGGTCCCCTCAGTCGGAGAGCGGCGGAGCAGCGGTCGAGCTGGGCTGCGGGCGGCCACGCAATTTCCGCCTGCTCGGCCACCTCCGGAGCCCGCAGCTGACCGAAGAGGCCGGATTTGGCTGAGGCAATAGCGCAAGAAGAAAAGGGCGACGCGACTTCGGGCTGCGAGGCAGAAGAAGAAGAAGAACAGGAGGAGGAGGAGGAGGAGGAGGAAGAGGAGAATCCTCCGTCGCCCCCTCAGGCCCGGCCGGTCCGGACCGGGACGGCGTGAGCAGAAGACGAGAAAGAACCGGAGCGGCCCCCATCCCACAGAGCGGCCGCGCCGAGTCCATGAATGGAAATCGGCAGCGCAGGTGAGGCGGAGGGGGTTGCCCGTTTGGGGGGGGGCTTCGGTAACGTCGGACTCGGCGAAGAGATGAGGAAGCCTTTCCCCAAGGCCTCATTACTCCCCGGAAAGCGCAAGTGGGAGAGCGGCCCTTGGGGAGACTCCCTGGCTTCTCCCAGAATCCGCCTCCGTGCCTGGGCTGCTCTTCGGAACCGAGGCAGAAGTGGGCCCTTTGGCTTCAACCGGGGATCCAAGAGTGGTCAGTATCGACCACCAAGGGACGGTCCAAAATAACCGTAAATGACCGGAAGTCAAAAGGGGGAGTGTCAGTCAATGGCTGGAGGGGCGGTTATTAAGGGGTCGATATAAGGGATCGCCAAGATCGTTATCGTAAGATAAGCGGTCAAAAATACCTGTAGGAAGGTATGTTTGCTGCCTTTATTCATAAAAAAAATAATGGTGGGTTATAACTACATGATTGGGGACAGTGAATCTTTTAGGGTCTCTCCATGAGGACCACTCCCTAGTCTTGAAGGTGAGGCGCCTAGTAGTGGGACAGAGTTACCCAGGATTTGATAGACAGCTGCCAGCAACAATTTAATTTAATAATTGGACAATGGCCTTGAGGTCTCTATTAATTGCTGCTATCAGTATTAATGGTACTATTAAAGTAGCATTTGTTAAATTATTTTCATGTGTTTGGGGGTCAGTAAACCATCTGAAACTATGAAGAGATGAGGGACCTAAACCTTCTCCTAAACTGGTGCCATCCAGCTGTTTGGGGTTATGGCTTCCTTAATTCTCACCAGTCTCACAACCCTCCACTGTGCTGGCTGAGAGCTATGGGAACTACAGTCTAGCTTCTCCCCTTCTAGAGGACATAGGTTGGGGAAGGGGATAAAATGGGAGGGAGGGTGAGTTGACTTATAGGGGACTGTATAGCAGGTGAGAAGGGGGTGGAGTTTCATGCTTAAGTTTGGACTGGGAGTAAAGGTGACTGTTCAGGCTTTGTGGAGCAGTCCTTACCTCTTAAAGGAACATTGCATTGCCATGAAATAGATGGCTAGTGTATACCTTTTTATTAAATGGCATATTCCAATAACCATGGACTTGCAGACTTGGAACTGTTGGATGAAGAAGGGGAACGGGTTTCTATGTGCTTTGGAAGGAAATTAGTACAGGGTACTGTTTTTCAATTTTAAAAGTGGGCAATAGAGTTCAATTCCCAGGATCTTCTCCAGCATAGTGTTGAAAAGCACTGGTATACCCAAACACCAGTATTATAAATCGTGTCTGTGCATGCGTGCGCTTGTGCTCTGATGTATCATTTCAGTAGAATAAAGATGAGGTATTTTTGTGGCAGTGAGCATCCTGGATATAGTAATGGTGAGGGGTGCTTAGTATCTTATATTCTAAAGGCTGAGAACTGAAATATTTATAGAAGAAACTGTATTTCTATTGTGAAATAGATACTCTAATATATGCTGCAGCTTCTTACTGCCTATACTGATATAAAAATTGCATAAGGTGATTGATCATTGGGAGAAACCTACTTATTCCCCCTGAAAATTGCATTTTCTGTTACATATTGGCAGACATAGGTATTGGTCAACCCAGTGTAGTACATTTAAACATCAGTACTATACTACACAAAGTTTGCTGAAATATTGTGGAACCATAGAAGCTACTCTGGCCTAACTGAAATAAGTTGGAGAAATCTGCTTAATTGCTTAAGGTGCAATAGCTCAAAATTTAGGAATATTTTGCTTAGCTGACTTGAGAGATTTTGAAGTGAAAGTAAATCGGTTCTTTATCTGTCTGCTTCTCAAACATGCTTAGAAATAATGTACCTATTATTGGATATCTAGAACTACTTGACTTTTTATTGAATGAGTTTTGAAGACTTTAATACCAGTATAAATTTCAAAGTATAATGGAATAAATGATGGCAACTGCTTTCTTCAGTTATCACTGTTTAAATCAATTGTTTAATGAAGAGACAGCAGCTTTTAAAGTTATCAACATGACAGCTGACATAGTTGCACAAAAACTGAAATTTTATAATTATTCCTGCAGTTACAAATCTTTAGTATTTAAATCACAGTCCAGATTAGTTACAAGCAACATTGACTAATTGAAGCAAATATTTAAATTTTCAGTTCTAATCATCAGTCACATTATTTGTTTTCAATTCATGATCTTCTTCATAGATTTCAATATTATCCTTTTCTGCAATGAGAGATGGATTTTTAATATTTGTATATTCACAGCAGTTAAACTATTGTGAAGTTAGTTTTCCTTACAATACGATACACATTTAGTGTGACTATTTGCAGCTAACTTTAAAAAAATGTGACACTGCATGACTTAATTCAACCCATTAATCCATAAACAATGCTTTACAAATCATTAAGTGAAAACCAACAATCCATATTATAATGTAACAAATTGTATGATTCATTGTATGAATTGGGCCACAGTCTACTGTATTGAGTAGTCATTGATGTCATCTAGCGGGATAACCTTTGCAGTATGTGTTTTTTTTTCATACTTTAGGACAGGGGTGTCAAACCGTGGGCTGGATGCATCACATGCTGGCCACATCCACCCCTGTTTTAGCGAAAGGGAAAACAGTTGCGGTACATCATGTGACGACAACATAACTGAGAGTTCGATACCCTTTAGGACATTGCTGGGTCACATCCAGAATTTGCTGTTTAATTTCCTAACTAGATTTGTATTTAAGCTTAATTTTTTAAAAAAGCTCTCTGAGAAACACCTCCACAACACACAAATTTTCCATGCACATGGAGAGTTGAAATAGAGCTAGAACCCTCTTCCTCCTCTTCCATCATTTTGGTCATTGGCCAACAAAATTCATTTATTCAATTTCTGTAACCGTCCATCTCAGTCCAATTGACTTTTTTGAAAAAATGTTTTCGATACTAAAATTAAAACAACATTGTGCCAAACATTCTAAACTACATGCTATAAGAATAAAATGTAAACTGCTAACATAAATATAAAAATATAACACCAATGTAGCAATAGCTCTTAGACTTATATACCCTTTCACAGTGCTTCACAGCCCCCTCTAAGTGGTTTACAGAGTCAGCAAATTGCCCCCACCAATCTGGGTCCTCATTTTACCAACCTTGGAAGGATGGGAGTCTGAGTCAACCCTGAGCCCGTGAGACTCAAATTGCCGAAGTGATGGCAGCCAGCGAATATGATTACAAATATTAAGATTAATAATTAATCATGTAATTTTAGATTATATCTGTACAACTGGCATTATGTACATATATAAATGTATATAAAATAGTAAAATGTACATATAGTCATAAATATAAGTGTCTACAACACTATAAAACAGTAAAATCTACAGGTATTCCAAAGGTAAATTTTAATACTGTGTCTGTAAAACTATGTTGCAAAAATGTAGATGGAACATAGATGTGTGAGGAAGTGTAGAGACTGAAACCTAAAATAACCAGGAAAAATAAAAAGTGATGGACCTGCCTAATCACGGTAATGACTCCAGTGCCCATGAGTATGAATCATGGCAAATGAGTGTAAACATTAGAGCTGATAAAGCTGCAATAATTTTTTTGAAAAATGATAGTAAAACATGTTTAATATATGTTGAAAAGCAATAGAATTTGTTTAATGTTGTTAGAATTGTAACTTTGTATCCTGGTGAGTTTCTTAGGCTGCTTAACTAAGAGGTAATTGCAACCGTCCTGTGGCTAGAAAAAACCCCAATATTATGCTTATTTTATATACATAAATAGTTGTAAGGGTTTTTCTATCCAAATTTCCTTTCTGCAGAAGTTTCCATCATTTCTTTCAAATCCTTAGTAGCTGTTGTTATTACTGTTCAATTCTCAGAGACTGCTTGGGCAAGTCCCTGTAGTTTTTTTGGCCAGGTTTTTCAGAAGTGGTTTGCATTACCGCCTCCTAGGACTGAAAGAAAGTGGCTGGCCTATGGTCCCCCAGCTGGCTTTGTGCCCAAGGGAGGACTAGAACTCACAATCTCCCAGTTTCTAGCTGATGTCTTAATCACTGCACCAAATTGGCTCTCAACTATTATTATAGCCCTTACTTTAATGCTCCCAGTAAATCCACAAAAGTTGCACTCTGAACTAGGTTGGCACGTTACAGTATATTTTAAAATGTCTTGGCATTGATTCATACCTAATCTCAAACTGTAAATCTGGCTGTATTCACATGATTTATGCACCATGATTAATCATGGTTTCAGCTAATCCAGTTTCAACAATGCACACACAGGTTGGGTTCACATGATGCAGTTAAATGTGATTGGCTAGTTCATGGCTCAGTTTTTGGATTCCAAACAGTCACTGAATAGAGGATTCTCTATAAAATTAGTACTGAAGATAATTAAGAATGACTGATAATGTGCAGTAGTTCTCAGATGAATCTTTGCTTATTTCAAAATAGCTTTACACACTAACAAGTGCACAAGATTTGTACAAGCTCCTTGCTAGGTACAAGAGACTTTTCAAACACCAAAGATAATGTTTTGATTTCTTACTTCTGTCCGTCACGTACACAAAAACTCCTGTTTGCAGAAATTAATATCTGGAAATGAACTTACATCTGATCTGAGGCAATGGTTGATAAAGTTGTGATAGTGGAGTTTCCCTCTCTTCCCCCGTATTTTCCTTGGTTACTGGATTGTGTTTCTGTGTATTTGAGGCTATGATTAAATGCCATTTGCATAGAGATAAAAATTTGGTTGCACTGAAGTGTATACTTGAGTTTTGTGGATCTTGAATGTTTTCTACCTAACATGTCAGAAGATCTTCCCAGGAAGAGGCTGTCAGAATATAAGATGAAGCCACCAAAGGATTCAAGTCTAAGCAGTATTCACTGTGCTTATGAGTACTACTGTTAATGGGTAGTTTGCAAAGCAAGGCTCTGTATTTAACTTTCTGGAGAGTTTTATGAGTCACTAATATAATTACTAATCTGTATTAATAGTATATTTTAAAGTAATTTAGTTGCTGCCTGAAAAGTTTCAGAGAAAAGTGTTTTTGGAAAAGGTGTACATAGCAGAGATGTAGAAACAAATCAATCAAACAAAAATCAAGATAGATTTAAGAGGAATTTAAATATCTCCTTTTGCTTAAGTAACTCAGTTAAGTAATTTTCTTGTTTCTGAACATTTTTATTTCTGGACCAAAATTGGCTTCCTGAAATATAACTGTAAAGAATTCAATGCTTTGGCAAGGGACACAGTGGCATAGCATGATGAAATCTGTGAAATATATACATTATATCCAGGGGAAAAGAACTATAATATTTATATCTATCAGTATACCATTGTCGTCTTTCTTTAGAACATTTTAGCTTTCTATTGGAGTTGTTAGGAAAAATTTCCCCTCCTTGGTGGCTGCTTTTAAATGGAACAAAAGTGTTATTAAAATCAGATCTGTACTGATAACCCTGAGATATGCCTGAAGTCTGTACTTCCTTCTCGCAGTTATTCTATATTTATTATCTACAAAATGAGTGGCTACACTCATCATACTAAGCCACAATGTATTTCTTTTGGGTTTAATCTCTTCTGGGAATTCAATTACCAGTATTAATCCATGATTAATGGCTTAGTCTGTTTGAGATTTTTTAATTAAAGATTTTAAATACAATAGTATTTAGTAAAGTATAGTAAATCGCAAAAGTAAATGCAAATTAAACTCAGAAAGAAAAAAGAATAAAAAATGCAAAGAAAACTAGAAAAAAGGAAAGAAATAGAATAATAAAAAAAATATCTGAAGAAATGACTTCCAATCTTAATTAGGACAAGTTAAAAAAAGATAACTCGTCACCCCTATAAAGTTACAAACCCCTATTTCTTCTCCCCATATCCCATCCTTTCTATATGCAAAATCATCAACTTTTTTACTTTCAGCAAAAGTTTGTAAAGGGGTATTCCTTTCTTTCACTTGTAGTAATCTTGATTTCAAGACATTCAACATTCAGATGTTGTCTTTTTCCCATCACAAAGATTCCCAAAGCTTTAATATGCCTCTTTATCTTCCAATCTTAATTAGAAGAAGTTAAAGTCATTAGTGTAAAATCTTGGTTAGTCTTTTGTATTTTCCCTTTGATTTTCAAAGCGTTAACGAATTTCTTTTGTTTATCCAGTAAAAACTCCTTATCAGAATCCTTCTCTTGGCTCTTCTCTATCTTGTAATCCACATTTTTTTCTTATGTATTTATTTCCAATTGAATGCCTTGTTTATTTTGTAACCCCCACTTTTTAAAAATCCGTATTTCTGATTCTATTATTTCTGCATTGAGCAAACATTTTTTCACATCTATTATTTTTTAACATCTTTTAGACATAATCTGTCCATAGAATAAGATGAACTCTGCTTAATAATCCCCAGGCTAATTTAACAGCAACAAGTCAGAAATCACTCTTTGTATGGCACTCTGGTTGGGTTTCTCTAATTTTCTGAAATCATATTATCCACAGAACCAAAACTAATGAGAATGGCTCAACATGCCAAGCCAAAAAAAACAAAAGATACTTAAAATTAATTAAGTTTAACATACTATGTGAATGCAGCCACTGTGTTTTTAACTTATTTGGCTAAGCATGCCAGCACACAAGTCATTTGGCTAACTAGATCCACAAAAGCAAACAATGTGCGGGGGCGGTGGGGACCAAAAAAAAGTTAGGTTATGCAATATTTGTTTTTGTCAACTTGTACCGTTAAAAGACAGTTTATAAGCCACTGTAACTGCATCAACTTTATTCATCAAACCCTTATGATTTTTGTTTTTAAATCAAGCTAATAAGCAACACTCAGTTCCATTCCCTTTTCCAACATGTAGTATGGTTTATTTGTTCAAGTCTTTTCATTTGCTACATCATTCCTTTATTTTAGATATGCCAGTGCTCCTTGATCACTACTGTTTTCTATTACTATGATTATCCTAAATAATATAAGCTGATCCGTATGAAGGTGAGGGTGCTGAACGTGTATTTTATAGGATCAGCATATTTCAGCTGTGGTTAAGCTGTAAAATGACAATTAATAAAGGCACAATAGAAACATAGAAGGCAGCTTTTTATTTTTACCATCTGCATAATCTAAGCAGTGCTTGGATAACATTTATAATAACATTCTTTCACCATGGAAGAAAAGCTCGATACAAAGGTATAGTAGCAGGAACCTGGAAATTACTCAGCTTGTTAAGCAAGCAGAAACAAGATCACAAAAGGCCAAATGACTCACAAGTCAAATTTATATGAGTGACAATTCATATTTTGGGGGAAATAATGGAAGGCAGAATTCTAAAAAATCTAAATCTAAAACCAATGTCCAATAGGAAATGTACTGTGTTGTCGTACTGTTTATACTATCATGTTCAGCATTATATTTACTGAGGAGAAAATACATTAAAATTCATATAATTAATAATTCTTATTCATTATTAATTCAATACTTTAATTATATAACCTATAATTAAACTTTCTATGTACCTATCTATTTAAACATATACATACACTTGTTTCAGAAGGCTAACTAGAGGACCAAGAAAGAACATAATAAATCCCAGAGTCTAGATTTCCACACTGCATGAAATCATTAATTATGATTTACTGAATATACCTTAGTTGGTCAGGTTTAAACAGACCAACTTATGACTTCCAGCGGAGGCATGACAAGCTAAACGTGTCTCCATGGAATGCAGAGACGATGACCTCAGCAAAGACCAGAGAAACAGTGAGTAGACTGGTTCTTCAGACAGGATAGGAGATTGCCCACAAGTACTCTGGATGACTATACCTCATAAGAAAATCACAGGATACCAGTCTCCAGCAAGTCGGAATGCCAGATGAAAGGATTAACCATCAAGCTCACATCTACAGCAGGCACCTTTTAAAAGACCCTAAGTTTGCTATCCTCCCTTCTAAACACTTTTGGAAATTGCTTATTTAAATATATTAGGACTATTCGGAACAACAAATTTGAAGTCTCCCATGACAATATCAACAATATCAGTAACAGTGTGTTATTTTAGTATTCCTAGATGGTTTAGGAAAGATAAATCAGGACCCCTATTTAAAGTGGTGTGGTAATCAACTAATTCTACCACTGGGAAAATTGTGGGAGTTGAAATCCACAAGTCAAGGTTGAAAAACACTGCACTATAGTGTTCATTGGCACAGCTTCCAGGAAAAAGAGCCTTGGTGGTGCAGGCTGTTAAATGCCTAGCACTTAAGTTCCAGCTGCCTGCAATTACTGCAGGCTCGAATCCCACCAGGCTCAAGGTTGACTCAGCCTTCTATCCTCTCGGGGTAGGTAAATTGAGGACCCAAGATTGTTGGGGGCAATAAGGTGACTTTGTAAAAATGCCGCTTAGTAATAAGCAGGCATATACAATGGAATGAAAGCTATTGCTGAGCACATTGGGTTGCATCCCCCCAAAAATTGTAAGCCACCCTGAGTCTCCGGAGAAGGGCGGCATATAAATGTAATTAAAAAAAACATGTCCCAGAGTATATCTGCAGCCCCTGAATTTCATATCATGAGAGAATCAAATTCATTGTCACCATAATAAAAAAAATAGTTGAGATTCTAGAAAGAGTGCACAGAAGAGCGACAAAGATGATTTTATTTATTTATTTATTTATTTATTTATTATTTGAACTTATATGCCGCCCCATCTCCGAAGACTCGGGGCGGCTTACAACTAAAAACAAGGAACAATAAATACATTAAAAAACAATTAGATTAAATTATAAGTCCAAACGTTTATAAAATAATTAAAAATAATTAAAAACAACCCTCCCCAAAGGGTCACAGCCCGGGTTGGTCAAATAACCAGGTCTTCAACTCGCGGTGAAAGGTGCGGAGGTCAGGGGCCAGGCGGAGCTCCAAAGGCAGTTGATTCCAAAGGTCAGGGGCCGCGACAGAAAAGGCTCGTCGTCGGGGAACCGCCAGCCGGCATTGGCCCGCCGACGGGACCCCGAGGAGTCCTTGCCTATGAGCTTGCACAGGGCGATCGGTATTCGATTAAAGGATCTAGAGCAGCGGTGGGCAACTATGGCCCCCTTACGATCTGTAGACTTCAACTTCCAGAATTCATAAGCCAGCCATGCTGGTTCAGGAATTCTGGGAGTTGAAGTCCACAGATCTTAAAGGGGCCATAGTTGCCCACCTCTGATCTAGAGGCTATCTCGTATAAACAGTTGAAGAACTAGATATGTCTTGTCTAACAAAGTGAAGGACTTCACTTTGTTAGACAAGACATATCTAGTACTTCCAGTACTTGAAGGACTGTCACAGAGAAGAGGGGATCAACCTATTCTCCAAAGCACCAGAGAACAGAACAAGAAGTAATGGATGGGAGGTCTTTAAAAAGAGATCCAACTTAGAACTGGGAAATTTTCTGGCAATGAGAATGCTTAATCAGTGGAACGGCTCATCTCCAGAAGTTGGAGGTTTTTGAGAAGAGATTGGAGAGCAATTTGTCCAGAAAAGTTTAGGGTTGGACTAGATAACCTCCAAGGTCCCTTTCCAGCCCTGTTTTGTGTGTTCTATTCTTTAATGGTTTCTATAGAAAAAGGCTGTATTCAGCATAACTCAATTCTTTACTGCATTGTAATTTATTTTCATAGCTGAAGCATACACCATCACCATATAAAGGAATTGTTTTTCATATTAAACATTCATTTCTACTTTATGGGACTTTTATGCATTTTATTCTGTTATTTTCATATTTCAATTTTGGATTGCTAAAAATGGAACAAACACTGTTTAGCATGAATATTATCAAATTATTAGAGGATTGTATTCTTTGAAATGATTTGAAAGAATTGTGTTGGAACTTAATATCTCCCTAATACTAATTAAAGCAGCTGCATGTTTTCCAGGTTCAAATGGAAAAACTCCCGGGCTGTTTTAATTAGGAGTCAAAAAATGCTATGCTCATGAAACTTCCAAAGCACTTTTCCCAAATCATTTCAAAGAGTGCCCTACCCTTTGAACACGTAATGAAATTGCTTTACATGCTGAAGTTCATTTTGAACTTCTTTCGGGAACAGTAGTTTTTAAACAATCCCGTTTCAGACATTTTAGAATTATAATTATAAATTTATAATTTAGATAATTTCAGATAAATTGTGAATACGAAACAAAATAAATTTAACAAACAAGTCAATTAATCTACTCTTCCAGTAGGGAGTTTGAATGATTTATAGAACAGCTCCCTCAAAAATGATTTCATTCTTTCAGGGAGAAGCAGAGGCAATGACAAAAAATATTTAAACTTCTTGCAACATTACTTTTTTCAATGTTTTGTAAACACAAGTCATAGACTAATAAAGACAATGTGTATCTGAGTTGATACTTTTCTTCCAGTTCGAACTGTTTAAAGCTCTGGTAGTTTAAATTGCTTAGTTTAAATAAATACGTAAATATCTATAGAATGG
This sequence comes from Naja naja, assembly GCA_009733165.1. Classification (NCBI taxonomy): domain Eukaryota; kingdom Metazoa; phylum Chordata; class Lepidosauria; order Squamata; family Elapidae; genus Naja; species Naja naja. The sequence continues at coordinate 7,568,258 of CM019160.1, read as the reverse complement.
ATTACAAGAACTCGTATTGTAAAAGCATTTTCTCAAATGACATGATGGCTGGTTTTACCTGTTAACCTTTTGTGATTATTAGAATTTTCTGAACGCTTGGTGAAGTTTAATATATTGCAATATAGCTTTCAAACCAGGGGCAGAATATTCTTTACATTATTTATGTTATTGCTTGTTATCATGCATCAGTGATATTAACAGCTGAAATCAGTAAGTGGGAATATGTACAAGTTCTATTACGTGTAGGTGTATGAAAGTGGTGGTTGGGTTGATTGTGTTTGCATCTGCAAATGATTACATTTGTCTTACGAATCATTCCAAGAGCCCCAGAGTAATGTTTACCTTTTCTTTAATTTCTTTATTTTTCATTAATGACTGGCACAGATAGTGGAATGAAAATGTGACTATCTAGCACAGTGGTGGCTAACCTTTTTGGGCTCCTGTGCCAAAAATTGTGCTCGCGCTCGCATGCCAACACCCAGAAGGCAATGCGCACATCCCCCCACGCCCCTTGCACATGTGCATGCAATCCCCCCGCCCCCTTACCTGCACTGCACCTCACAGCTGATTTTTGGCCCTTTTGAGGCCTTTTTTGGCCTCCCAGGGGCTTGAGGAAGGCCTTTGCAGGCTGAAAAATGGGCCTGTTTTGTCACTTCCGGTATTTCCGGAAATACAGGAAGTGATGAAATGGGCCTATTATTTGGCCTGCAAAGCCTGCAGAGGCCTTCCTCAAACCTCTGGGAGTCCGAAAAAGGCCTCAAATGGGCTGAAAATCAGCTGTGAGGTAAGTTTGCCTGCGGCTCGTGTGCCAGCACAAATGGCTCTCCCTGCCACCTGTGGCATGAGTGCCATAGGTTCACCATCACGGATCCAGCAGGTGCAAGAGATCTTTTTATAAGAAGCATAGCTGCAACTCTGGGCACAACACAAGATTGAGAGTGTTGACTGTGGATAGTGAAAATATTTCGGGAGACAAAATCCTTATGTGTCCAATCACATTTGGCCAATCAACAATGTTCTGTTCTATACTTTTCTATTTTCTATTCTATATCTTATCCTTCCCTATCTCGATCCCATTTCTCCAAGTGAGATTCTTAAAGTACTGAAATTGATCACAACAAGCAGTGGAGTTGCTAGTTCATACCAATTCACATCTGATTTTACTATTATTTTCTAAATTGTTTTTGCAGATGGATACTGCTTTTGCAGTTGTGCTTATCATGAATTAAATTGAAAAATGTTTTTGCTGGCAAAACAAATACAAATTGGATTAAGTCAGTCACTAGTAGTACTGGGACCTAGTAGGACAGGGACTGGGAATCTAAACATTTTCATGTTTAACTACTTTAGAAAAGTAATTTGGATTAGATAATGGTTATAAAAGAGGAGAAGGGAGGCTAATTAATATTCCTATTCTAATAAAGGTAGTTGTGTGTCCTTTAGCACAGGGGGTCACCAACCTTTTGGACCTCAGACCACCAAACTCATAATTTTAAATCCCAGGGACCTTTAACTGGTTCTGTGGGCATGGCCTAATTTGTGGGTGTGGTTTGGTGGTCATGTGACTGGCTGGGCATGGCTTGTATGTAAATATTATAAATATTTATATAAATATTGAATTTTTTATAAAAAAAGAGCAACTTTTACCCAAAATCAGGCAAAGCAGGCAGGCGGATTGAGTTGCTCACAGAATCACAGATTCATTCAGAGATCGATCTATCTGCTGTCGGCTAGCTCAGTCTGTCACATAAAATTTGCTTGCAAGGACTTCCGGTTTGGGCTTCTTCGGCGATGGACAGAAATCCGCGATCGTGCGTGGTTTCGATCCGTGCTCGCCGCTGGAGTGCCCCAATCCTTTGGATATGGGGCTGAAGCTACACCGTAGAGGTGGCAAAGAAGTGGAGACTGCCAGCTGAGTTGAGGGGAGCTGCATCTCTCCTCCTCGGCTGGTCATTACTCCCTTTCTTGAAGGCGGTTGCAGCTGTGGTCAGAAATGGCCACCTCAAAGAAGAACCTTACCTGACAAGAGTGAGCAGGAGGAAGACAAAGAGGAGAGCTTGACAGAGTGGGCTAAGCAGAGATAACATCTATGCAAGATATCCTGGGATTTAAATTATCAAGAGTGTTACTCCTAAAAGAAGATTATTAAAGCAGTGGAGGAGAGAGGGAAAAGGAAAAAAAGATTTTTTTTCCTCTCTAACACTGACAGCTGCAATTGGCTTTGAGTTCTAAAAGGAAGAGGTTTAAGTAAGAAATTTGTGTTAATTTACTTTGACACTAACAGGAAACTTTAAGCTGAAATTAAAGTGTCAAAGGGAAAATAAAGACTTTCTGGATATTCTAAAGCCTTCAGAAGGAGGAAAGTAGAGGAAAAAAGAAAGGCTGGGACTTGGAAACAACAGAGAGTACCACCTGGAAATAAAAAGAATTAATAGTGGAATTTTAACAAGACTTCCAAAGGATACATTGTAACTGAAACTTTGCTACAAGATAACAGAGCCCCCCGGAAAGGGAAAGTGGAAAAAAGAAGCAAGAAGAAACAGCTTTGGATTATTTTGTGATTTTTGGAATTTTGGGTGTTGGATTTCTAGTGGTTTGAACTAAAATTAATCGGGTGGTTGTTTAAAAGTGTTTAAAATGGCAGTACTCCTTGAACTAAAAATGGAACTCAAAAAAATGAAAAGAGTCGCAAGAGGGAGGAGGATCTGAACTTTATAATTGTATAATGTATAAACTAAATGTTAAATGAGATTTGAATGGATAACAACTATAAGATATAAAGGTGACTCTCTCTACTTGGTAATTACAGGGGGAAAAACCTTGCTTTTTAATGCCTGAAAGGGGAGGGAATTGCTTTTTTTCTTTTCCCTTTCGGGACGATGATGGAAAAAGAATGTATGAAATTGTAAGCAGGACAGACAAAAGTACAAACATAATGACTAGAAAAATAGAAATTTAGAAAAAGATATGTAATTGAATTCGAAAGGAATGAGACAATTATAAGTAAGGTTGAAAGTAAGGGAAGGGAAAAATTATTGAGAAAATGACAAAATAGTGACAAGATATAAAATAGAATATAAAGATGAATATGTAATTGAGATTATGTCTGTACGGAGATGTGATAACCTGGAATCATGCTACTCTCAAAAAAGATATATGTATTATGTTTTGTAAAAACCCAAATAAAACTTTTATTTAAAAAATTGCTTGCAAGCAAACTCATAAAATTTGCTAGCAAAAAAACTCACAAAATTAACTCACAACACACCATGTATGTAAATATTGATTTTTTTTATAAAAAATGAGAGCAACTTTTACCCAAAATCAGACAAAGTAGGCAGACAGATTGAGTTGCTCACAGAATCACAGTTTCATTCAGAGATCTGTCTATCTGCCATCGGCTAGCTCAGTCTGTCATATAAAATTTGCTTGCAAGCAAACTCATAACATTTGCTAGCAAGCAAATTCACAAAATTAACTCACCACACCATATATGTAAATATTGAATTTTTTATTAAAAAAAGAGCAACTTTTCCCCAAAATCAGGCAAAGCAGGCAGGCAGATTGAGCTGCTCACAGAATCATTCAGTGATCTATCTACCTGCCATCGGCTAGCTCAGTCTGTCACATAAAATTTGCCTGCCGTGAGTCTGCACTGAATAATAGAAGCTTCAGTCCTAAGGGAGGTTCGGCTGTGCTTAAAAGCAGAGCCGAAGATCTAAAGACTAGCTAGAAAGCAAGAAATGCAACCATTTCCTGCTTCCTAGTTAATCTAAATCTCCCGGCACAGCAGAACACCTGATGGTCGGAAAAAGGAAAATAGCAATTTAGCAGGCAAGTTTGCCAGGTAAGGAGTGAGTGGGCAGGGAGGGTTCCCGCAGGCCATGTGGGCGGCACAGCCTTGTGTTTCTGCGCAGCCTGGATTAATTGCCTTGTGGGGGGCTGCTCTGGGGGTGAGATTTCTCTGCGGCCCACCAAAATTTTCTCGCGGCCCACCAGTTGGCCACCACTGCTTTAGCAGCAATCGGTTGTTCTTACTACTTGAGAACTGACCCTGTATCCCTCTCATTTAGGTAGTGCTGTACATGTACTTCCGCTACTTTATTTATAAATTCAGTAGCATTATAAAAATACAACAACAACAAATATCTAAAGGGCAGAAGATATCTGAAATTAGCATTTGAATGTCTTGGCTTCAGATCTAAGATATGGAGATAGGTTGGGGTGAATATAGAGACTGATAAGGGAAAAGCTGTGTTTTCCTAAACTTGACATAGGTATGCCCAGAATTTTGTTGAATTAGGAGAAAAGGACTATAAAAATGGTTTTATAGGTTTATAAGGTTTAGATTGCAAAATTCAACGTTCATATTAGCTATAAATATTTTTTAATATGCATGGTAACTGGACTGAAAAATATAAGCAACAAAATGAATTCATATCAGAATTAATTCAAGGTATGGCTAATTGGAGCGGAATAAAACAGTATAGGTAGTCCTTGACTTACAACCATTCATTTAGTGATCATTTGAAATTACAATGGTGTTGAAAAGGTTACTTATAAGTCTTTCACACAACCGTTGCAGCATACCCATGGCCACATGATCAGAATTTGGATGCTTGGCAACTGTTGTGTATTAATGACAGCTGCAGTGTCCCAGGGTCATGTTTTGTTACCTTCTGACAAGCAAAGACAATGGGGAAGCCAGATTCACTTAACAGACATGTTACTAACTTAACAACTGCAGTGATTCACTTAACAACTGTGGCAAGAAAGATTGTAAAATTGGATAAAACTCTCTTGACAACTGTTTTGCTTAGCAACAGAAATTTTGGGCTCAATTATGGTTGTAAGTTGAAGAATACTTGTAATATAAAAGAAGGAAAAATTCCCTTGATTAATGCTTTCTTGTCAACAAGCCTTGTTTCAGGATGGTGGGTTTTTAAAAAAAACTTTTCAGTTTAAGCTGTAGCCTTGCAATTTTCTGATGATCTTCCATTTATTTCTAACTAGTCTCACTGCTTAGCTTTTAGGTTAGCTGGGTCTATCTGTTGCAGATGGAAATTAGTGCAGTAGTTGTGTAAATGTAATGAAGGGGATAATTCTGGATGTTTCTTTGCACCAATATCACTAAAGCAGGTTCAGTATTCATCTCTAAGTTATACCCTTGTTTTATTTGGCAGGAACCGTTGGGGCTCAGCCCCTACTCATGGTGCCCCGACGACCTGGCTATGGCACCATGGGAAAACCTATTAAACTGCTGGCCAACTGCTTCCAAGTTGAAATCCCAAAGATTGACGTCTACCTCTATGAGGTGGATATTAAGCCAGATAAGTGTCCTAGGAGAGTGAACAGGTAAGTTATAATGGGTAATATTATTTTAGCTTACTAATATTGATTAGCTGATGAAGTGAGATGCTTTGAATAGCTAGTGCTGGTCAGCGCTCTTGTTTGAGGATAAAATATTTCATTTGATAGTCTTTTTATTTTTTTTAAAAATAGCTAATGCTGTGAGCATATTTTTTGTTCTTGGATTGAGGAGTAAATTTGTAACTCGAACATACATTGTTTTACATAGACATCCACATACTGGAAAGAAATTAAAATTCATTTGTAAAAATGGCATATGTCTTTAGCATTGGCGAGCAAATAGAACATGACAAAAGTAGGTAGCTTTTTTTGTTTGGGAGTAAGTACGATTCAAAATGAAATTAAACACAACTTTTGAAAGTTAACATTCATCATGAATCTGGTTTAGTCTCTATAGATAGCATTCTTTGTTTATACTGAAATTATACTGTGGGCTTCCAAGAAAGGCCATGTTTTCATAGTAGTGCTATTAGAGCAACATAGGTTTAAAAAAACAACAACCCATAATTGCTTTACTGGATGATTCTTATTTCATAGTAGGATAGTAAACTAAAAATGCTTATTAGTGTATTAATCAGAACACAAAGTCAACCAGTTGCAGATTAGATTTGAATAGGCTGAAAGTTCTGCTGGATCAGGCCCAGGGTATATCTAAACTGGCATTCTGTTTCCACAGGGGTCATAAAGATGCCTCTGAGAAGCCCAAAACAGAACATAAGAGAATAGTAACCTCAAAACCTTATTTTTCAGCAACTGGCTTTGAGAGGCAAATTGCCACAGTTACTAGCAATACTATACAGCAATCATCTTGACTAAAGGTCATGAACTGCTTTGCATCCAATGAAACTGTACAGATGAGTCCTATAATAGAAAACGTCAGCACTCAACAATATACAGTTAAATAATCCCTGTCTTCAGTCAATTACCATTCTGCCTCATTGTACAACTTACTCTGTTTTACACAAGAACTTTCCATTTACTTTCACCATGCTATCCATGATTCCAACCTGAGTATTTCCTGTACCAAAGAAAACCAAAACACGGGAATTTTTCCAACCAAAGAATATAATTTTTGTTGTTCCATTCTGCATCTTCTGCAAACTTAGTTTCATTTTAAGATGTAATAAACAAAATTAAGCATGGTATTCTATAAGCAATTTATATTTTATAACATTTCATTAGAATTGCGTGGAAACTATACACATGGGTAACTTTTTCCATGTATTAAAGGTTTTGAACTCATGGGTAAGAACTCTGTCTCTTGATCTGTAAATGGTGGAAATAATTAACTCTAGCTTGACTTCAAGAAAATAGAATTTTGAAGTCCTCTGAATGGAACAGTTTTAATACCAGATGTGTATGTTGCTCTTCTTATTGAGGGTTTGTGTAATTTGTCCACTAGGCAAGTAATTTAATTTGGGTAAATTAAAAGGAATTTGAACTGTTTTTGGTGCTGCAATATCCATATGATGTGAAATCATGGTCTTGTAGCTGACTGATTTCATACTTGCTGAGGAGTTTCATCAGCTATTGTTTATATGCTATGCAGTAAGTATCCTTGACTAGGTTTTCCATAAGGCTTCCTTTATTTTTGCTTAATATTTATCTGTGTTGTTTAAACACTCATCTTTAAGAGATAATGAAAATACGTTTTGCAATTTCAGTGAATTTGGTGTGTCAAAGAAAAATTGACAGACTTGTGTTTAGATATTAGAATCTTAGTCCATTGAAGCCTGTTAATTTTAAGCAATGGTGTTGCTATATAATTATTACAAAGGATATAATTTTAGTTATAAAAGTTAAGTATAGATAAGTAACATTTTAAAGTTTTATATAAAAGGGCTTTGCAATTTTAAGCTCTGTATTCTATGTAGCTATGATATAAAATATTTATATTGTTAGATTTATATTCACTTTCTATTCAAGACTGACCTCTCTCCCTCCAAATTTCCCACCACAGTTCTTGGGATTATACAACAGATTAATGATTTGTTTATCATATCTTGAGGTTTCAAGATGAATAATATTATACCCCAAAGCCTGTTTGCTGTTTCATAATGGCTTAGAATATTCCCCTTTCAAAAGCTGTAGACCAGTTATCTGTCATCAATATCTTAGATTAGGACCTGGAGAGATTCAGAGAGCACTTAATCTCAAGTGATTTTGAAAAAAACGGTACAGTAATTACAAAAATTGGCATGAATCCATCACAAAGCAATCTACCTGTGTGTTAGAAAAATTATCACAGTAAGGGTTCTTCAGCTGTAGAACTAATTACCAAGATTGTTGCTGAGCTCCTCCTGGATGGCTTTTTGATAGGGATACTTTAATTTGAATTCCTGCTGTGAGCTAGAAGTTGGACTTTCCCACCTTTCTCCAGAGTGGGTGTTGACAGGATCCAGGCATGGGATATATTTAGCTCTGCTTGGCTATAGCGTGAATGGAAAAACTGAAGACACCCCCCTTCCGGGCTACTGTTTCTACTTCTTCTATTCAGTCTCAGCTGAACTAGACTGCCTTTTTGATAGCTCCCATGTTTTTAATAAACAGAGAGACACCATCAGGTTAAATTTCCTTGGATATATATTCCATCATAAGGGAAGGGGAAAACGGGCCTGTGAATCCAAGGGAACGTCTTCTCATTCAGGGGGCTCAGTTAAGAAGGTGGTGGACAAAATTAGGGCCAAGGCCAGGGCAACAGGAGATCCAAGGCAGATGAGAAGGCTGAGCGTAGGCTCCACAAAGCCTTGGTAAGACAGGTGGAAAAGAACACAACAGAGCAGGAGAAGTTGCTACACCTTAGTCCTCCTATGGAGAATAATGTAGCCCGGGGGCATCAGACAGGTCATCCAGTTGACCCCCGGGGAAGTCTTAGTTGCAGAGACTTTGGGGCAGTCAGTTAGGAACCCTCAAACTTCAGAGGTGCCGGGTTGCTCTCATTGGGGTGTTTCTACTCCAATGGTACCTGTTTTCCCACCTACACCTGTCCCAGCGTGCCAACAAGGCACTTGTTCTGTCTTCCAACTTTAGGGGCTCAGTGCCAATGGAGGTGCAACAGTGGTTTACCGAGGTAATTAGACAGGGACTGATGGGGGGAGCACAGCCAGGTAACCCATCTGCTCAGTTAGGTGCTATCCCAGCCAGTACACACCGCAGTCAACAGAAGACGAGCCAGCCTCTAAGGACTGACTCTGTGTTGCTCCACCCTTATTCTCTGGTCTCCTCAGAGGAAGACCAATCTGACTATTCTGTTGAGGAAGGAGAGAGAGAGGAGGAAACTGAACCCGAAAAATCTGGGTTCAAAGAGCTTTTTAGACCCCATTTATTTAGGCCATTGTTAGTCAAGACCAAGAGCGCAACTGGGCTTGATCTTAATGCAAAGGTCCCAATCCCTACGAATAAGGCTGGAGGTAATGAGGTCCTATTCACAGACCCAAAGAAGGAGGCTGGAGTAATCCCCTCCTATGAGATATTTTTCAATAGGGTCCAAAGGCAGTTAGACTTACTAGGATCTTTCCATTCCTTTATAACAGGGGTCTTCAAGCTTCTCCACTTTAAGACTCGTGTGCTTCAACTCCCAGAAATTCCCAGCCTCAAGTTTTAAAGTGGTGAAGTTTGGAGACCCCTGCTTTAGAGTAGCTGTTAAACCTCAGAAGACAAAACAGAATGTGCTCCATAAATGATGTGGCAGAACAGGAGTCTGCTAGAATCATCTTGAAGTATTTAATAGCCAAATATGAATGGAACTAGTAGAATCATATTACCTAATCCTAAAATGCAGTGTTTGATATAAATCTGAAAAGGTGAACAGGTTCTCTGCTTCTGTTATATGTCTATTTATGATGTGTACCACCAACTTTTGATCTCTCCCCTCCTCCATCTGATTCAAAAGTAGATTGAAGTGGGATCAAAACACTAGCTATATCTAGAAGTCTAATCTGTTTTGTCCTGGTGTGTTAAATGCATTAGTCAATAAAATTCACAGCATTAAAATTGTCTTTCCTTCTGACAGGTTATTTAAAAAATCTGTTTAAAATATTTTAAAAATAGATTTTTTTAAAAAAATCAGTATCTCATAATATCTAATCTGAAAGTTATACCAGGAATTCAAAGCACTAAATAGCAGTTTTAATGTGGAAGGGAAGGAATAAATGATCAGATCATGGTGAAGATAATTTCTAATCTACTCACACTGAAAAAAGTATAAAGTTTGTGCTTTAGCTGAAGTGGCTATAATAAGAAATAAAAGATTATGTAAATAACCAGTTTGCATAAAGGAATTCAAAGTTAGAAAACACAGAGGTAAGGTATGGCTTGTCTGGTATTTAAACACATGCTACATTTATTTGTTATTTTTACTGTGTTTTTTTTTTCTTTTCAAACTAAAAAGCTTTGTAAGGGTACTGAGAATATACCTGTAAGCCTCTTCCATCTCCATTGTGTGGTGATCAGATTGTTTAATTATTATTGATATAGTACAGCTTCACAAATGTAATTTAATAATTACATTTAATGTAAATAGCGTCTTTTATTTCTTCTCTCTGAATGCCATGCAATTTAAAGGTGCAAATATATTTCCCCCCTCTTTCATTTTCCTAGGGAGGTAGTAGATTCAATGGTGCAGCATTTTAAAGTGACAATATTTGGTGACCGTAGACCAGTTTATGATGGTAAAAGAAGCCTTTATACAGCCAATCCACTCCCTGTAGCAACAACTGGGGTAAGATAGTTACATGGTTTCCTTATTTGTGACAGATCTAAAGCTACAAGAAATTGCTTCAGTGTTATTTTCAATTGCTTGTTATATATTTCAGTCACTACCACATACACAGGGATTTTATTCATTTATTTAATTTGACATTGGTGATATATGTCAATAATTTGACTGACAACCAGCAATTTCAGCCACCAATTCAGTAAATTGATAACATTTTACAAACAGAAGCATAAAAAGGGTAAGAAACAATTAAAAAATGAGGACAATAGAACTATTTTCAGAGTATTACTAATTCATTTTAAAATATAAAAACTACATATTTAAAATTTTGCAAAGAAGCATAATCAAAAGGGAAAGAAAAAAGAAAGAAAGTGAAAGAGAGAGAAATTAAGAAAGAAAGGCCTTTACTAGGTATTAACACTCTTTCTCTGGATACTGAGAGTGACAGAAGAAGGATTTGAGAGTAGGAAAGAAGCAGGCATAATGGGACTGTTGTCATCATCAGCATCATTTATAAGGCATAGAGCAGACAGGGTCAAGCCCAAAGACAACACAGTGAAATCAATTAAGTCCAGTCCTTTATTTGCTTGTTCAGAACGGACAGAATTTGCCAGACTAAAGCTATAACCTTCTAACCTACTAGATATATCCAGAGAGATTCTAAGAGGTGGCTACCCTGAACCTCTTCCTTCCTTCCCCATCCAGCTAAAGACTGCACAGTCTCTTTATTTTGGGCTTTTCTCTGGAATGTGCTGCCTCCACCCTGGGGATGCTTGGTGTGACCAAGATTGTGTCCCCGCCGCTTCAGCTTCTCCAGGTGCACATTCCCTCACAGTGCAGTGTAGTGTAAAAATATTTGATTTGAAGTGAGGAGACCCAGATTCTAGTCCATCTTCAACTAGAGAAGTTCACCAGGTAACTTTAGAGAGTTATTTTTTGACGGCCCAACCAGTCTCATAGACCTTTTGTTCCGGGGGAAATAAGGAAGCACAACCCAACCCAACTGATCTCCTGTTACAAAAGATAGAATCCAAATGAAATGAATAAATACATGTTGGACAGGCTCAAGGTGCCTTACATTAAAAACTCGAGAGTGGTTAAAATGCAAAACATATGAAAATGAAATGATGCTGTGGGAAAGCAGATAGAATGCCACAAGGAAGGGCCACCCAGACCTCTTGGGGAATGATACTCCAAAAGTATCTACGGAGTTAAATTTTAGTACATAAAATCTGGATAGGCATCATTGACTTGTCAATCCTGGGAAAAGTGTTCTTTTTGACATATCAAGCAGGGACTGTATACATGTTTCTGTAAGAGATGCTGAGTTCTTAAGGTTTGCCAGTGAATGTAGTTCTTAATTGCAGCGTGGATCCTGACATATTGGTATGAACATACATGGGTATTCCTTGTTTAATGACCTTAATTGGAACCAGAATTGAAGTGAAACAGTTGTTAAACAAAACACCATGTCACTGTGCCATTTAGTGACAGCAGTTCTGGTAGTCCTGATTGTGATTATTCGGCAAGGACCTCATGCTTCTCCTGCCCTGCATGAATTGTCTCTGCTTCAAATTCCCCCACCCACCCACCTACCTCCCACCATCTCTGCCCTTTTGACTGCCCTTCACTCCACTGCCTACTCCCACTGCACCCAGCTGACCTTCGCCAACATCTTTTTATTCCTGTTACTGATCAGGGATCCAGGAACTGGATAAAGGCATGGTCCCAGGATGCGTATGGCAGGATGGCAAAGCTTTGCCCAGAGCCTAGATCTCAGGCCAGCAATGGGGGTAGGCAGTAGGGATAGGCATCTAAGTACAGAACAGTCGAAAGGGCAGAAATGGAGGGTGATAGGCATGTGGGGGAATTAAGCATAGGCCGTTTGCAGAAGGCAGGATAATGCAAGGAAGCACTGAGAAGTCATTGCCTAAAGCCCCAACATCCAAATGTGCATTTTTGTTCCAAATTAATTATTTTAATCAGCAAATAGGAACAAGATGGATGGTCTCTCTTGCTTTACAGTATCTCTTGGACCATCCTTCTGCATGCTGATCTCCCTTTAAAAGCACAGAATATGAAATTTTGAAATGCTGATGCATATTTCATGTTCTGTTTTGTGTGACTGCAAAATACTGGAAGGGATACTTTTGTCTGCTGATGTGCCAAGCCAGATTCTGACAATATTTTTCAGATGTTCTAACTTCATAATGTTTTATACTCTTATGTAGTCTTAAGTAATCTTTTAAAACAGCTTTCTCAGGCTACAGTGCAAAATTTGAAAAAAACCACCATGGGGCATAGTTTATTTATTTAGTAGATTTTTGAAGCTGCCCAACTCAGTGTGATTCTAGGTAATGTATAATAACAAAGAAAATTAACCCCCTCCCCAATAGCTCCAGAGAATAGGAGCAGCTGTTGAAAAGGCTTTAAATTTCTATGTAGCACCTGTAGCAATAGGCTCCCCCTGAGAACAGTTCTAAATCTGTATTATGAATGGTTTGATATTTATTTATTTAGCAAATTTATATAGCTGCTCATCTCACAAACATGACTCTGGATGGTGTGACAGACAGACAGTTAAAAATGACTATCAAAAACAAATTAATTAAACATTAATAAACATAAATTAAACTGCTAGGGATACCACAATTCTACCTTACTTAAACCTATACAATCTTTTCAACATTTGCCATAGTAAATGAGGCTACCTTTTTGTAAGATAGATTATGGATTTCAAGTTCAATGATGTGCAGATATAGATATATTTGAATTTGTTTTCAAATATGTTGAGTTTACAGTTTAAAAGCAGAATGCTTGGTTACATTAGGATCCCAGATTCCTATCTAAAGTTCAACATGGTGTTTTAAATATTTCCTTTCCATATTTGAATTTAACTTACTGCAATTTTCTTGTCTTCAGTATAGTCTGGAATTTCTTCCCTGAATAGCCGTAGATTTAACAGCAAGGGAATTAAAGCTGCTTTAAATCACGTAATTGAAATATATTAGCAAAGAAATGACATTAAAATTTATATGCAATTCTCTTGACTTTTCACACTGAGCTTGAAAATTTTCTTTACTTCCTCTCCATGGCTTTTTCTCTCAATAGGTTGATTTGGATGTAACATTGCCAGGAGAAGGTGGCAAAGATCGTCCCTTCAAGGTGTCTATAAAATTTGTTTCCAGGGTAAGCTGGCACCTGTTGCATGAAGTTCTGACTGGACGAACCTTACCTGAGCCTCTGGAATTGGACAAGCCAATCAGCACTAACCCTGTTCATGCTGTTGATGTGGTGCTACGACATTTACCCTCCATGAAGTAGGTTTCCTAATGTGCTCTGTGCCATTTATTTCCAGAGTTAATTTTTTGTGGAGTTTTGCTTTTAGAGTTTTGCATGCAAAAGTTTGGGGGATGAGGAGAGCATGCATTTTGCATTAGGAAGATCATTGAAAGTTTCTCAGTTCTGTTTGTTGAGCAAATTAGTTCTGGTAGAAATGAAGAGGGAAATTCTTGAATAATTGGAAAGGTTTTCCACAAGGATGTAATTAAGTGAAGATCAAGGGCAATGGGAGACTTGTGAATTTGACAAGTGACAGACAATCAAACGAAGTGACAGACACTAAAGCAAGAGAAATGCCAGCTGTGTTGCTTGTCTTGTATATTAGAGCTGTATATCTTGGAATTACAAAACTGTGTTTTTAAAGCATTTTTATATGAAGATATACTTTCAGCAAGCAGCTGTTTATAATGTGAATTGGTCTTCGAAAGTTGAACATTTGAAAAGAAATCCATTTTATACGCTTGCCTGTTTAATTTCAGTTCAGTGCCTTCAAGGTTAAATGTTCTACAAACCTGGTTTTCAGGACTCCAACATTCCCTTCCCCCAAAAAGGAGGCAGCCCCTTGTAGGTGGGGAATTTTGAGAGAAAAGTAAAACTCCAGATTGAGTGGTGCTGGGAAAGGTGAGGTGTGAAGTGCTCTTTTTAAAAAAAAAAAATCATCTGTGATGAATTCATTAGATAATTCAAGCAAACTATTTCCTTTCTCAGGCTTGGAAAAAAAATAGACAATAAATACCAGGTGATGAATCATTTGTGTAAACTGAAGGTGCTAAATCCAGTTTGTAATGTAATTGTTAAGTGATTTTCATATAGTTTTCCCAACTATAGTAAAAATGAGCATGACTCACTTAACTATTACATTGCTTGGTGATGAACATTCTGATTCCAGCTGTGGTCATAACTGAAGAACTATCTATAATGTCTTTATTTTATTTTTATTATTTATTGTTTTTTATTGTGAACCACCAGGCATTCATGTAGTTTATGATGACCTGTGAAATAGATCAATAAAAACTTGGTTCCTTCTCTACATAGGTATACACCTGTAGGCCGTTCCTTTTTTTCTGCTCCTGAAGGCTATGATCATCCATTGGGAGGTGGCAGGGAAGTCTGGTTTGGATTTCATCAGTCTGTTCGGCCAGCAATGTGGAAAATGATGCTGAATATAGATGGTAACCACCAGTTCTGTTTTGAGAAATGGCAGGGGAGAATTTATAAAAGATTGATGTTGTACATGGATATGAAAATGCACTTATGAAGGCTTAATATATATACAAATAGACAATTCATTTTCGTGTTTTGTAAGGAAAAGTCCTTCTGTTTTACAAATCTCAGTTTCCTTGTATAAATTCCCCATCCTGGCTTGGGGATTCTGGGATTGAAGTCCACAAATCTTCAAGTTGCCAAGCTTGAAAAACACGGAATTAGGGAAACAAAATAAATACTATTTTGTTCTGGTAGGAATAACAGGTGTGTGTTTGTCAAAAGAAATTGTAACTGGAGGTAAATAAGAATTTATATTGCAATTCTGAAACATATCTTCATGCTTGAACAGTTTGCTTGATTTTTCCCCTCTGATTTAACCCATGGAAAAATAAACTGCAGCTACACTTCAATAGTGTAAATTTTTATTCTGATTCTCCTGCCTGTACAATGCCCATGTTGACGCCAGGCAAGATCCTAGCAAGAGTTCTAGACCACTCAGAAGGCTGGCATTGGGATGTTTTGGGTTCGGGTGGTTCTGGTACTGTGCTGAACTATGGTTAGATCATTTTAAAAAGTATTCTATTTTCTAATAAAGTTGTTCTCTCAGACAACACAAAGGCCGATCAGTCTTTAAGTTGCTCTCTCTGGAGGAAATATTTTAACATTACTCCAAAATTTAAAGTGCCTGTGGAAATAGTTTTTATTGATTGCTTGTGTTTATGTCTAACCTTACCAGCAAAACTACAAGGCAAGCTATGTGATACCCCTTTCCCCAGTATTGGCCTTAGGCTTGGGGTTGATCTTTGCCATTGTTTCATGGTCCTTTGTGGATTTTGTTAGCAGACTGTTTCAGCCTGGGTTGCTGTTGATTTAATAGTTTTAATTTTGCAGCCAACCAGAGTCCACTGGAGTCAATACATTTAAATAAATAATTTTCATAACATCTTGTGTAGGAAGAAAGGCTCAGATATAGCAACTAGTCAAACATGAGCCATGTTGCTCCATGATTAAGTAGGAGCTGAGTATATGATTTTGCATTTCCAATATTAAGCACAAGCATTTGCTGAGATTCCATATTAAATTAGTTCTATTTATTTAGGAATTTTGTGAAAACAAAATCCATTTAAATCAGTTGAAGATTATTGTAAAGCATAAAATTATTTCAGCCAGCCTGAAATACAGATACTGGTGGTCCTCAACTTCTGACTGGTTTCTTTGTGACAAGTTATGATGGGCTCCCAAAAAACTGTTTATGATCCAGTTTCAAAGTTATGATGACACATACCCTTACAGACACGTGATTACAGTTTGGGCGCTTGGCAGGTGACTTTCTATTACAGTTATTTAGTTATGCAAATGCAAGCCAGTTATGCAAATGCAATTTTTGGGGTTTTTTTTGCTGGTTTCTGGCCTTTACTTTTGGTTTCCAGGAAAAACTGACCATTGAGTAAAATGGATTCATAAAATGTCTGCTGTGTTCGCCTAATGATCACAGCAAAAAAAAAATGTCATAAAATTGGGTCAGGTCATGTGACTTGCTTAACAACCACAGTGACTTATGGCCATAATTCTGGGCTCAACTTGAGGAGTATTAAAATGCTTTGGTCCAAAAATTGGATCTGGAAAGAATGCAGTGTGTACACTCAAATATTTTGTGTGCGCTGTTAATAAGAGAATGGGGAATCTGCTTAGTACCGGAAAAGTCAGTATTTATTCATGACATAATTGCAGTGTGGGGTTTGCCACGTTAGATATAAGACAAGTTTCCAACTTAGTGAGTATGTCAGTGAAGGGAACTGTTTAAGTGGCGTATCAATCTTGTTTATAATCATTCTCTCACAGCCAAACATATTCAAAATTCCCGGTGTTATAGATTTGCCCTATCCAGTGTCATGTTTTCAGCTGCCTCTTGTCTCGATACCAGCCTCTGAATCAGAATAAATGAGAGGAGAAACAAAGAACCCCTGGGCATTGGAGGAGGAGAGCAGTGTGAGTCTGTCAGGAAGAGTCTTATAGCACCTTTTCTGACTAACAGATTTTATTAAAAAGCGGGAGCTTTTGTGAACTGCAACTCACGAAGGCTTAAGCCTTTTAATAAAATGCGTTAATCAGAAAAGGTGTTACCAGACTGCTTCTAAAGAACCCCTGGGATAAAAGGTAAACTGTCCAGTTGATGAGACAAGGAGTAATGGATGGAAACTGATCAAGGAGAGATTCAACCTAGAAATAAGGAGAAATTTTCTGACCGTGAGTCAACCAGTGGAACAGAAGTTGCCTTCATAAGTTGTGGGAACTTCATCACTGGAGGCTTTCAAGAAGAGACTGGACTGCAATCTGTGAGAAATGGTGTAGGATCTCCTGCTAGGGCAGAGGGGGGTTGGACTAGATGACCTACAACTTCCAACTCTGTTAATCTGTTAATCTTAGGTAGTGATTGTGTGACGGTTTTGAAGACCATTTATTTCCTTAATTTTTATTTCCCCCCCCTAGTTTCTGCCACTGCCTTCTACAAAGCACAACCTGTAATTCAGTTCATGTGTGAAGTTCTTGATATACACAACATTGATGAACAGCCACGACCTCTGACTGATTCTCACCGTGTAAAATTCACCAAAGAGATAAAGGGTGAGTTTAAAAAAATGTGAGCATTTAATCCACACAGTGCTAATCTTACTGCTTTAGGAGGTGCTAGCTTAGATCTCAGACATCTATATTCATCAAAAACACAATGGTACATTATCTTTGGTGCCACATAGTGACTTATTAGCGTGGCATCTATGTGATGGGCAGTGGATTTGTATTCTTGAAAATGCATCCTCTCCCAATAAACAATGGAAGGATTTTTTTTTCCAGCTGTCTGGACTGCAGAGATTTCTGTCTGCATTGCCAGAAAGGCTCCATTGCCAGAACTGTGTGCTGAGTCTTTATCTCTTGCCTTCTAACCACACTGTGCATCATCTCTGATTGACTTTTACTACTGTATTCTTTTAGCTGCCACAGTGCAGCTTCCTGACAAAACTAGGTTGGTTATATGCCAACCAATTGGTCACCTTACAAATGCACCAAGTGTAAGACATGGGGAGCATCGGTTTATGGTTATGTTCAAATAGTACTGTTTGAGATATTTCTACTCGTAAACTGACAGCAAAATTCAAAATTCAGATTTATTGGACTTATATGCCACCTTCTCTCCCTAGGGACTCAGGGCGGCTCACGATATAAAAATGCACAATACAAATTAAATTAGTTAAAATGGAATTAAACCCCAAGCCCAATAAAATCTAAAACCAATAAAACCTAATATAAAATACAATTAAAAACCCATCCCACTTCACTTCAGTCCAGGCCGGCTTGCTGAAAAAACCAAGTCTTCAGGTCGCGGCAGAAGGAACGGAGGTCCGGGGCTAATCGAAGCCCCAAGGGGAGCTGATTCCACAGCGTGGGTGCTCCCACAGAGAAGGCCCTACCCCTGGGCGCCGCCAACCGACAGTGTCTGGCCGACAGCACCCCGAGGAGGCCCTGCCTGTGGGAGCGTACAAGGCGATGGGAAGTCGATGCTGGCAGGAGATGTTCCCGCAAGTCCCCTGGACCCAAGCCATGTAGGACTTTGTATGTTAACACCAACACCTTGAATCTCACCAGGAGGGCAAGCGGCAACCAGTGTAGCAAACAGCACTCCTTACTAGCCCTGATGATGTTACCTTGTTAGGGTAATGAAATGTCTGCAAGAAAACAAGCAAACTCAGATAGCACCAAGGACTCCCATTTGTATTTCGACTTGTTTCATTTGCTACTTTACTTCAGTTAGTATCAAAATATTGGTTCTTGCATGCTATACAGGTAGTCCTCGACTTACAGCTGATCGCTTAACAGTTCCAAAACTCCAGTGCTACCCTCTCTGGGGTTATGTGACTGGATTTTGGGCATTTGGCAACTGGCCTGCATTTATGGCCATTTACAGCATCCAATGGTCACATGACAATTTAGGATGTTTCTGCCAGAAACTAGCATTTACTTCTGCTTTTTTGGCAAACCTTGGCCCAGAGTGAATAATGGGTTTATTTAACAACTGCCAGGTTCGCTTAACAGCCATCACAAAAAAAAACCCCTGTAAAATCAAATTGGTCATGTGATAGCTAGATTTACAACCATTATGACTTGCAACTGTAATTGCCAGGTTTAGTTACAGTCATAACTTGAGGATTACCTACCATGGTTAAGATATTAGACTGGGATCCAGGTTCGGATCCAATATCATGGAAGCACATTGGATGGCTTTGGCCAAGTTATTCCCCTCATGCCAACCAACTTTATTAGACGTTGTTTGAAAAATGGGGGGGTGGGAAGATATCATGTATGCAATCTCGAGCTCCTGGAGAAAAGGCACGAAGTACCAGTACAAACAAATAAATGAATAAATAGCCATATTTGAATTGGAAGAAAGACACCACTTGTGAGGATACATTTTGTGTGTACCTGAAGCTAATTTGCCTATTTTAAATCAAAGGATGCATATGCATATTTTAAATTAGCAGTAGTGCAAAAGTAGCATCCCCTTTTTTTCCCAGAGAAGGTAAAGAATGTTCTTTTGATACGTGTCACTGCCTCAGACAAAGCAGGTTTGCTGATTAGCCTCCATTTCAGTTATCGGGGCTACACAATAGCATTCAGAGTAGCAGCTGTGGTTTCTTTATGGCAAGCATCAGCAGTGTTTTCCCTGTGCAGTGTGCCATGGTGTGATCTTGCACGAAGAGGGATTGGGGGGGGGGAGTAAAAGGCCCCAAATGTTGCAAATCCAAAAAAATCTTACATGTTTGATAGTGCACCTCCTTTCCAAGGTCTTGCATGTTTTTACTTGAAATCTTGCAGAACTGTAGCCTTTTAAAAGATATGTATCCACTTGGCTGGTGTGGAGGCCAATTCTGCTCTATGAGAAGAGGAAACACAAATACGGATTCTTTGAATTGGATCAGGTTTGCTGTTCCATTTCCTTGTAGCCTTCGCAGGCTACGGCTTCCTTCCACACTAGAAATGGATGGACTTGTGAGAAAGAAGGAAGGAAGTCCTTGTTTTCTCTAATGTTCACTCATACTCATTTTCATAAAAAATTATATGAATGTTCACAAAATAGGGAAAAAGACACTCTCAATGAAACATGGTTATCTCCCAAAAGTTGTATTCCTTGCACAAAGGAGATCACAGGATGCGTGTGTTTGGCTTGATTTTTTTGGAATTTTAGAGCTTTATTTTCCCAGATACGGCAAGCAGGAAGGAAGCATCAACAGGGAAAAATTCCTTCAGGTGCTGTCTGTATTCTTTGTGGTGGGAGAAAGAAAATACCATTCTCCAATGAGCTTCTCCGAGCATCCAGAAGTGGGAGGTGCTTAGTCTCTGCTCGGATAAGCTGGGCTTAATTGCTCGGATAGGCTGGGCTCCTCCTCCTCCTCGGGCTCCTCCCTAGCGTCCCCTAGTTCTAGCTCAGCCTTTGGTGCGATAGGCAGCTTATCCTTGGCCAGAGCAGGAACACTCAGGTTTGGATAGTTTTAAAACAAACCAGCTTTCTAAATTTTCTCTTTCCTCCAAGCTCTGACTGTAATTAGAGAGGAAGCAATTGGAATGAATAGCAGAACGCCTTTGGCGATCTGGCCGCATTCACGACCACAACGCTCATAGCTACTGTAACGGCAGTCGCGCCTCCTTAAGAGAACGTGGCTTTCCCTTCTTTTGCCAAATGCTTCTGTCCTTGCCATTGCGATTCGATTTTTGCGCCGTTCAAAGACAGCGCACTTTTCTCTCTCATTCCTTCGCCAGTGGTGATTCCTCCCCTCAGAGAACGCAGGGGTGGGGCCGTTTCTTTTCAACTGATTGGGCGGCGAAGGTTACTGCTGTGTTGGCGCCAAAATATGGCTGGCGCCATCTTAAACTGGGGCCCGGTGGGCATTTTAGTGCACAATCTAACGGACACCACCATTATCACATTGCATTGTGTGGACTTTCACTGGTTTACCACTATTCTGTGAGAGGCTTTAACCCCTTCTAAGCTCCCGGTGGAGTACAGAGGGGAAAAAACATTCAACTCCCTTTACTCTGGTTTTGGGGAGATAAAAAGATATATTCTTGTTGGCTGCCCTCACAGTGGATATATATATATCCACTAAAATACAAAACACAGCAGCACAGCGAGCACCAGCGGGACAGACAGCTGTGGAGGGCCTATAGTTTGTTTTGCCTTATTGTGCGTTCTCAAATTGGAATAACTGTTAATTATTTCCCTTCTATAGGGTATTGAGACATTGAATCTTGCATTCAAATATACATCATATATATAAGAAAAATAATAATAATATTAATAACAACATAGTATAATCGCCTCAATTTTTTTGCTATTTACTGATATATATCTTTTTCAAAAATAAAAAATAAATTAAAATCAAATCAAAATAAAAAGGGGGAGAGAAAGTATTCATAGGGTCCCCTGCTCCTGTCGTGGTGCAGGACCCCAGACGCACCAACCGATGGCAAGCAGAGGTGGCGCTAAGGCTTGAACCCAAGATAAGTCCAAAAAAGCTAAGGGTCCTTCAAAGGCTGCCGAGAAGGATGCCACCCAACGCCAAAAGGCATTGGAAAAGCAAATTGAAAAATGTACAAGGGAGGCTGAAAGGACTTCCCAGCCTCCTCCTCCAACTCTACTGCCTCAGGTTCAACACACGCCGGTAGCCTTAGACTTGTCCATGCCATCTAGGCCTGCTAACACCGTACAGGCCTCATCAGGCGTACATGCTTCAAGGCAAACCCCCCGAGGCAACCTTCACGCCAACAGCGGCTGGCCTACGCCAGGAGGAGTTCCTGCCAGACGAGGTTCTAGAAACAATGAAAGCATGGATGGAGTTGGCGATCCGCAGAGGAATCGCAGCAGGGGTGCAACAATCCATGATGGCCAGACAGATCCCAGTGTCGGAATGCGACTCACAGTCAGTAAGATCTCTGGGCAGAACTGACCTGCATTACGCTCAGGTACCTCCTCAAGGGGAGCTCTCTATGATTTCCCACATGCATTCACATCATTTACAGGAGGAGGGAGAAGGAGAGGACCAGATGGAGCAAGTAGATGCAGTATCAGTTCACGATAGTGAAGTCCTATTGGAGGCGGACTCCCTAGAAAGAGGCATGTCAGATGACGAGGGCATCACGCCTGACCAACCTACCTTTACGGGGCTGTTCTGTTCACAACTTTTCAAATCCCTCCTCTTCAAGGCCAAAACCACAGCTCGCCTTGAAAAATCTCCCTCTGTTCAACAACCAGAATCTCAAGAAGAATCAGAGGATTTGATTTTCTCACAACCCATTAACAAAGCTGACGTTATCCCAGTCCCAGCAAATGTTTTCAGATCTGGTCCAGAAACAGCAGCAGTGCACCCGGCCCCCACAAGTTTTGATAAGAAATTCTTTAATTTAGCTTCAGAATTTTCTAATTCCCTGAATACCCCTGAAATAGATGAGCCAGTGATGGCCTTGGCATCCTCCTCTGCTATTCCCACCGAAGCGGAGGAGGTCCTTAAGCCAGAGGAGAAGAAAGCTGAGATAACTCTCCAAAAGGCACCTCAATCCGATGCGTAGGCCATAAGGGCAGCAATAGCCACATCCTTCTTCAATAGGTCTTCCCTCAGATGGCTCCGACACCTGAGGGACACCATACCAAATTCTAATATCGGGGCGCATCAGGACGTCACCAAACTGATTGCAGCTGCAGAGTTCTCTGTGGATGCTACATTCAGTTTGGTCAAATTTTCAGTGTGAGCCATGGTATCACAGATTACAGCCCGCCGATTGCTATGGCTTAGGCATTGGCAACACAAATGGAAGCTAGCCCCTTCCCCAATTTCAGGTGATAAATTGTTTGGCCCTGCCTTGGATCCACTTCTAATTGAGACCAGAAGCAAGAAGAAGATTCTGCCCTCCCTCCTTCGTCGCTCAGACCACAGAAATTATCAGCCCTTTCGGAGAGGTTCCTTTCGCCCCTATTATCAAGGTCCATTCTCTCCTAGATTCCAGAGAGTATTGGGATATAGGGGCGCTCAACAGTCTGATAGATTGGAATTTGCTGACAGAACTCGCAGGGGAGGACAAGGGAAAAGACCTTTTAGGGGAACAGGAAATAGAGGTTTCCATCGTCCAAAATAAATCCAGGGAGTATGCTCCCATTAGAGGATGATTAAGGCTCTTTGCAAACTGTTGGAACTCCTCTACATCAGATTCCTGGGTTCGTAACACCCATCAGATTTGGCCTGGCTCTAGAATTCCAATCCACACCCCTGAACTTTTTCATGAACTGCCCTCTCTCCAGGGACCAGCGCCCTTTTTCTGATATCCAAATCAGCCTTGGTGGTGCAGGCTGTTAAATGCCTAGCACTTAAGTTCCAGCTGCCTGCTATTAGTGCAGGCTCGAATCCCACCAGGCTCAAGGTTGACTCAGCCTTCCATCCTCTCGGGGTAGGTAAATTGAGGACCCAAGATTGTTGGGGGCAATAAGCTGACTTTGTAAAAATGCCGCTTGGTAATAAGCAGGCATATACAATGGAATGAAGGCTATTGCTGAGCGCATTGGGTTGTGCTCCAAAGATTGTAAGCCGCCCTGAGTCTCTGGAGAAGGGCGGGATATAAATATGAATTTACAAAAAAAAAAACTTGTTTTCATAGCCCACTGGGTTTTCCTACATATCAGAGTCTTTGTTGGGTCACCTTTTGGAAAAATTCAAGCTAATCCATTAACATTCATGAAATTGGTTTTTGGATTTGGCATGCTTAGAAAAGATACATTTAAGTTGCTATTGATGAGGTTAACTGTTCCCCCCCCCCTTTATTGGAAGCCCAGAGGCATTCCAAAATTGGGCCATTGAAATTTAGAAACCACCAAATAGTGGCACAGTTTTCATTTCTAATATAAGAGGAATGACAGTAGTGTGTTAATCCTTTGGATTAATCCTTTGGATTAACACATCAGTCATCACAGCAGTAACATAGCAATCCCATAAAATTAAGAGAAAAGAGGAAGAACCATTATTCTATTTCATTTTGGTGACATCAGCTGTTGAGGCTGAAAAAAATATACAAAAGGGAAATTTTAAAATAGAAACAAAGCACCACCGTAAAATATCGCCTAGTCCTGTTTTGTGGGAAGGCTTAGGGGCCACAGATCTGTGGGATTATATTAGGAATGTCTAAACATTCGTATTTCTTTCTTCCAATGGTATATGTAGAAATTATAGCAAATCTTATGGAAGGGATGAATAAGTTCTGTTACAAAACATCTTGTGTGTATGCAGGCATTCTCTGACGTCTGTATTTTCTTTCTCTTTTTTTTAATCCAGGTCTGAAGGTTGAAGTGACTCATTGTGGAACAATGAGGCGGAAATACCGTGTCTGTAATGTTACACGGAGACCTGCTAGTCATCAGACGTAAGTATATGGCTAAACTACACCGTTAACATATGCGGCTACAAGATAATATACAGGTCATTCTTGATTTATAATTCCAGCTGGGACCAAAATTTTAGTTGCTGAACAATGCAGTTGTTAAGCAAATGCTCATGACTAGGCCCAGTTTTGCAACCATTTTTACCATGGGCATTAAGTGAATCCCTTTTTCCAAGACTGTTATAATTTCAGACCATCATTAAATGTACAGTTGTCATTCAAGGACTACCTGTATATAATATGGGAGGAAAAAGATCCATAAATTCACAGACTTGTGCAAATTAACTGTTCTTTCAATTCCGCTTTCCAGATTTCCATTGCAGTTAGAAAACGGTCAGACTGTAGAGAGAACAGTAGCACAGTATTTCAGAGAAAAGTACAACCTGCAGCTGAAATACCCTCATCTTCCTTGTCTACAAGTGGGACAGGAGCAGAAACACACCTATCTGCCTCTTGAAGTAATGTATTTAATATCACAATCTCTGAAACATTTGAGGACCTCAGAATTTTCATTTGCAGATTTGAAAGTTAATTTTTTTTCAATGATGCATACGTTCGGTATATGTGAACCTATGAACTAAAGATAACCATGAGTCTAAATCACTCTTTGCTCATGAAACTTTATGTTCTAATGTATTTGTTAGATTTGTGAGGAGTCGCTATTCTTTGGGCGCAGTGTCAAGCTGAAAAACACTGGCTGTAGAAGCTTTCAGGTTTTTTTTTAAAAGTATAATAGTATCTTACCACTTAAAGACCTGAAAGACCAAACTAGGGATTAATCATCCTGGAGGAAAATCCATAAGGCTTGTTCCATGCCTGATGGCACTAAATCAATTAAACAATACTATCGGGCCAATTCACAAAAGTATTATTGATGCAGAATATGCTTCTCAAACCTGGGTGACCTTCGGTTCCCAGACTTCTCAGCCCCAGGTCTTCATATCCCCTGGGAAATTCTGGCAGTTAAATATACATCTGCAGAATTCCATTTGGACAGCATTATCACAACAAGTTATTTTGGTGGAAGTCACCTCTTATATAAACATTGCATTCTGCTCACAATTTTACACCTCCATCGTTTGTTCTTTGGTTATAATAAGATTAACATATAATATTTTTGCAGGTGTGTAACATCGTGGCAGGCCAGCGATGTATTAAGAAGCTTACAGACAATCAAACATCAACAATGATAAAAGCAACAGCCAGATCTGCACCTGACAGACAAGAAGAAATCAGCAGACTGGTTAGTTTGCCTGTGAATTAGCAAAATAGATAAAGCCAGCTGGAGGGGTCATTGAGGATCCAGTGTACTTGTTCCTGTTTGGGGCTTCATATCCCGAATGTCTCCTCTCTTTTTTAATCATACCAGTTTATTATTGTGTAAGCATTGAAGCTAGCTATTGTATTATCACATTATCCCCTTTTTAATCTCCTCTTTTCTTCAGGTGCGAAGTGCAAATTATGATGCTGACCCATTTGTTCAGGAATTCCAGTTTAAAGTGCGTGATGAGATGGCTCATGTGACAGGGCGTGTCCTCCCAGCTCCCATGTTGCAGTATGGAGGGCGGGTAAGAAACTCTTCTCTGGATTTATTCTTACATAATTGGATTTGTAGCTTTGGACTCTCTTGGTTAGTGATTTCATTTCCCTGTCTAGGTATATGCATCTATGATATGACATCTAGTGCTCATTGTGTAAACTGCAAGCATATTGATGTTTCTGTTTGTTTATTTAGAATCGAACGGTGGCAACACCAAGCCATGGTGTATGGGATATGCGGGGGAAACAGTTTCACACAGGTGTGGAAATCAAGATGTGGGCCATTGCTTGCTTTGCAACACAGAGGCAGTGTCGCGAAGAAATACTAAAGTAAGCCTATTCAAGATATGAGTTGCTTCCCTTTGGCCTTAAATAGATGTATTTTGATAGCTTGGCTACGTCACCGATTCTCTGCTTTTTGGTTTATCCTTGATCTCTAAAAATACTTTGCTGTTCAAAAAAAAAATGTGACTGATTATGTGCCATCAAGTTATGTTTGATTCCTGGTGACCACATAGATAGATTTTCTCAATTTTCAGTGTTTTTATAGATGTTGTAATATTGCTTCTCATCTTTTTAAACAGCTCTCTAATACTCAAAAGTTTTTTCCCCTGAATTTTTAATCTTTCTGGGTTGGCTTCTCTTCTTGGCAATTTCTGCACTTGGTTCTGACATTCAGTTTGCTGTCTTTTGTTTCTCCATGTTTGGCAATCGCTTTTCACATTCATTCATAACAATTTCCTTCAGTTCATTCCTCAGTATATCTGGTTCTCTGTCAGTCAGGCTTGAGAATCCAACGTGTCCTCCTTAAAAATGGTGGGTATATGCTAAAAACCCCATTGAGTAAACTAGTTGGTTTTCTTCTTTTAGCTTAATCTAGAACTTGCACATGAGCCGTTCATGATCTGTTCCACAGTCAGCACCCGGCCATGCCTTTGATCCTATAATTGATCTCCTCCACCTCTTTTTAGCAATAATATAGTCAATTTGATTTCTGTGTTCTCCGTCTGGTGACGTCCATGTATGTAGACATCATTTTGGTTGTTTTGAAAATAGTGTAAGCTATGAAGTATTCATGGGAGTTGAGGGAATTGATGTCAGTCCTCTGCTTCATTTCAGGTTCCTAAACCATATAATCCATCTGCATTTTCCTTCTTAATACTTTAAACTCTCTCATTTCAGTCTAATAAAAAATATAACAGTATACAATTATAATGTGTTAATTAATATTATTCTTGTTATTCAGAATTACAGTGGGTGGTTAATACTAGCCTGTGATTATCATCTTTGGCTTCAAAACTTGCTGAAACTCATTCTCATTAGTACAGATAGTGTTCAACGTACGAACACAAGCCCAAAATTTCTAAGTTGCTAAGTGGGACATACGTTAAGTGAGTTTTGCTCCATTTTATGACCTTGACACATTTGTTAAGTGAATCACTGCAGATGTTAAATTAGCAACGTGATTGTTAAAGTGAATCTGGCTTCCCATTGACTTTGCTTGTTAGAAGGCTGCAGAAGTTGATCACATGACCTCAGGATGCTGCAGCTGTCATAAATATGACTCCGTTGCAAAGCATCTGAATTTTGATCATGTAACAATGGGGATGCTGCAATAATTGTGTCAAAAATGGTCATCGGTCACTTTTTTCAGTACCGTTCTAACTTTGAGCTGTCACAAAATGAATGGTTGTAAGTTGAGGACTACCTGTATTAATGATAAGGCTCTGGTGTCTCACACTAAATGAGCCATTAACTCTCACTTTTAGAGCAAAGGGGAACAAACATGAACCACCTCTATGCTAGTATTCTCCTTTCATCCAGTTTTTAATTGTTTTTTAAAATTTTATTTGTTGCCAGGGGTTTCACGGACCAGCTGCGCAAAATTTCTAAGGACGCAGGGATGCCAATCCAGGGCCAGCCTTGCTTCTGTAAATATGCCCAAGGTGCTGACAGTGTGGAGCCCATGTTCCGACACCTTAAAAACACCTATTCAGGACTCCAGCTCATCATTGTCATCCTGCCAGGAAAGACCCCAGTGTACGGTAAATAAATATCCAAACGCTTTGTATGAATTCTGCTTGTTTTGAATTGCCTTAAGAAGACGTGAGAACGAAAGTAAATAGTCTTAAAGTAGTGGATTCTGTGTGAAGCTAAGGTTGAGGACACAGCAAATCAGGGTAACAATAGAAATGCAAGCTTTTCATGTTTGTTGTTACATTATGGGAGCTGAGAAGAGGGTGGGCTTTGGGATAAAGTTCTTCAGGAAGTCAGTGAAATATACCTCTTGATTGGAAGATGAACCTCTGTGGGAAAGACTTGGCACCATATGGGAGAAAGTAACGCTTTCTAATATGTTTTGTCCTTTGCATCACCATATAGATTCTAAATCTTTTGGATGGCAACATTTCTTTAACGTTTTCAGAGAACATTGTGTGGATAGATGATAAAAGCAAGGGAACAAACAATAGGAATAAATATTTGAAAGTAATCTGTGTTTTCAGGACTTCGTTTATATGAAGGGCTTCTTCTGAAGACTTCTGACTTTGAGAGCTTTGAATGTTGTGATAAGGGCTAGAGTGGGAACTGGCTGGGATTTTTCTTCTGATATTGATCTCCCTCATTGAACTAAGCTTCCTTGGTTTTGTTCCATCTTACTCCTCAAAACCTCTAGGAAAGATTAGTCCTGGCAAAATGCACAGCGGTAGAGGCAGAACCTGGTGACTGGGGAATTCTGGGAGTTGAAGTTCATTGGTCTTAAAATGGTCAAGATTTAGATCGAGATGCTTCCCGACGTGCTGTCCCCTAGATAGGTTTTATTTATTCATTTATTTAAAATGATTGAAAGGAAGATAATGTAAACTATGATCCAGCCCATCTGGAGGGCATCAGTTGGGAAAGGCTAATACTGACTGATCAGAAAATCTGGGCATGATCTTCAGTAAGCAGATAACGGTATTGCAGTGTTAGATTTTAGAACCGTTCCTTAGAACTTTGAAAATTGTTCATATTAATGCTTGTTTTTTTTA
The DNA here is from genome assembly GCA_009733165.1 of Naja naja. Classification (NCBI taxonomy): domain Eukaryota; kingdom Metazoa; phylum Chordata; class Lepidosauria; order Squamata; family Elapidae; genus Naja; species Naja naja. Next base: position 7,539,581 of record CM019160.1, on the reverse strand, counting down.
GCGGAGGTGAAACGTGTGGGGGACACACTTCTGGGGATGGCTACACAGTGTGTTCAAGTCAAGAATGTCATAAAAACGTCTCCTCAGACCCTCTCAAACTTGTGCCTAAAGATTAATGTAAAATTGGGAGGAATCAACAACATCCTTGTACCTCATCAACGGTAAGAATCCTTCCTTAATGCTTCCTTGAATTTGGCATATAGAGTGTATGCATCAAAACTCTGGAATTGGCATGCTTAATGTGGCAGTTTTTTAGATACCAATCTTTAACATGGCTGTGATACTTGATTACTTTAATAGCCAAAATCATGTTGGTTTCTTTGAAGTGTTTTTTGGTGATCAAATAGGAATTTTTAAAATGGTACAGATAGTCTCTAATTTATACTCGTAAGGAAGCTGACCCATTTACAGTTGTGATTGTTGTAGAACGGATCACTCATGTTACAAACCTAATTTTTTGACCATTTTTTGAGATGGTGGCTAAGTGAATATGGTGACTCTAAAGCAAGCATGATTATCGCCCATTGTTTATTACGGGGTGTTTTAGCCGAAAATGCTGGTTTTCAGGTGCAAAAGCATAATAAAACACAGTTGGATGCTGCAAATGGCCCTAAATGCAGGCCAGTTGCTGAGCACCTGACGTAATTACATGACCATGAGATGGGTGAGGACCATCGAAACTTTGGGACCAGGTTGTAAACACCATGGAGGGTCCATTATATCTTCAAATGATTGCTAAGCAATTCTTTGCAAAGAGAAAACTACCTGTATGCTGCTATAAATTCTGATTGCAGATCTGAGAAGACGCACATTTAGGCAAGGAATGAATACGTTGATGTTTACTTTAGCACAGGAGTCATTCTCTATAATGATAGAGTATGCTCTTCGTTTCACATGTAAATTTATTTTTTTTCAAAAACACCAAATTCTGTAATATGCAGGAGTTAGCCATGAATTTGTTACATTCCTGGCTACACGCCAGAAGCATCTGCCTTTCTTTCCTCCCAGAAGTGAGGGGCATGTAATGTAACCCAGGGCCTGCTGACCACCAGTTAGATATTAATACGGCGGTTGATTTGTCCCCCTTTTTTTTAAAAGACCTTCTGTGTTCCAACAACCAGTGATCTTCTTGGGAGCCGATGTTACTCATCCACCTGCTGGGGATGGAAAGAAGCCTTCCATTGCTGCTGTAAGCTACATTGTATTTATGGGTCTCCCTCCCTTCCTTTTTCTTCCCCCTCCCCTAATTATTTGAATGAGGAAACTGAGGAACTTGGATTGAGACAGAATGAATTTATTTTGATTGCTTTAGTCCAGTTCTTTGTGTCTCATGGGTTCATCAGCCATTCTTTCGGCTTAATTTTTCATCGTGTGGAGATTATAACCGTCTCTGGTAAAGATGAATGATTTTTGAGGGTTACTTGTAGTTTCTACATACCTGGGCTCTGTGAATCATTGCATTTAACTTTGCTGTCCATTTGTCTTATTAAAGGAGAGCAGGCATGTTGTTATGAAGCATGTGGGAGGTGTGTAGTTTTTCTCTCCAAAAATAGTTCTGATGGATAAGTATTTAGATAAATAAAAATATTTAAAAATATATAAATATATATATATATAATTTTATGCAGGTCTTGGCATGTTTGGGTCTTTTCCCATGTAAGTTTGAGAGTATCTTGGAGACGTTTCGACGAGGTCTACTCATTATCTTCAGGCTGGTGCTTTTGGCTTTGTGCTTGTGCGAGCAAAGTGTGATCGGAGCTGCCGTCTCTCTATAAATACTGGTGGGGAGGTGTGGTGTGCTGGCTCTGTTGTAAGCAGGTTGGTTGGCTGTGTTGTTACTTCTTGATTGGTTGATGGAGTTGATGTTTGCAGATTGGTTGGCTTTTTCGTAAGACCCTGTGTGGCTGAGGTACTGGCTGTGTGTCTCTCAGCCTTTTGTGTTGTAACGTCCTGGGTAATGGGCTGTGTGATGACCTTCTGAGTTCTATTGTTGTGACATCCTGGGTCTTGTGCTGTAATCTCCTGGGTTGTTGGCTGTGTTGTAACATCCTGAGGTTTTGTGGTGTAACCTCCTGAGTTCCGTGATGTGATATCCTAAGCGGATGGCTGTGATATAATGTTCCAGATACTCTCAATCTTACACGGGAAAAGACCCGAACACACCAAGACCTGCATACTTGTACCTGTGAAAATCTACGAAAACAAATAAAATTTTATATACATATACATATACATATACATACATACCGTGTTTCCCCGAAAATAAGACCTACCCCGAAAGTAAGACCTAGCACTATTTTCTAAACCTGCCCTAATATAAGACCTACCCCAAAAATAAGACCTAGTGTAAATCTCCAGTTCCAGGAAGACTTTTCAGGGAGCAACCGTGCACCCACGAAACACCCCCCACACACACTCACACCCACTATTTGGCACCATAAATATATAAGACCTACCCCGAAAATAAGACCTAGTGTGTTTTGGGAGCCAAAAAATATAAGACAGTGTCTTATTTTCGGAGAAACACGGTACATACATACATACATACATATACATACATACATACATACATACATACATACATACATCATATGAGATGCTAGACTAAGGCTGGAAAATCCCAGATTCAAGCTTATTTTTCAGCCTTAAATGTCACTGATTGACTTAAGCCAATTCCTGTGTCTTAATCCTGTGTCTCTCACTGAGACATTGTTGCAAGGATAAACTTGTGAGGGAGCGTATGCTAATTATAAAAGAAAAGATAAATTCAAAATCTAACACAACATTCTAAAAAAATCAAGTGACAAGTGTAAGCAACAGCCATATAAAATATGATTTACTTACTTATTAGCTGAGCAGCCATAGAACAGTTGGCATAAAGAAAGGACATTTGAAACATGGCCTCTGTGGAATCCTCATTCATTGTCACGTATCCCTTTTTCACTGTTAGGTTGTAGGTAGCATGGATGCTCATCCAAGCAGGTACTGTGCCACAGTGAGAGTCCAGAAACCCCGCCAGGAGATCATCCAAGATTTGGCCTCCATGGTTAGAGAACTTCTCATCCAATTCTACAAATCAACACGGTTCAAACCCACACGAATCATCTTCTATCGTGACGGAGTTTCAGAAGGACAGTTTCGACAGGTATTAATATCTGTTTATATCATACTTATGTCCTGCATAGTTTGTGGGATATTTCAAACCAACTAACAATAAAATTCAAACACTAGTTCAGTGGCGGATTGCCAAAGACCTTAAGCCTTGCGTTCATAACAAGAAAAAAGAGAAAAGGAAATCATAATGAGCCCTTAAACACTATCAAGACCCCTATTGTTGATGGTCAGGTACCAGAATAAAAACATTATCAGCATCACTGCCACAAAAAGGTCCTTAAAATCTGTCGTTAAGGGCATTGCTTGAATGATTTCTATGTCATCCACTATGAACTATGTTGAATAGGGCTGGTCCTTCCATTGATCATTGATCACTTTCTATGCCTTCAGCTTAGGAACTTCTTTTTGAAAATCTTTACCTGTCCCTATCCTTTAATCCAACCTTCTTCACATGGATGAAATGGCGACCACGTATCACTCTTGGGGGGGGAAAGGTGGGGTAAACATGTAAAAAGGATAATATGCAGAAAAGTTTCAAAAGTTCCACTTATAACACAGACAGTTTAGTCCTGTTCTGGGCTAATCTGTTTTTCAAGCTTGGCAACTTTCAGGTGGGTGTTGAAGTCCATCCATCTTAAAGTTGCCAAGCTTGAATAATAGTGCCACAGAAATTTGTTGAGGCTGAAAAATGATAAATATTGTGTGTTTGTTTGTCAGAACAAAAATCTGATGTATGTTCCCATGCTTATCACTGTTGGAGTGAGCCAAGCCCTTTATTCCTCCTCTGTAGGTGTTGTATTATGAGCTGCTGGCAATTAGAGAGGCTTGTATCAGCTTGGAAAAAGACTATCAGCCTGGCATAACATATATCGTGGTTCAGAAGAGGCATCATACGAGGCTGTTTTGTGCTGATAGGACAGAAAGGGTAAGACTTGTCCCATTTCCAAGCAGTTTTTTCCCCAAACAAGAATTGTAGTTGTCATTCTTAGTGCAGATAGAGATTAGTTGAGTCTTTGCAGCATTTCATACTGGCTGCCATTCTTCCAGCAGATCTATAAAGTAGATAATTGCTGTTACCACATATCCTGCATGTGGAAATCCAAGACTCTGTAATAATGACAGGAGTAAGATTTCTGTCAAAGGCTTCCTGATTAGGTTCTGTTAAAAGGTTTTAGCCCCTCATCTTCAAGTTACCTTTCCCCAATCTGTATTGGAAATGCAGGCCCCCAAATTGCCAACTAGTATTGGGTGGCTCAGGTCCCTGTGGATGTAGCTGAAGTTTTTTGGTTTGTATAATTAATTTATAAATAGCTTTGAGTTAATTTAAAGTTTAATCAAGTGATCACTTTTTAAAAACAAAATGTGCATAAAAACTGACTGACAGTTTCTATATGGAAGGCATAATGCTTCTAAAAGGTTTTGTGCAATGCAGACATTAGAATCGCAGAATTGAGAAATATACCATTTCTTTTTTTTTAAACCACATTTTTAATTTAATATTTAATTTACTTATGTTCTAGGTTGGAAGAAGTGGAAACATCCCTGCTGGAACAACAGTAGATACAGATATCACACATCCTTATGAATTTGATTTTTACCTCTGTAGCCATGCAGGAATACAGGTGAGAAATGTAGCATTCAGTTCCTGGACCAATACTTCTTGTCATGCCTATCCAAATTTGGCATCACTGAGTGGATGAGAACAAAATCATATTCGTCCAGTTTTTGATTGAGAAAACTTAAATCAGCAAAGACTAACCTAAAGCAAAGTTCCTAATTTATTATTCAGTTATTTCTGCAAATGCAAACTCATTGGTTAGAATAAGCATTAAAACCTTGATTTGCTATAAAGCAGAAGCTTTCTCCTATCCAGGGTGATGAACTCTAATGGAATCTATTCTCTAATAACCCTAAGCAAAAAGATGTAGTTACTTCAACATAACACATCTATCTCTATCCAGTTGTCTTAAGTTTGTACTGAAATGGTTTTCTGAAATAACAGACAGAATAAACTCTTCTGCATTTCTTTGGGATGCAGATAGATTTTGAACAGCTTTTTGTGCATCTTAGTTTATTTATCACGCTGGACACATGACCACAGAAATGTCTTTGGACAACGCTGGCTCCTTTCGACTAAGAAGTGGAGATGAACACCAGCTCCTAGAGTCAGACATTACTGGGCAGGGGAAACCTTTCCCTTTAGATAGTTTTTGAGTCCTCTTTTAAGTTCCAATTTTTGAGAACAGACCCAGACTGTATCAGGGCAACTAAAGTTTATCATGAGAGCCCTTTCCTAGACTGCTCAGAATCATTTAATTGCCATGCCTATCCTAATAAATTTAAAAAAAAACAGTTGCACATTTGGAATGTTACAGAATAGTGTACCTCAACTACAACTGTGTAGTAGTGGTATTCCATTTTTTTTACTACCGGTTCTGTGGGTGTGGCTTGGTGGGCATGGCAGGGGAAGGATACTGTAAAATCCCGATTCCCCCATCCCACTAATCTGCTTTCCAGCTCCATTCTGTGCAGAGCAACGAAGGAAGACCCAGACGATCAGCTGGGACTTGGGAGGCAGCCAACCAGAGCTGGTACTTACCGGTTCTCCGAACTACTCAAAATTTCCGCTACTGGTTCTCCAGAATTTATCAGAACTGGCTGAATACCACCTCTGCAACTGTGGCAACTTTTAAGATGTCTGGACATCAACTCTGCTGGCTGGGGGATTTGGGGAGTTGAAGTCCACTCTCAGTTGCTGAGATTGAGAAACATAGTTATAGAAAGATGAGGTCAAAAATTAATGAGTTGAAGTACTGGAACTACTGTCGTGTTTTCTTTTTCTTAGGGTACCAGCCGCCCCTCACACTATCATGTCTTGTGGGATGACAATTGTTTTACTGCAGATGAACTTCAGCTGCTAACTTACCAGCTCTGCCACACCTATGTGCGCTGCACACGATCTGTGTCTATACCTGCACCAGCTTACTATGCTCACCTGGTAGCATTCAGAGCAAGATACCACCTTGTGGACAAAGAACATGACAGGTGAGAATGACTGCTTGGGCTGCTCCATCAGCTAACTGACTACCTAAAAGCCAAAGGTTGGTTCTGTTTTCCAGAATTTTCTGAGCAACATTGGCTTTTTTAAAGGATTCCTTGGGATAGACTTAGCTACGCTCCATTGCACATTCTTTTAGTTGGATTCTGTGGGCTTTGGGAAATCAGTACTGAAATAGAAATTATGTTTTCCATATAGCAGTGTTTCCCAACCTTGGCAACTTTAAGATGGGTGGACTTCAACTCCCAGAATTCCCCAGCCAGCATGGGGCATTCCACAGTATGCATATGTAGGATCCCTATAGTCTTTCATCTGTTACACTATTTTTTTCCTGACAAGAAGTGTGAATTAAAGGACACTGTGATAGACAACATAGCTCTCTTAGTGTGAAATTCATTTCAGGTTCCATCTAATTCTTTTGAAAGGCCTGTTCTTATCTCTTGAAATATTTCAGTGCTGCCCCAGCCTTGAAGTCAGGTATATTTAAAGTGGGGCATTTCAAGATTAGAACACTTTTGTAAAGTTTGCACATTGAAGCTCATGTAAGTTCAGAACAGTTGGTTTTAAGCTTCAGGTCCTTCAAACACGAAGCACTTTGCATAGATCTGCAACATACATAAACATGCATTGTGTATGTAGGTGACTGTAAGGAGGAACAAAAGCACATTGCTTATTCAGTCCACCATGTTACATTTCATGTCAACAGTATAATATGAAAAGTTTTCCCATCATGTATGCAGAAAACCACCTTAGATACAGATTTTTATAAACATTAGATACAGCCCAAAGAAATATTTAGAACTCTGGTTCTAGAGATTTATTTTGCATTTGTTAACCTACACAACAACAATTCTAATATTAAAACACCACCTTTGTCAACTTGGGGGAAGTTAAAAGGGATATTGAATAAAAATGTTACTTTTGCTGGCTACTGGATATAAACTCTGTTTGACATAAATACTAGAGAATTTTGACTTCAGAGCTTGTTCATTTAGAAGCCCAAGAAGGAAAGAGAGCAGAACTGGTGCCTTGCAGATATTCTGGAATTTATTCATCCTCTCTTCCCTTTTTCCTCTTCCTACAGTGCCGAAGGAAGCCATGTTTCTGGACAGAGCAATGGAAGAGATCCCCAAGCCCTCGCTAAGGCTGTACAGATTCACCAAGACACCTTACGCACCATGTACTTTGCTTAGCTATATATAAGATAGAGCTAGATAGATAGATATATAAAATGAAATGGAACCTGTTCACTAAAGGAAGAACTGCAGAATTAAGTCACATACAGTGTATGTTTCCAGAGCAATTGGTGAATGGGGGAGGGAGCAGCTCTGCCTTGCTGAAGCTGATTTCTGTTTTTGTGGGGATGGGGAGCAGGCCTTATCCTTGTCCTGATGCAAAGAAGATTGTTTACTTCACCAAGAACACGCCACTTATTATGCAATATGAAACCAGCCAACTGCTTTCGGAGCAGCTTCCTATGGGAAGTGCTGCTGTTATCATCTTTTCCTTTGTGCGTTTGGGTCTATGTGTTTCTTTTCCGGGGTTGGGAGGGGGGAGGAGTAATAGTCTAATCCTTTTTATGCCTTTACCTCAAGTTGCTCAGCAGCACAACTCTTTCTGCAAAAAAACAAACAAACCCACAACAACAACAACAACACAAAGGGTATTAAAACTTACAGGAGCAATGCAAGTGATGTGGAGGTGGGAATGGGTTGGTCTGTGGTCAAAAGTGTTTTTGTCTGTTTTGTACCCTTGTGGGGGTTGCAAACTGCTTCCCCTCCACGGTTGTCTGTGCTTGAATGCAAGCAGAACAAGTGTTACTTTGTGTGAACGGCCCCATCTCCATTGTGGGAAAGAGTGTGTGCACTTGCACTTAATACTTCCCTGTGTAGTTTAGCCAACTGCTGCCTTTCATGTCTGTCTGCATAGCTTGGGAGTCGCACCACTCCATCCGCTTCCATCATGGAATTAAATTCACCGTGTACTTTTCTCCCGGAAGTACTGACACGGTCTGGCCAGATTAATGATGTTGTTGCTTTCTGCTTATCCAAAAGTTCCATCTAATTTTTCCTCTTGTGTGTTGTACCTGTATCTGCTGAGCTTCTTGTGCCATCGTATTTTCCTTCATTTCACTAGGTGGCATGTTGTGATGAAGTACAGTTATTTTTGTTTTTAAAAAGGAGACAGATGAGCTGAGTAGCTTCCTCTCACTTTAATGTGACCTGCGCGTATCTACATGTGTGCTTCCCCACCCCCCTCTTTTATATTTATTAGACAAATAACAATGCTTTAATTTAAGTGGGTGTACTGGCAACCTGTTTTTTTTTAATGTTTAGAGACATAACTGTTTCGTTTAAAGGACTGACAACCTGTTTTTGCTATCTTTTTAGTGCAATAAGCCGTTAATGGGAAGAAAATAATCTGTCCGTTTTTGTCGTAGCAGCAATTTACACCTTTCATGATAGAAAAATGGACATATCTGGGCTTCTAAACAGACAAAATTAGCCTCAATTTTGAAAGGAAAGCCTTACAATAGGGGATTTTTTTTTTAAATCAAAAAGGCAAGCTCCTTCATGCTGCTCTTTGTCTCCAGCGTTTAATGCTGCCTTGTAATACAGGACTTCTGTTTGCTGAACCCTTATTTTACGACTATTTTTCCTCTACAGCAAAGCCTTTTACAGAAGTCTAACTCTTGTCCCAATGAAATCAGGCCAAGCCTGAAATGCAGGTGGGTGGGAGGGAGTCTTAAGAAGCTATTTTTGATTCTGTAGGCTTTTTGTTTTGAAATTGAGTGTGTTATTTTGTTTGGTGGGAGATACATTTTAGAAATGAGATCACTAAATGTGAATCTGGTAAATGGGCCTCTCTCTGTTTCATTCCACTTGACAACCGAAGTAAAGTATTTTATTGTCAGAGGTGAACATTTTGACTCAATGGCAGGGTTTGGGGAAATGTTTTGCACTTTGTAAACACGTGAACTGCATTTTTGTCTGCTTTATTTGCACTGGTTTTATATTATATAGAGAGAGACGCGTACTGCAGATGGCTCATTTGGGCATTGTTGAAATAACCCTGCCCTGCTGAAACAAACCAAGCACTCTCCATGTGAAAATCAATTGACTGGTTGAAGTATTACTTACCTTCATATTGCATTGAAAAGAACCCACTCTTTGCCAATTTCTTGTACAGAGAGCTGATTAATCTGAGCCCATTTTCCTCCCCTAGCCCTGATCCTTTAATTTTCTGCCATGTTTTAAAGGATGGGTGTGGATTTCTGTAGGATGGTGTCTCAAAGTGCATTTACCACACGTCTGGCCTAGCAGAGTTTATTCTGGCTTGCAGGAAAAGGGCACAATTTGAATGCACTTGAAATCACTTTGATGAGAGAAGCAGCTCACTTGGGTTACAAGTAAACTCCTGGTCTGAAAAATGCCCTAGTTGAGGATGTGTTATGTACGGCGCTTACCTTTGTATTCTCAGCATGACTCCAGGGAGGTCAGCACAGGCAAGAACCTAGGAAGTTCAGGCTTTGGGAGATTCCTTCACGTTTAGCTATCATCTCTTTGTCCAAAGAAAACATGCCCTATTTATCAATCCAGGCTGTCCAACCTCACTGGAGCTCAATGCAAGCTTTATAGTACCAACAGAAGAGAATACTTGGAGCTTAGGGTTAAATTCTGGGATCCTTAGTGCTTTCTGAGCTTGGTTGTTTCCTTGCAGAGGTTTCATGACTCAACTAGGCCACATCTAGTTCCTTCCCTCTCTAGCACTGATGATGTTACCTAGTTGGGTCATGAAACATCTGCAAGGAAACAGCCAAGCTCAGAGGACACTTGAGGACCCACAGTTTTATTGTTCTGGGTGAACATAAGGTAAAATGATAGCATGTTTTCATAAATGCTTAAACTTTTTTTTCTGTTTTAGATATTGCTACTTCAGTGGGAATTCATGCCCCAAACTATTTTCCAAGTTAGCTTTTTAGAAGTACTTTTTAAAAAGTTATTTTGGACAGTTGAGTTTTGCTTCCTTTTAAAAAAAAAAGTTGTTTACATCTCGATGCAGTACGATATGTATTTCTTATGTTCCTACTGTTAACCAGATTAATTTGCAAACCTTGCCTGTCAGTTTCCTCCTTCCTGCCAAAGGCCACCTGGAAAGCATCTTTTCAATTCAGTGAAATGGTTTTCATGTGGAGAGAATCTGCTAATTTAAGAACCAAACCTGGCAACATTGGAGTTGTGAAACTATCTTTATAAAGTGCCGATAAACATTCTTAGTACAATATCAGTGTATTGGCATTGGATGCCACACTTCTTACAATACTATAGCTGCTATATTTATTTAAATGGAGGTGGATAATGACTGCACGAGGCCAGAGAAGCAGGAATTCAGGCTTGTGTTTAAGATGTGAGATTCTGATTTTCTGTTTTGTAATGGTAGGCTATAACAAGGGGTGCTGTTTTAACCAAGATGATGAAACAGATATTATTCTTTTGTTTTTAAAAGACTTAAGATATTTTTTGATGTTGCAATGGAGCTGGGAGGGTGGGTGGGTAATAAATGGTACCTCATCTGTGGTGGCAGTTCCCAGTATATTTTTCACAGGAGTATATGAACTTATTTTTGTACATGTCCTTAGTTTTAAAAGCTTTCTTGAATTTTAATGTGCTTTCATGGAAAACTTAGTCTATAGAGTCTTAGAGCTGCCTGTTCAACCTGTGTACAACTGGGTGCGTAGGGTTAAGTGTCTTCTACATCCATTTTGGCTTTGTTTTTAGTATGCATATTTTTTGCCGAAAATGGTGGCTCTAGAACCCTGTGGATCCTTCCTATATATGCAAGTGCCTCTGTCTCCTGTCCTCCCCCCCCCCAAACCCAGATACTTGAGAAGGAAGGTCCACCAAGAAAATATAGCTAAGAAAATATGCTAAAGGGGGCAGGGGTTTTCTCTCTGTGCCATAGGTCTGTTGGTCATGCACAGTCTCCAGTTATTCCACTTTGGCTGCATGAGAGGGATCCTTCGTTCCTTTCTTCTGATGACTAAAAGGTCAGAAGCAGAAAGGATCACATCAGTCAAGCTGATATTACCTAAGCATGAGTTGCTGAGTGATGTAGTACCAAAAGACATCCATCCTAAAGCTCCATTCCATAGGAACTTTTGGGCATGGAATTTGAGATAAATAGGTGCCTGTGTGAAGTTGAAGGATTTTTTTTTTAAAAAAACCACATAGATGAATAATATTACTAACAGCTAGGAGTGCCTGGATCAACTGATTTGGATGGTCTGTGTCCAAACCGAAGCATGCATATTTGAGGTGTTTTAGTTTCTGCACAGCCAGATGGGCTGTTTTGTTTGAGCCTCCCAGAATTGCATTTTAATGCTTAGTAATAAGCAGGCATATACAATGGAATGAAGGCTATTGCGGAGCGCATTGGGTTGTGCTCCAAAAATTGTAAGCTGCCCTGAGTCTTCGGAGAAGGGCGGCATATAAATGTAATTAAAAAAAAAAAAGGATGGGCAGCCATCCTAAGGGATTGAATGAAGGGTGGACTAAAACAGGGCCGATTCAGGCAGAAGTGTGTGTAAGAGGGAAGAACAGGAAAAGCCCAGCTCATTTAGCAGAGTGGCAAAGGGGAGAGCGTTGAAAGATTGGGGGACAGTTCTGGCCAGTAAAATAGGCCATTCTAGACAGAGCCCGCAATGGAGAGATTGGGAGGGGGGTGCATGGAGATGGGAGATCATGCACTGGGACCTGCTGAGGGACTAAGGACAAGAGGGAACGATGCACACCAGCTGTGCTCTACTTGCCCTGTCTAGATTTCATGTCATGTCATGTCATCCCATCCCAAACCCAGAGTAGCCCAAATGTTTGGGATTTGGTTCAGTTGACTGTGGCTGACCTGAAATGATTGGGCAAAACTCGCAGAATGGGTTGGTTTATTGTAGGCTTGAAACAAACGTGGTTTTTTTTTTTTGCATTTCATGCACCTAAAGTCTATTTTATAAGCCTTTTAGGCTGCATCTCAAGACAGTTTCCTGCAAAAAATGCATTAAAATTACAAATGAAATTGTTTCAAGATTTTCTTGGTCTATTTTGTATGCCCCTATTCTGTGGATCACCCCTGTGGATCTGATGGGTCTGCTTGTTTCCAGAGGATGTTTGAGGACTTCCTCACAGACTTGGGAGATTGTCGTGCTCACCTGGGGGTACTGTTCTGTCAACTCTGGAACAAGACGATAGCAGTGATCCTTGATGGGATTGTGCCTCAACAGCTTCTCTGCTGATCTAGTAGTTTCTCTGAAATGTTGAGGAACTCTGGCAGATGAAGCAGCAGAAGAGATGCCTGGAACAATACTGAAAAGCAACGAAGAGCAGTTCTGAGTCAACGTGGCTATCGGGTTAGGTTCAAACCTATAGCATAACTTTACTCTGTACTGTGGTTTCCTTCCAGCAATCTTATTTAAGGTTTCCTGGGCTTTTTAAGGGAAATATGGGCTGGATGATCAGTTAGTAGGTTGCTGTGATGAACTTGTAAGGCATCTGGAAGGTAAAATCACATTTTCTCAAGGTTGATGTCAACTGGCCGTGTTCAGTAGCAATGACTTGCAGATCGTTTTGTTAGGTTATCTGGGACCAGTTCAACCCTGTTGATCCCAAAGAAGTGGACTAACTCCTCTGTGATATGACTTGTAGACTGGATTCATTTGGTGAAGGCTACCAGGGAAATAGCAGGTGTGAGTAAAGGGTAGCTCATCCTTGGGAAAAGAGTACCATTGTCTTTTCAAAGGAAGTAGCATTACCCCCTCTTCCAAGGATACATTCACTTCCACCTCTCCTTGAAAAACCATTATTTGACCCAGCTATTTGTACAACTATTTATGGGGATCCTGTGTGTGCGTGTGCGTGCGTGCATGCAGGAGATGGGCAGAGGGCAGGGGATGGAGCAGAGACTGCGCTGACAGTCCTTGATGATCTGTAGTGAGATAGGGGAGTGCAACATCCCAATCTCCTTTGAAGGTTAGGAGTAGGGAGCCTTGTGTAATAAACTTCTGGCTGATTCAGTTGATTTGGAGTGGAGGCTTAGTATTCAGACCCTAAGCTGTGGGGGACTACAGAGCTCAGTTCTCTTTTCCATATGCTTTAATCTCTATAGAAAATGGTGGGTAAATTATGTATCAATACTGGGTGAAATATCAGTATCGGTACTTAAGATACATTTATCCACAGTGCTGTTGAGGTTCTGTCTTGGTTCCTGAATGGTATTAAGATCTGAATGGAAAGAAATTGGCTTAGATATCATCCCAGCAAAACTTTGTAGCTGCTGATTCAGAACCAACAGATTCTGGAAATAGTGGGTAGCAAAACAGGATAGCAGGCTCTTAGTTTGGGTGGTCCCTTGGATACATGGCTCCAACTCAGTGAGCAGTTAGAAGCGGGAGAGATGTTGCATAACTTCATTTTGTGTGTTAGTTGCAATTGGATATAGAACAAGAGGTCTCTCAGAACTGTTGGAGCTACCTGAGGTGCCCCTGAGGACTATCCACAATGCGGCAGTCTGAGTAATAATTAGACACAGCTTGGTTTGCCTATGTTAATATCTAATACAGGTGTTACCCCGGTTTGCACTCAGTTTGCAGATGCATTTTAAGATGTTGGTTATCTTTATGTTCCTTTGTGTCTTAGGAACTGGGCATACAGTTTTTAGACTGTCTGCTCTGTATAGAATCTTGTCTGTCTGGGCTTTTCTAGTTCTAAGTCTGGACTGGGACTAGTCAACCTAAAAGAGGTCCCAAGAATAAGCTTTCTTGAGCAGGGGCAAGTCTCCTTAGGAATAGCTTACCTCTGGAGATAAGGACAGCTTTATTCCCTATTCCAATGAGCATTGAAGTCTGATTCTGAAGGGACCATAGGGTGACCTGGAATGCTGGTTTGTCCAAAGGACATGGTGCCAGCTTGTGGAAGCAGGTTGGGAAGAGGGGTGAAGACTGCTCTCTTTTTTGTGTTTTTTAAATGAAATATTATACGGAGGAAATATATGCTGCTTGGAGATGGTTTGATTGGAGCAATATAAATGCCTAGGTAATAAATAGGCAGGTAATCCTCAACTTGCAACCATTCGTTTAGCAACTGTTCAAAGTTACAACGGCACTGGAAAAAAACAGCACTGAAAGAAGTGACTTATGACTGGTCCTCGCACTTATAATCATCTCAGCACTCCCATGATCAAAATTCAGGCACTTGGCAACAGGCGTGCATTTATGACAACTGTTGTGTCCGAGAGTCGTGTGATCATTGTTTGTGATCTTCCCAGCTGGCTTCTGACAAAGTCAATGGGGGAAGCTGGATTTGCTTAACAACCTTAAGATTCACTTGACTGCAGTGATTCACTTAACTGCCTTGTTTAGCAATTTAAATTCTGGTCCCAATTGTGGTCATAAGTTGAGGACAACTTGTGTTTTTTCTGTTTAGAGATGAGGCATTGGATAAGCTTTTAATCTCCTTGTAACCTTCTTCTGGAGACTGTTTTTTTGATGATTATATTGTCTGTTTTTTTCCACAAGTCGCTTTAGAAATTAATTTTGTGTGTGCACTGATGGAAAAGCTGTCTTTCTAATCTGTGTAAACCCAATCCAAACCCCAAGCGCTCTGTTTATCATTTTCAGTTTTCCAAATATGGCACTTTAAATTGACATTGATAATAGGGCTAGCTGTTTGTATGCAGGGGGTGTTCAGAGCAGGACCTAATCCTGCCATAACTTCTGCTTCCTATCCATAGGCAGTTAGCACATGCGTGTTTGCTGGACTGATGCAAATAATGGCTGGTCTGCATAAAAATTGCAAGTCAAGCACTAGGCACAAGTTACTTTTTAGATATGCAATGTGTACTTAACCCTTAAGTGTTTCTGCAAAGTTGGACAATTAGCTCCTGGACTACTTGCAGATATACTAATACATATTGATGAATACTTAAAGGCGAAATGCCACTGTGAGGCAAAAATGAAACGGGATAACACAGAGCCCTCTGTTATCCTTTCTCCATAGATATGCTGAGGTCTTGGTTTTGCTGATAGTACTGTAGTTAGAACTCAGTAACCAATGGGAATCTGAGGAGCAGACTACCAAGGCTTACAGATGGAGCGGGAGAGCTTTAGAAAACTAAACTAAACAGAAGAACCACTTCTACAGGAGGTAAAAAAGTTGACAGAAAGGAAATGGCTTGTCCAGTGTACTGCTAGTTCATATCCATATGAGAACTATGTCTGAATTACCTCTGGCCTATAGATCACTCTGAAGACCTGTTTCCTTGCAGGATAGTTCCGCCATCTTGAAGCGATTGGTTTATTGAAAGCAAAACAGTCCTCAAAGTGCCTTTTTAGAAGATGGTGCTGTAGATGATTTTTTGTTGTTGTTGTTCCCAAAGTTGTATATGGGGGGGGGGGAGGGGCAGTGGAATCAAAATGTTCCGTGAAAACTTGCCAAGTTCTTCATAATATCCCTCGTGGTGCTTGGCACTACATGGCATTTTCCCGTAAACCAGGACCAAATAAGCATGGACCATATATTTGGGAAAAGGAATGGTACTGTTAGATGATTAAAACTCCACTGTGTGGATTATACTTTAGATATTTTAGGATAGGTTAGCTCAAGATACTGTAAACTCTGAAAGTCACTTCAAAAGTCATCAACAGTGAAATTGGGGGTAAGCAGATACACTCCTGAAGTTTCGTGTACCTCAAAGTGGGCAAATTCCAGCTTTTACTTAGTTTTTTTTTAATTATTCTGATTGCAGTAGCAGATGTAATGGCAAAAAAAATTTGCCTTTTTGTGCTGAGTATGCCTATTAACCCTGAGACATTATCTCTTTTTTACTTTTCCAATACTGTTTACTTTTGAGGTTTCTACTAGCAAGGAAGTAATTAATACCATGCATCTCAATAGCAGTGTAATTCTGCAGAAATAGCAGTTAACAACATTGTGGTCACACTCTAAAAGTTACTTATAAATGCCTCAAAATCGAACCAAACCAGTAACAATCTTGATATCAGGAGCATATTTTTCAAGAAAAATCTTGACTTCTATTTTGTTTAGATTATTGGTCATCAGTGTCATGTGATTATGCTGTAATCTTTTTTTTTTGCAGGAATTTTAGCTAGGCTGGGGGTTGGTCTTGTTGAAATTACCCTTTTACAAACCAAGATTATTTGGGCAGGCTACCAGGGCGAAGAAAAATGTACAGGTAGGCTTGACTTACAACAGTTCATTTAGTGACTGTTCAAAGTTACAACACCACTGAAAAAAGTTACTTGTGACCACTTTTCACACTTATGACCATTGCAGCATCCCCATGGTCACATGATTTATATTTGGGTGCTTAACAACTGGTTCATCTTTATGACAGTTGCAATGTCCCAGAGTCATATGATCATCTTTTGCACCTTCTAGCAAGCAAAGTCAATGCGGGAAGCCATATTCACTTAACAACCATGTTGTTAATACAAGAACTATAGTGATTCAGTTAACAACCGTGGCAAGAAAAGGCAAAAAATGGGGTAAAGCTCACTTAGCAAATTTCTCACTTAACAACAGAAATTTTGAGCTCAATTGTGATTGTAAGTCAAGGACTACCTGTATTCGAAGCCCATATAATATCATTTTTCAGCATTCTGGGACATCTTTGTATTCAGCCATCAGTTAAGATGAGACAGATTCTGCCAGCACAACACTGATTTGTAAAAGAGACCATTTAACTCTTTGGGTCATTGACAAATGCTTAAGCATAGAAAACAGAGAACTTGGATTTCTGGTGAAGCAGCCTACTTTTGTTTATGATTATGCCACTGTTTAGCAAGAGTAAATGTGGCCTGCAAATATATCTACCCACTGCTCAGCCATGTTTCTCCCTGCCCATAAATGCCAATTTTCTTCCTCTTGGGAGAAATGGACCCAGCTCCACTAATTTTTTTTCCAGAGTCATGGAAGCTTTGAGCTATTGCAAGTATCATTTTGGCCTGTTGCCTTAATCCACATGTGTGTTGCCCGTTAATTTCTGCTATTTTGTAATTTTTTTTTTGAATAACCTTATGTAAAACAACGTATTAATAATAAATTGTTCAGTATGCACTGTGATGTCTGAGTTCAGAGTAATTCGATCACATATTGTTGTGAATGGGTCAGTTACTGTACTTTCCCAATGGTCACTCATTGCTGGGTATTTAATAGCAGGTAGGATATGGTTTTATATTAAATGAACATAAGGGTTTCTGATCACAATATCCAAAGGACCAAAATGCTAATACACATTACTCGGTGATGAGATGGTGAAGTCCAAACTTTTATAAAGATGTTTAAATAATGTATTATTAAATCAAGTTGACAGAAGAGGGTGATTTCGCAATATTAGAATTCTAAATGTGCAGTGTCTATTTGAGTGACAAACTCATGTCAAAATAAGGTTGCAACCCAATAAATTTTAATACATTCACATTTAGTCAAATTTGTATGTTTAAAAATAATTTCTGAAGCATGAAGCTTTTTTACGGTTTTAGTTGGTGCTCTGGTGTTCAGTCATTCTTTCTACAATTACTGCATTATTACAAGCATTACATTTTAAAAGAATATCTAAACCTGTATTCTAATTGGGTATATTTTTAATTAGCTTGTAGCTGTTGGCCTTCCAATTGTTGCTGGACTGCCGTTTCCAGCATTCCTCACAAATTGCAGCTGATGAATACTTGAAGAAGAAAGTTATGTCAAGCTTTTATTCCTACCGTGTTTCCCTGAAAATAAGACCTACCCCGAAAGTAAGACCTAGCACTATTTTCTAAACCTGCCCTAATATAAGACCTACCCCGAAAATAAGACCTAGTGTAAATCTCCAGTTCCAGGAAGACTTTTCAGGGAGCAACCGTGCACCCGCGAAACACCCCCCCCTACACACTCACACCCACTATTTGGCACCATAAATATATAGGACCTACCCCGAAAATAAGACAGTGTGTTTTTGGGAGCCAAAAAAAATATAAGACAGTGTCTTATTTTCGGGGAAACACAGTAGCTGATCTTTTGTAAGGGACAAAACAAGAGAGAGAGAGAGATAAATTCATCTCACCTGGAAAGCTTCCTTCGAAGGCTGATACTTTTCTAGAATGGTGGAGAAGCATCTGGCTTTAAGGTGTAGAAAAATAGACTGGCCATCCTCTCACTTCTAGTTGCTTAAAGTAAAATTGGCTTGTTCCTGTATTTCCAGACCCAACTGCCATTATTTATATCTTGCGTAGATACTTAGACTTTTTCCTCCAGAATTTCATCACACTTCAAAATTTGAGTCTTGCTTATAAAACTCAGGTACCCAAGTTGGCCTGGAGCTGGAAAGAACCATGCAAAGTGGTTCAGAACTTCAGGCAAAGCACAACGCATTTTATTCAGGATGAAACCTTTGTACAGAAACAAAAGATATATACATTCAATATATATGATGAATCAAAAAGCAACAAATCAAATAATTAAAAGACATTTATTAGATTTGAGAAAACACAGGCACGTTTAAAATACGTTGCATCTTCTACTTCCCCATCAGGATTTGTTTCTTAATACAACTTTAATCAGGGACTTCTGAAAATAGCCCTTTTGTTCTGAGAGGGCTGGTTTTTACACATCAAAGGCATTCATTTTGGTCCAAAGGAAAACATGGCTTCCTAAACTTCAAAAGGCGGCATGGATGCCATGCTAATATGCTGATATTTATTAAAATGCTAGTAATAAAGTATAAATTCTATATAACATGGGGAACTGAAGATAAGTAAAAATGGAGACATTCTTGTACTTGGCAATTCGTAACTGGTTATATTCCAATTTGCCTTCCAGAAGGGAAATTAGTGATTGTAAACTATCTCTCCACACATATGAACATAGTAAACACACACCCATATCTTGGATACTAATCGGATCCACATCTTTACCTTCAGCAGTGGTCTTGCATTAAGCAACTATGATGGACCTTTTAGATGTCTGTGGACAGCGGTGCCCTTACAGGGGTGTTCCAAACTGGCAAGATGGCACTCACTAATGAGCAGGGATGTCCAACCTTGGCATCTTTTGGATGTGTGGACTTCAACTTCCAGAATTCCCAGTCTGGCTGAGGAATTCTGAGAGTTGGAAGTCCACAAGTCTTAAAGTTGCCACGTTTGAACACTTCTGAACTACCATTAGGGTACAGATGAAGCCCACACATGTACATACCCTCCCTTGGTGAGCAAGACCTTTCCACATTCAAAAGCATCCTGTTAATTTTTCCATAGATTCTATATACTTTAACCACAAATTAAGCATGGTGGGAAGAGTCTGATTCCCAACATTTCATTATTGTCCACGTGGTTGCTACCTGCAGAGTTAGTCACAAACTTTTTGACATACTTCTTAAAAAGAGCTGAGAAACATTTACAATAAAACATTTCCGCTCAGCCACCAAATAATTTGGAAATACTGCCAATTCCCCTGCGCGCATATCATTTTTGAAAGATAAATTATTTAAATAGATCAACGATTAAAATTCTTTTATGATCAATAGCAGACTCAGATTTTTGAGAGCAGCTAAATGCTGACACCTATTGGGACACAAGGAACACCTCCATCTCATCGATGTGGAGACCCCGAAAGTTTAAATTCTCTGCTTTCGGAATTAAGCTCCCGCGAGCATGCTGGGAATTGTAGTGTCGCTGCAGGAAGCCCGCGCAGGCGTGTTTCAACGTCTTCCGCCTCACTCTCTCGCGCAGACTCCCGGCATCCCTCGCAGACGTTTACCTGTCGCCAGCTGCCTGCTGGGAGTCGTAGTCCTGCCCTGAGGAAAGCGACAAGGCGGAGGCAAGGCGGCTTCCTTCTCCCGGAGCTCCTCTTCCCGGCCGGGCGAGCGGCTCGGAGGCGGCGGCAAAATGGCACGTCAGAGCAGCCGAGGAGGCTCCGAGAGCAAGAAAATGGTAATGGCCGCTGGCGGGGAGGGAGGAGAAGCTGGGGGGTGGGCTGCCCCGGCGAAGGAAGGCGGCCGTTGGGCGTTTGCCCGGCGGGCCTCGAAGGAGGGGAAAGGCTGTGTTTGCAATGGCCACCGTGAATAGATGCTGCACGTCAGGGTTTCCCTGCTAATGTTGGTGGCCTTTGCCAGGGGGGGAAAAAGCAGACACGGAAAAGAGGTGGTGAAGATGAGGCTGACACGCGGGTCGCCCCTGAGGAAGTCCCGGGGGTCCCCAAAAGTGAGACAGCGACCTTAATTAGCTAAGTGGAGAATATCTGGTCAAAGGGAGGAATATCAAGCAAGTAATCATATTGTCCTGCATGTTGTATTTAATAATAATTCCCTGTACGGTGCATTATGTTATATTATCGCTTATAAATAATGCCCTACACACACACACACATAAAATATAATTGTCCTATATGACATTATTGTGTCCTTTATGGTATTATCCTATTTATATTGTTACAAACATGTAGTAATAACAATAATACATTTTTCATTTTTCCTCTTGATCCCTTATGCCTTTTCTAATTTATGGAATTGGGGGCCCTTTCCTATTTTTAATTACAATTATTTTCATTATCACTTATTAATGGGTGCATATGAAATATTAATATTGTATACCTTTTCACATCTAGGTAATTAGGGTATTTTATTTATTTTATTATTTATTAAACTTACATGCCCTCCCCCACAATCTCAACAACTCTGGATCTCTCACAAAAAAAACAAGCAAACAGATTACAATAAAATCAAACAAAAAAATCACACTACGAAACCTAGTGACTTGATTTATACAGTTAGAAATGTTGAATAAAGTAATAGGCAAGTTTCTCTAACTTTTCTGGTGTATCATATTTATAGACAGCTAAATCCCTAAGGACCCTTGG
This sequence comes from Naja naja, assembly GCA_009733165.1. Lineage (NCBI taxonomy): Eukaryota > Metazoa > Chordata > Lepidosauria > Squamata > Elapidae > Naja > Naja naja. The sequence goes on along the minus strand of CM019160.1, from coordinate 7,518,509 downwards.
CAATTTACAAGTGTCAAGAGTAAGGAGCAATAACTATAAAAACATAGAATACAATAAAATTAAGAAAACCAAAATGTAATCAAACCGAGATGAAGTCAAGTGTCAAATACCATTCTGGATCAGGAGGCAAATCAAAATGCTTGAGATATGGCAGCTTCCCATATCAAAAAACTGCAATACTGGGGAAGTTTTAACATAATGTAGAATGAAGACAAGTTGAGGTAGGCGTTGTAGAAAAATATTTTTTTTTTGCGTAGACCAAAATATGTTTTTGTCTCTTACAGCATTAGAAACCAGAAATTCAGGACCAGTAAAAAAAAACACTTCTATACGTAATGCATAGTTAGGCCATCAGATATAGTAGTGGATGCCAATTCGGATTGTTTTAGATGTATGCATGCAGGATCAGGCAAGAACAGTGTCTAGTCTTATGGGTTGGGCAGTGCCTCCTGAATCCTTGCAGCATGCTTAAATTCTAGGAGCTGAGGAGCCATATTGGAAGGAGGGAACTGTTTCTTTCTGTCCATGCCTGTGTATTTCATGAATGCGTTTGGGTCAGCCACTGTGTAGTATAAAATGCTGGACTAGATAGACATTTGGCCAGATCCTACATGGTCATTGTTATGTTCATATCTCAGTTTAAAACCTGAGGTTGCCTCAGCACAAATGTTGAAGGGCTCACCTGGATTCCATATTTTTTAGGGTGATTGAACAGGTCCTTTTTCCTCTGCATGGATATGGATGAGGGAGGGAGGGTTGATGAACCTGGTGGATTCCAGAGAGGGAATTGATGGATTTGGTGGATTCTGGGAGACTCTGGGAGATTTCTGTTTAGCGAGGTGGACAATCCTGCCAGTTGGATCATTCTAGTTCTTTGTTAAGGTGTGATGCTGATTTCCTTGACACATCTCTTGACCTGAGGTGCATCTTTATAAAAATCTAAGTGTTTCTTTACTTCAACAATACTGGGATTAGGGCATATAAGAATCAACCAGGTCTCTCAGGCATGTGTGTAACCTGCTTCCTTTGCTACTAATTATGACAGATTTTCATCTTGTTGGGAAATGGTTTCAGCATGTCTAGTTCAAAGTCCAAATTGTTTAGATTTCTATTATCCTAGAAAATAGGCCATGAAATAACAGATTTAACTTACAGCAAGGGTCTTCAAACTTGGCAAGTTTAAGAGTTGTGGACTTCAATTCCAAGAATTCCTGAGCTAATATGACTGGCGGAGGAATTCTGGGAGTTGAAGTCCACAAGTCTTAAAGCTGTCCAGTTTGAAGACCCCCCGACTTACAGGAAAGTAGATTGCAATTGAATGCAGTGAAGAATCTTCTAACAGTAAGAACAGTTTCAACTTGGAACCAATAACATTGCACAAAAGTGAGCTTCCCTTTGTTGGATGTATTCAAAACCAGGTCAAATGCTTTGATTTGGATTCCTGCAATGAACAGACATCAGTAGCCTAAATGGCAGCTTCTAAGTCAATGCCGCCATTTGGTTTTACTCCAGAACAGTGAGCCTTTGTGAACATTAAGCACAATTTCTCTCTTTAATAGCTATGGATAGGCAAAATGTTCAGAAATGAATTGTTAGCTGTTGAGCATTCTCCATTCTGTCATGTACTGTTTTTCCCACTTGCCTTGTCGATGGTTATTAAAATATGTGTTGTTATTACTAACCTTTCCTTTATTTTTGTCTCTTCTTCTGCTCTGCGATTATCAGCTAGGTTCTTCAGGCTCCCTTCCCAAGCTTTCTAATTCTACAAAACAGCTTTACGTAGCTTTATAATGCTAATTCTATAAAGCAGCTTTGGCCAGTCTGGATCTCCTATTAACCTTCAACTCTCTGTATCCTCTGCTGGCTGATGGCTGTGGTGTCTCTGGATCCATTTGATATCAAAATTCCACAGCTTACAGAGGATCTCGCTTTTTCCTTCTCTGTCACTATAATAAAAGCAGTATTGTGGTGCAAGCTCTACCACTGTGGGATATTGTGACATATGCACACACAAAAAAAGAAAGTGAATGAGGCTTCTACCACGCACTACTTTTTTCCGTCTGAATCCCCTTTTGCTGCCTTGATCGATGACATTGGTTGCAAAATATCTAAAATCATGCAAAAGACTACCACTCAGAAAAAGAGGTGTGGACTGTTGGATTGCTGCCCTCAATATTGCTACTCTGTAGAAATAGCATCATGTTGAATGAACCTTAACTTCACACATGACTTGATTGTCTCTTCTGTGTTTTGGCTTTGTGTGAGCACGTGAGAATGTGGTGTGATTTCTATTGTCTCACTAAACTCTGATGTCTTTTTTTTTCTCCCTTTCTGCTTGCCTGCTGCTTTCATTCTGTAGTATTGGTATTTGCCATTCATTTCACCTTCTGCATCTATGCATCTCATGGTAGGTTTTAGGTTTCTTAATCTGAGACTAGACATTTCTGCTGTATAAAATGAGATTCTAATAAAGTCTGAAGCAGGGTGTGTTAATATATATAGCCGTACCTTTTAAAACCTTGACATTTTCAGCTCTTAATAGGAAGGCATTTGTGTAGCCAATAACTGATGGATTGGTTATTCACTTTAAGTTTTAGGGATGGGTGAAAGATACAGCAAGTATTTTTTTTTGTCTTTGTTGATGGTGTCTACACTTCTGCTGAAAATTTATTAGCTTTGTGGTTCCTTTGAGTTTTTAAGTGGAATATTATTGAAACAATGAAAGTTAAAAAGTGTTCTTATAAGATTGGACACTTGAAATCTGTCAAATGTCTTTCTTTTTTTTGTCAGTGACCATTTTCATCTTGAAAGCAAGGAATTCAATTTTGTGAAATTGTTTGCTCTAAAAAGTTCCGCTGATCCAATGTTTGGACCAAACTCCCTGGCCACAGGGAGCATGTGATTCCTTTGTTCCAATAGCTTCATTATCTCTTTTATGGAAGTATCACTTGTGTGCTAAATTCTATCCTCACTCAAGCAAGTATTGATTAATGAACACAGGAGCAGTTATTACGCCAAGAATATTAAGGATTGGGTTAGAATTTATGGGCTATCTGTTGGTAGCCATCTTCAACTCATAGCAGAATTACTGATGCTAAGGAAAAGCAGAAGTCTCTCCCATTTTCTATTTCTTCTTCATATCTTTAGGACAGAGTTGTTTTATTTATTCTTCTCACCCTCGTTCAAAACTTATGGCCCATGCAGTGTTCATGCTCTTCACTATTCTGGTGAAGCAAGTCTCCTTGTTCATTTTTTGTCTTGTGACAGATTAAGCTGTGCCTGGGTCAGCCCCTAAATATTTGCAGCCTTTTTTGTCTGGTATATGCTAAATATGTTATGAATTTGTCTAGAGCTCGGAGCTCTTCACTTTGACGTATGGGGCTTTGGTCACTCAGCTGTGTAAGGACTACGAGAATGATGAAGATGTCAACAAGCAGCTTGACAAAATGTAAGTAACAGAAACAATGTGGGTGTTCTCAAGTTAGAAATGTCAGAAGCCCCTTTTCCATGGGTTATTCACTTGCAGAATAAATCTAATTTTATCCAATCCTTGGAGTTTGGGAAAATAAATGAGCATGGATTTCCTTCCTTAGAGTGTTTCCCTCCAGTCTGATCTGGTTTCATGGCATCTTGCTTTTGGCTGCTTTAATAGGGGCTACAACATAGGTGTTCGACTTGTGGAAGACTTTCTAGCACGATCCAATGTTGGGAGATGCCATGACTTTCGAGAAACGGCGGACGTAATTGCAAAGGTGATGCCTCGTTTTGACTGTTCGGCTTTGTTTCTGCATGTTTGTTGTATGCTTGTGTTGGTGATAAATAATCTTAGATTTTCTCTGACGACGTATTATGAGCAGAATTTCCTCAGCACAAAACAAATTTCAATTCTTTTAGTTTTTATTATTGTTTCACTTCTGTTTTAGGTAAAGGTTCCCCTCGCACATACGTGCTAGTCGTTTCTGGCTCTAGGGGGCGGTGTTCATCTCCTTTACAAAGCCGAAGAGCCAGCGCTGTCCGAAGACGTCTCCGTGGTCATGTGGCCGGCATGACTAAACGCCAAAGGCGCACGGAACACTGTTTTATTTAAAGATAGAAACAATTCCAGAAAACAGCTGAAAAAGGGGTAGTTTTCAGCTGTTTTTTGGAATTGTTTCTATTTTTAAATAAAACAGAAGTGAAACAATAATAAACTAAAAGTGTTTTTATTATCCTAAGTAAGAAGAGATAATTTTGTAACAGGAAAAAATGATTCAGAAAGGCTTTTCTCCTATTCAATAATGTAAGGCAATGGTCTAAATGTTACCACTGTTTTCACCAGTGGAAGGCATCAGACAAATTACTTATCTAAATCAGTCTTGTCTTGTCTAATCTGGTGTGTGAGTTTACTTAAGTATGTTACATTGAAGAATTGCTGGGGCTTGTTTTGCAGTTGTTTGTTCATTGATGTGTAACAAATGGTAGCTTGCTAAATCTTTCACTCTTTGAACCCAGCTCTTCTCTCATACCTGTTTCACTTGATAGGTAGCATTTAAAATGTATTTGGGTATCACACCAAGCATCACAAACTGGAGTCCAGCAGGCGATGAATTCTCCCTTATCTTGGAAAACAATCCACTGGTGGATTTTGTGGAATTACCAGACAACCATTCCTCTCTTATTTACTCTAACCTCTTATGTGGAGTGCTACGAGGAGCCCTGGAAATGGTGAGAAAGAGGGAGGCCAGTTGAACCAATGGCCCTGGGTGGCTGCTTTTAATGGAACTACAAGACTCTGTGTTTTCTGCATCCTATGAAAAGTTCAAAATAAATTGGGGCCATTAAGTACAGGGGTTTATGTTAAAGTATCAGCAGTGTGTTAAAGTAATGGGTAGAATTCATTTGGTAATATTAGATTTCTGTTAGGATTGTGAGTCTGAGAATATCAATTGAAAAAAATTAAATATTTTCCAACTTTTCCATTTAAAAAAAATTCTCTAAAATTTCCTCCATGTATTCCATGTGTACTTATGATAATAAGGTTAGTTTGCAGGCTGTTACACTGTAGTATTGTGAAGGCCAAAATAGTGTTCTAATCAGCTGTTTGCATTGCATTTATGGGCTATCTCTTCTAAAGATTCTAAATAGCTCACAATCAGACCCTATAGTATCTGTGAGGATGATTTTGGAACCTTTCGTCATATATCCTAAGAACGATTTGTGACAATGAAGTCCATCAAGGGGGTTCCAAAACCCCCAATACAAAGGGAGAAAAAAGCCCATGTTGCTTGCAAGACAGGACAGTGGATAAAGGCAATGCAGCGAAGGCTGCAACATGGGAGAAGGGTGACTCTTCATAAATTCTTGGCATGAATACCTGTCTTTTTCAAAGGGGTTTGGGGACTTCAAACCCTCACTATAGGGAGCTGTTACAGCGAAATATCTCAAAAGTGTGGACTTTCCTCTCCTTCATCATAGGTACAGATGGCTGTAGATGTCAGATTTCTTCTGGACACCTTGAAAGGGGATGGAGTCACAGAAATAAGGATGAAGTTTATCAGGCGGATCGAAGACAACCTCCCAGTTGGAGAGGAGTGAGTCTTGAGCAGCCTTCATACTGGACTGGAAGGGATGAAGTCACTGAACTGGAGCTTCATTCGCATATAGTACCCTATGTACTTTGAGACACTGACTGGTTAAGACGTCAGTTCATTTGAAATAGTCTGTTTTATTCCCACAGATTTCTATTAAAAGCTTTTGTAGGATGTAGAACTCTTTTCACATTCATCAGAAACACAAGGCACCCTTTCCTCGTTACCATGCTTAGCTCCCTGCAAAAATACAGGATATTAAAACTCTTAATTTTGAACATTGGAATAATTCCAGGTGCCACTTTGGTTCTACAGTAAAGTGAAGAATTCTGGCATCATGTCCTCTGTTTATGTTGGTCAATTTTCCTTCATCGGGAAGGCATCCCTGACAGCACAGAACGTGTTCTATGATTTGAAAGAATTGAGAGCTCCTAATGGATTTGGATTTGTCCTTTTAGTTTTGCCATTCAACAAAACAATTAAAATTCATGTTGAAACAAGAGCTGGAACCATTTTGACAGTCCTGAAGGAAGTGTGTCATTGAACATCAACAGAATCCCAGTTGGTTGGGCGTTCCCACTTTGGTCTTCGTCTTCCTACTTGGTTGGCCAAAATAGTTTTAATGAACCAATGATGTAGGGGGCTCAAGTTTCAAATGTTTATATAACGTTAGAAAAATTATATTCACTCTGAGGGCCTCTTCTTTACTACATGTTTGATTCCGGTAACTAATTGAAGAGTTGGTCACACCAGCTTTGTTTTCTAAAAGTTTTAGGCAAAGCGCGTTTCAAAAAATGTTGCTGTCGGGCATCCGTGCTGAGAGGACAGAGATGGTAGTAGCATGTTTCATGTGCATTCAAGTTTTTCTTAAGAAAAAGGGGCTCTCAAGATTGCAGACAGAAGGATATAAACAGCCTTGCATGGTAGGTTGATCAGTGCACCAAATGCTGGATGATTGAAAGGAATTTGAAAAGTATCTTAGAAAAGCTGAACAGTGCATATTCACTGAGTTTGTCATCGTGTGTATTTTATGAGGTTCTAAGTTTCCTATTGGGCAAAACAGCCATTGTTGTGCTTTGTGGACAAATCTGTACTAAATTGCGGAAATCCCTTGAATTGAGGATACCATGGAGAATATGCATTAAACATAGAAATGCCTGGCACACTTGAAGAGGCACAAGAGGCTTCTAGTGGTCTCTGTCTTCTTAAAGCATAGTGGAATCCATTATCCCATGCTGATGTTGGTGAAAAGGTTGCAGTACTTCATTCGTTAGAGAAATTAATTGGTGGTTGGGAGGCTTTATGATTTATTGGGGCATCAACTGAATGGTATTTTAAAAGTTGGCAAAGGGAGCCATAATTATTTGATGACTTGGTCTTGTAAATAATGCTCTGGGTAATATGTGCAGTGGGAGAAGGAAATGGCTTACCTAATTGCAAGAAAATGAAAACCAAACAGTTGCTTTCTCAAGACAGTGGGGCCATTTTTAAGGGTATCTTGATCATATTTTCCCAGTGCTCTTCTATAATTTTTCTCAGTTGCTTTGCAGAAGTATAGAGGCAATATTTTTTTTGCATCATGAAAAATAAAAATTTGAGCATTCCTGTTTCGGAGTAATTCATTCTGACTGTCAGAGGACTCTAGTCCTGAGAAAACCACTTTTGTTCCTTCTGTAATTTTTGATAGTTTAAAAAAAAATTACACTGATCGGTAAATATTTATTAATGCAATTTACACCATTTTATTTGTATATATGGGGTATGCCTTATGTGTTCCATTTTTGAAGGTATTGTTTTGAAGCTCTTATATTAAAGACATTCTTAAAATTAAGGTGTATGGCAGTAGATTCATAGTAAATTTTATTAAATTTTATCCTACTTTCCCCTAAGTGACTCTCCTCTCTTGTTCCACACTTCAGCAACATAGATTTTAGATTGATTGTGTTTCTATGGCCATCTATTTCACAAGGAATGACTGGATCGTGTACAGCAATCAAATAAAAATAAGTATATAAAAATATAACTCATAAAAATATAAATCATTATTAAAATTGAATATTATTAAAAGTTAAAATATACAACCCCAAAACAGAGAGAGAGTAAATATATATCAACCACATTAATGGAGCCATCCTAGAATGTGACTGGTTCTCTGGGACCCCCAAGCCTGCTGGCATAACAGACCTTAAGGATCTTCTAGAATGCTAAGACGGACGGAGCTAACCTGAATTCAGGAATGGGAGAATATTCCAGCAGGGCAGATGTCATGGCAGAGAAGATCCCCTCCTGGAAGACTACTAAATGTGTAAATCCCTAGTACTGGAGTGGGTAAATATGGCCCCTTTATGACTTCAACTCCCAGAATTCCTCAGCCAGAGTGGGAGTTGAAGTCCACAGGTCATAAAGAGGCCATAGTTGCCCACCTCTGCTCTAGCAGATGGTACCTGCTGTGTACCTTCTCTGTTGGGTCTAATGGGATGGGCTGATATAATTGGGGAACAGTCCCATACCATGAAGGCCTTTAAAAGTTAAAACCAGTGCCATGAATTGGTTGCAGAGGCAAACTGGCAGCCAATGCATACTGTGCTGTTCTGGGGTCACGCATAACTGCCATGCTGCTGCATTCTGCATAGTTGAAGCTTCTGGATACACTTAAGGGTAGCCTCATGTAGAGTGCATTGTGACAATCTGATCTGGAGGTGATTAGGGCATCACTGTTAGCAGAGCCCCGATCTAGGAACAAGGCACAATTGGCAGCCAATATGAAGCTGTGTAAAGCAGTGCCCTCCTCCAACCTTTTAGGCACCACAGACCGGTTCCATGGGGAAATTTTCCCCCCACGAACTGGGTGTGTGTGGTTTTACACACTACCTAGATCCAGCACTGGTGCAGGTGAAGCTTCACTTGCATGGCCAAACGGGCCACGGACTGGTACCGGTCTGTGGATTTGGGATTCCTGGTGTCCTCAATGTGGACTTGGGATTGGGGACTCCCTCCTAACCTCAACTGCTACCTCTGCGAGGACCACCAAATAGTAGACCAGGTCTGTGCAACCCCATCCAGCATGAAAGATTGAATAGTCCTAGAACCAGTAGGCTCCAGAACACAAAGCCACTCAGTTTTGCAATGGTTCAACTGAAGTCTGTTGTTCTCTATCAGACCCTCATAGCTTCCAGACCAAAGGATAAGACATTCATGGCATTGCTGACTTTGCATGGGGCACTGTTACATAATTGGATGTCATCAATGTCCTGATGATACCACACCACCCCATGGCAACAGATGGTTTCATCCAGCTGCCTCATAGAGATGATACAAAGGAGAACCCAGTGCCACCCCATAAAGTCGGGGCCAAGAGCAGGACCTCTCCTCTCCAACCACCACTGATTGGAATCAACCCCAGAGTAAGGAGGCAAAGCAGCACATCCCCATGTCATCTACTCCCAATCCTCTGAGCCGATCCATGGGGAATGGTATCAAAAACCACCAACAGGTCAAGTAGGGGAAGAATCAACACACTACCACCATCATGTTCACTACAGAGATCTTCCAGTGTGTGGTAGGGAAGGTGGTACAACAGCAACAATCTCAACTGATCCCTAGAGCCCAACTTAATGAACAAGACCCCACATCCAGCGACCTGTGGAGATGCCCCTGGAAGACATAAGAGGTTGCTGGATGATGATCATTACACTGGCACTTCTACCTTAGAATCTTGGATCACGCCATACCCGAAACCCAACTGGGACTTCTCTGAAAGAGCCACCACCACCACCCTCTTGGATCCGGCCAGGTCTTGGCAACGCATGCCACGTTGGCCAACACATCAGTGATTAGATTGCACACAAAGGAGGCTTGACTACAGACTGACCCTGGCATTTAAAAGCAGCCGCAGGAAACCAGGACCCCTGAAGTTCTGCTGATTGGCTACAAGGACTGAGCAAGGACCTGGGGAGGGGTTGAGAAGCAATGAGGACCAAAGTCAGGGAACCAAGAAAAAGGCATTTAATTGTTCTACTTTTTAATAATCAAGTTTTGGATTGTGCCACTCAGGTTTTGTCCTGAGTGTAAAGTGCGTGTTAGTTTCATACAAGTGGAAGGTGTGTGCTAGTTATCTCAAAAGTTGGTCAATTGTACCGCACCATTCTGCTGCTTCTAATAATTGGGGCTACAAAAACACAAAACAAGTGAATTCATTCTTATGGTAAGTGGTGGCAGAATTCTTTCCCTCATTGTATAGGTCCTCCACTAGATGTCCCTAGTTATCTAGAAGGATTGACTTGGAAGGGCTGGCTGCTATCCCCACCACAGAAGTTTTACTTTTCTTTTTCAAAAAAAACTGGTAATGGTAGAAATGTGAATGTATTATTTGTATACTATCTGTCATTCTACAATGCTCCTCCTCACGCAATTTAAAATTTAAGATGCATTAAAAATTAAAAGGTATAAATCAGAGATCGTAAATAATGGAGTGATAACCTTGGGAGATGTTGCTTGCCAAGGTGCATAGAAATTGTTTCAGTGCTATTATTCTAAGCCTAATCCCCACTAAGGGGGTAATGTTCATTGAACTAATATAAAGTTGTCCCTGATGTTAACCGTAAACCTTTTTAGCTGGTCTTGTTATCTTTGAAAAGGAAGGAAAGAGCTGTGTGGCTATTTATGCAAACAGATAGTAAGAATTGGGCCATGTCTGTTTTCTGTATTCTTGTTTTATACTTCTATAGGTGCCAGCTTTTAGTTTTTAGCAGGGGAACCTAGAAACCTAAATCCTGCCATGCTGGATTGTGTCAGAACAACAGAAACATCACTGTAAAACAGATTCACCCCTCCCTTCACTTGTCTCAATTAACATAAAACAAAAATCAGAGTGTGTTTCTAATTTGGATAATTCCTTTTCCAACTTAAAACTTTCTAACTGCTGGTGCTTGCTCACGTTTAAACTGTAGTGTTAGGATTTATTTTATATTCTCATTTCACAGTTACAAATCTAATTTTGGCTTTCCAGAACCGATCTCTGTTGCCTCAAAAGATCCCCCATAGAAAATGTGTTATGTAGAATGATTTAGCTTCAAGATGGATCTCTCCTATGCTTTCTATGAAACATAATGGGATGTCTTATATTAGAGTGCCTTCTTCATTGTAATTAGCATTTTGTGGTGGCAGTGAGTTGAGTTTCTTCTCTGGGTTTTCAGCTAGTAGTTTAAGACGTTTCCTTAATAATGATGGATAGCTAAACTTTTTATGGTTGATGCTAATAGTAACCAAATTTGTTCCATCTGCATAGACTGGAGAGACTCCGTGTATGCCCAGTGATAGAGACAGAAGTCTGTAGCTTACTCAGAAGAGGGAGGGATGAATTGATTCACTTGAGATTCAAGGTGCTGGTAATTACCTATAAAGCCCTGCATGGCTTAGGACTGGGGTATCTGTGGGAGCGTCTCCTGCCAGCGACGACTGCCCATCGCCCGGTGCGCTCCCACAGATGGCCTCCTTGGGGTGCCATCAGCCAGACAGTGTCGGCTGGCGACCCCCCAGGGGGAGGGCCTTCTCTGTGGGAGTGCACACCCTGTGGAATCAGTTGCCCTTGAAGCTCCATTTGGCTCCTGATCTCCGCTCCTTCTGCCACAATCTGAAAACTTGGCTGTTTCAGCAGGCCGGGCTGGACTGACCTCTGGGGGGTGGGCTGTGTTTTAAATTGGGTTTTAGATGTTGGGCTTGTTGGTTTAATTCTTTTTTAAATTATTTATTGTTTGTATTTTAGTTGTGAGCCGCCCCGAGTCCTTCGGGAGAGTGGGCGGCATACAAGTCCAAATAAAATAAATAAATAAACATATTTACCTGTAGAGTTTCCTATCTTTTAGAAGGGAAACATTTCAGTGGAATGAATGCTGAGCCAAATGGCTCCCACTGGTGCTAGGCAGATATATTCCTCGAAAAGGATTGCATCTTTTTATTCCTTGGAGTTTGGGCCAAGGAAGAAATCTTGCCATCCTCTTATTGGCAAAGTAGGGGAGCAGAAAGCTTATTTTAGAACAGAGTACAACATCACACAAAGGTTCCTGGATATCTAACTTGCCCCAAATGTAGCCCCAGTTTCAGACTCTTACATTTATGTCTTATCAAAAACACAACACTTATCAGTAATGAACCATTCATAATTAATTTTAGTGCCACTGCGTGTCAGTGTATGAATGAATGAAATTTAAGCAAGACACATAGAAGAGACAGTTTTGTTAAAGGGCTGGAAAACAGTATGGAAGTTGACTCATGACAACTGGACTTCTTTTCTTTTTGGTTTGAAGCATTCCACTGCTGTTTTCTTTTTTCTTTTTCTTCTTCAAACCAAAAACAAAAGTCCAATTGCTATGATTCAACTTCCAGACAGTTCTACCTGGAGAACTGAGAATCTTCATCAACAATCTGGGTGAATATTGTGCACTAACGAAAGGAGAAGAAGTTCTGAACTCTGCAACCAGCCCTTTGCGGTATGATCTACTACTCAGTAATATGTGGGAAAGGAGCAGTTTTGGAAGCAACTGTATTGATCCGTCTTTCTTACCTTGGCCTTGCTTTGACAACTGTCAAACTTGTCTCTTGAACACATACCAGATGGGAATCTCACGAAAAAGGTCCTTGCTGTTGCGCAAGTTGGATTTAGGCAGTGCTTTAGGCAGCCACATTTTTAAAAAATCCCACTGCCCTGGGTTATCCAAGGTAACGGGCCGTATAGGGGAAGGGAGGGGCTTGGTTTTAAATGCAAAACAAATGTAATGGAGGAAGGGAGGTGGAATTGGGCTCTAGATAGGAGGAGCAGACAGGATTTATTGCTCTGGTGGGGATCTAGTTAAAAGGATAGAAAGCAGTTGCTCAACTCCATTGCTTCACTGGCAAGGCTAAAGCTCCCCATTCAAAGACGGGGGAAAAAACGCTTTCTATTTTGCCTCCTTTGTGAAAAGTTGAAAAATGGGAGGAAAAGCCATATTCTGGCATAGAAACTGCAGTATTTTCTGGCATAGAAAATGCAGTAAACCTGCACACCCAACACTAGTACTTGTTCAAGTCCATCCTTCCCAGGCGTTTTAAAGAGATTTCCACCTCGGACACAGAAAATGTAAATGCTTGTACTTGACACTAATTCATTGGGGGGGGCGGTGCAACTCACTACAGGTAGTCCTCAATTTACGACCACAACTGAGCCCAAAATTTATGTTGCTAAGTGAGAAATTTGTTAAATGAATTTTTCCCCATTTTACGGCTTTCCTTGCCACATTTGGCCTTCATGGCTTAGGACCAGGGTATTTGCGGGGAACCCTGCGGCCAGAAACGGCTTCCCAGCGTCCCGTGCGCTCCCATAGGCGGGGCCTCCTTGGGGTGCCGGCGGCCAGACAATGTCGACTGGCGACCCCTAGGGGTAGGGCCTTCTCTGTGGGAGCACCCACCCTCTGGAATCAACTTCCCCTGGAGCTTCGGGTGGCCCCTGACCTCCGATCTTTCCGCCGTGGCCTAAAAACATGGCTTTTCCAACTTGCCGACCCGGACTGATGGAGGGGTGGGGATTTTAGCAGTTAGTTTTATACCTATTAGTTTAGTGAGATTTCCCATTTAATTCTGTTTTAACTTTCGTATTGTCCTCTTCTTTAATGTAAGCCGCCCTGAGTCTTTCAGGAGATAGGGTGGCATAGAAGTCTCATAAGTAAAAAATAATAAATAAAATAAATAAGTGAATCACTGCAGTTGTTAAATTAGTGACACGGTTGTTAAGTGAATCTGGTTTCCCCACTGACTTCGCTCGTCAGACGGTCACAAAAGGGGATCATATGACCCCAGGACACTGTAAGTGTCATAAGTATGAACAAATTGCCAAGCATCCAAATGTAAATCACATGGACATGGGGATGTTGCGATGGTCATAAGTGTGAAAAATGGTCATAAGTCACTTATTTCAGTGCAATTGTAACTTCGAACAGTCACTAAGTGAATTGTTGTAAGGCGAGAACTACATCTAGTAAATGCTTCCACCCAGTTTCCTCTGGGGTAGAATGGGGTTTTGTATGAACAGAATGCCACGAAGGAAGCTCTCCCTTCCACCTGAATACAGACTTACAACCATTCATTTAGTGACCGTTCAAAATTATAACAGCACTGAAAAACTGGACTTATGATGGTTTTTCACAAGAACATTGCAGCATCGCCCTGGTCATGTAATCAAAATTATGCCCTCCATGGTATTGGACGGGGTATTTGCAGGAGACCCTGCTGCCAATAACAGTTTCCTGATGCCCTGTGCGCTCCCACCGGCAGGGCCTCCTCAGGGTGCCATCAGCCAGGCAATGTCAGCTGGCGGCCCCCAGGGGTAGGGCCTTCTCTGTGGGAGCACCCACCCTCTGGAACCAGCTACCCCTGGAGCTTCGGGTGGCCCCTGACCTCCGATCTTTCTGCCATGGCCTAAAAACATGGCTGTTCCATCTCGCCTACCCGGACTGATGGAGGACGGGTGGGTTTTTAGTTGTAGTTTTAAATTCAATGGTTTATGAGATTTTTAGTTTAATAGGTTTTTAATATTTGTATTGTTCTGTTTTTAGTATTGTAAGCCGCCCTGAGTCCTTCGGGAGATAGGGCGGCATATAAATCTCATAAATGAATGAATGAATGAATGAATGAATGAATGAATGAATGCCATTTGGGAACTGGCTCGTATTTATGACAGTTGCAGTGTCCCGGGGTCATGTGATCAATTTTAGGGAGCTTCTTATGAGCAAAATCAGTGAGGAAGCCAGATTTCACTTAATGTATTACTAACTTAACAATTGCAGTGATTCACTTAACAACTGTGGCAAGAAAGGTGGTAAAATGGGGCAAAATTCACTTATCAAATGTCTCACTTAGCAACCGAAATTTTGGGCTCAATTGCGGTCACAAGTTAAGGACCACTGTGTCACTTGTGCAGAAGAACTCCAGCTCTGATTTGTCTCTGTTGCTGGCCTCTTGACATGGCCTCTTGAGATGGCTAAAACACAACTCCCATTATTCCTCACCAGGAACCCTCCAGGTTGGATAGGAATAGCACTTAGACTTATATACCGCTTTATAGTGCTTCACAGCCCTCTCTAAGTGGTTTACAGAATCAGCATATTGCCCCCAACAATCTGGGTCCTCATTTTACCCACCTTGGAAGGAGGGAAGGCTGAGTCAACCTTGAACCTGATTTGAACGGCCAAATTGTAGGCAGCTGGCTGCAGAAGTAGCTTGCAGCACAGCACTCTAACCACTGCGCCACAGAGGCTGGTGGCTTCACGCTCATAAAAAAATTTGGGATTGACTCAGACATCTTCATTTCAAATAGTCATGGTAGGAAATCATGAAGGATTATATCTCTGGCAAGATTGGTTGAAGACTAAAGCGATAATGTAGCCAGTCCTCGATTTACCAGCATTCGTTTAGCAACCATTTGAAGTTACCACAACACGGAACGTCTCCTCCTCAGACTGCTCAGACTGCTCAGACGGCCCCTGCCCTTCCCCAGCCTCCTTCACCACCTCTGGAGCCACCCTTCCACTCCCTGTTGGCTGTTCCTCTTCTTCCTCAGAGTCAGTCTCCACCAGGGGCATGACATATAGTTTTCTATGTACTTAAAAATCAAATTGCTTTTCACTACAAAATACTTTTTTACCCCTGCGTTTGTACCAAGAAACAGGGCCGACCTGAAATATTTACTGATCCAGGCAGACCCAGGGTTAGACCCTAACCTACGGCCGAAGTCAAGGTGGTCAGAACTCAGCTCCAACTGAGATATTGAGGCACCTGAGACAGATACCCTGCAAGGACCTCTTCTCATTCCTGTCATTAAAAAGATACGACTAACTTTGGGCAGTCGTTTCACGTTATTTGAACTTTGCCAAGTGGTAGATCTGGACTGTCACTTGGGCATCTCTTCATCCTATTGAGTTTTTGCTGCAGTCTTCAGCACTGAAAATAATTTTCTCTTGTTCCAAAAAGTTCATGGCTTACATATTTATTGGAACATTAGGGGGTGCCCTTACAACGTCTGCCTTCCTTTGCAGCAGATAAAGCGAATAATTCACTCTCCAGTGAGAAGAGCTCATCTGCACCTCTATAACTGTCTGGTTTGGTTCTGCAACCCAACAAGACAGACACAGACTTAGTAATTAGTGTCACTCCTACCCTCACAATGACGCTATAGAGCACTGCACACCAGAACAACTAGACACAAGGACAGTTTTTTCCCAAACGCCAATCACTCTGCTAAACAAATAATTCCCTCAACACTGTCAAACTATTTACTAAGTCTGCATTACTATTACTATTAATCTTCTCATCATTCCTTATCACCCATCCCACCTGTGACTGTATGACTGTAACTTTGTCGCTTGTATCCTTACGATTTATATTGACTGTTTCCTAGTATGATTTGATTGCTTATTGTACCCTATGACTATTATTAACTGTTGTACCTTATGATTCTTGACTCTTGATGAATGTATCTTTTCCTTTATGTACACTGAGAGCATTTGCACCAAGACAAATTCCTTGTGTATCCAATCACACTTGGCCAGTAAAAGAATTCTATTCTATTCTATTTGGAAACTTAAACCCTAATATGGTTTTCTTTTGGGTTAGCATGGTGTATATTAGCATTATTTTTGTTGGACTGTGGTAAATGACTTAGTATTATGTGTAGATGTAATTATTGTGGCCCATTCTAAAAACCAATTAAAAGAAAGAATGGCTAAATACAATATGTGAATATACCTACCATATGGTGAACTCCCTATGAAAAAAATGTAATTTTGTAAAATTATGACACAGAATTGTTGAGAGCAGCTTTTTAATGGGTTGAGGAAGCAGAGACCTTCTCACTTTTGACAGTCAACATGGTAACCTTTCTGTGATTATAGGAGTAACTCATGATTGAACTACAACTGGAGAAAAGTTGTAGGGATTCTGGGTTGTGTTAACACAACACTCTGAGCCAAAAGCACAATGGTTACATTTTAGCTCAGTTTCATGGGGTTAAGCTTATATAGTTTGACTGAATATTAGTTTTATCATGGACAACTGGCCAAGAAAAACAATGTGCATTGTGTTTAGGATGTACACAGGTTCATAGTAGAATTTGCTTGTTTATTTGTTTATTATTAAATGTATATCCTGCCTTGGTTATCATTTGGCTGAAACACCAAGAAATCTCATGGCTGTAGACTTGGCTAGAAAACTGAAAGACAATCCTCAAAAAAGTCAACTGCAAGCTACTTGTATACATAGCCAATCTGCAACATGGAGATGTCCACAAAGTTGTCAGGAGTTCAGCTTGACTGTTGCTGCTAAAAATTCACAAGAGCCCAATGAACCAGCTGCTGTTAGTTTTACTATCAGGCAAGGTGGTAAGAAAGATTACCTTGGTGGTGCAGGCTGTTAAATGCCTAGCACTTAGTTCCAGCTGCCTGCAATTATTACAGACTCGAATCCCACCAGGCTCAAGGTTGACTCAGCCTTCCATCCTCTTGAGGTAGGTAAATTGAGGACCCAAGATTGTTGGGGGCAATAAGCTGACTTTGTAAAAATGCTGCTTAGTAATAAGCAGGCATATACAATGGAATGAAGGCTATTGCTGGGCACATTGGGTTGCACTCCAAAAATTGTAAGCCGCCCTGAGTCTCCGGAGAAGGGCGGGATATAAATATGAATTTAAAAATAATTACCCAATTGTAAGAAAGATTACTTAGATCTGAAGAAGTTTCTTGGATGAGAAGCGAAACATCTCAAAGAGAAATCAGAAAGTCCAGTTGCCTCATGAAAAAAAAACACCCTTGGGACAACCTTGACCTAGATGATTGAGAATCTCCTTAGACATTTAGTGATGCACTTTGGGATGAGCACCCTTCAAATGGTGCAGGAATATGAACGGACTTCAGAAAAATTGCAGACTACAGGAACCATTTGTGCATCAGTCTGAGATGCAGACAACACAGACTCATCCCCAAACAGCCTGCGCCTGTGCTCAACAGGGCAGAAAACATCCTGCAGAAAATGAGCTGAAGACGTTTCTTGGAAATGCCTTCAGAGAAAAACCAGAAAGTCCCATTGCCTCTTGAAAAAGCATCTTTGGGATACCCAATTATTAAGCCTCTTTGATGACTACTTGGCACAGTTGGGACCACATGCTAACTTGCTCTAACTTGCGGCCCTTCTCCCTAGACAAGCATACATCACATCAGGCTTGGAGAGAATTAAAAGGGAAAGTGAATTGGACAAGGCAGTTTGTGAATTTCAGTGAGAGTTCTTTTTCAGCTGTAAATGAAGGTCAGTTCTATCAGAGCAGAGAGGGAGTCTTCCACAGACTTACAAAGTTCAAAACAATTGCCAACAATTGCCAATGTGTGTGTGTGTGTTTTCTTTTCATGGGGCTAATCCATGATTTCTTTAACCATCATTTATTAAAAGACAACTGGTTGCTTTCAGGCATGTTAAATTGCAAACCATGTTTCAGTTGTCAATTCTGGATGTACAGTTGGAAGCAAGTCTCAGAGGTGTTATTTTAATTATTTATTTATTTTTGTCTCCCATCTCACCACAGAGTGATTCTAGATGGCTTACAATGTTAAAAAGAAGACAACAATACAATAGAGCTTTCTGAATGTTAATAAGAGTTTTTTAAAAGTTTGAAGAGCCCTGTGTTTGTCCTTTCTAGGTCAACAACTTCCATAGGAATGAAAATGGAAGCTGAACTGCTGTTAAATGATAAAGCAAAACTCCTTTCCTCCCTTCCTTTGGGAATAATCACTCTTTTATTACGGTCACAGACCAGAATTTAAAATTAAAGCATTGAAATATAATGAACAAGATAGCGTATTACAGATAATGGTGACACCATCAATGGATGCCCACAGTCTCCCTAACTTTTGTTGACAGTATAGCAAAGTTTAGCTTGGTTCAAAGACACCATATCACAGTGATCTGATAGTAATAGCTATTGTACATAAGACAGTACAATTTTCAGGCTATTTTACCAAGCAACATGTTATAAAATGGGTCTTTGAATCCTTACTGACTGTACAATATAGCAGGATAGGAATTGTGGTTTCAGTGACCCCTTCTTTACAGGAACACACAATCTCAGTTCATATGGGATATTTTTGTATCGGCTCTTCAGAACTGCTGTAGGAAGAGACCATTGGGAATAATAAGCCCAATTAGTAAGTAGGCAAAGGTGAGCTACGAAGAGTATGTCAAGATAGGGACCTTCAACTCATGAGATTTCAAGCTGATGGGGCCTTATTGTCCCAAACTTGTTGGTATTTTTATTTGCAAACTAAGACTGCTGTTAGCATCAAGAAAAGAGATGTGCAGAGATGGCTCCAAACGTTGATCTACTGGAATGGAATGGAATTGGAGTGGGATTCTTTATTTGGCCAACTGTGATTAGACATACAAGAAATTTGTCTCTGGTGCAGAAGTTCTCAGTATATATGCAAAGCAACAGAGAGAATAGTAATAATAACAATAATGCCAAATCCAATCTGAACATGTGATGAACCATAACAACAACAACAATAATAAAAGGGGGAAGTAAAGAAGGTAATGAAAAGGATAAATAATAATAATACAGCCACAGTATATGGGTTAATATACATAGACATTAAAACTGCGAGAATTAGGTGTTCAACAGAGTGATGGCACAAGGGAAACTTTATTTCTTCCTCTTCTAGCCTTTCTCTCTCTCTCTGTCTCTGTCTCTGTCTCTCTCTCTCTCTCCCCTCCTCCCTCCCTCCCCCCCCCGGGCTTATGGCAAACCTGCCAGCTTTCCCCGTCCGTTCCCATCCTTTGGAATTCTTTACTTGTGGGTCAAAAGCAGCTCTTGGAAGAAGAATATAAGCATCCCAAAACACATTAAGCAAATTAAATGTCTCTTCTCACAAGTAGCTTTATGGCAGATGAGGGAGCCTGTGCCCAGAATTCGGCGCTCTCAGCGCGGAGCTAAATGATCCCATGTGCTCTTGATCAGAAACAAATGGCAAAAGGCATGATGCCTCCTCCGCAGAGCCCTGGCATGCCTCGTGGCTGGGACACAAACTGGGAATATCTTGGCCTTTGGAGGGAAGGCAGGAAGGACATTCAGGGGACAGTTGATTGGGGCATTACCAAAAGAGAGGCAACAATTGAAATCAATGTTTTTCAACCTTGGCAACTTTAAGGTGCCTGGACTTCAACTCCCAGAATTCCCCAGCCAGCATGCTGGCTGGGGAATTCTGGGAGTTGAAGTCCAGGCATCTTAAAGTTGCCAAGGTTGAGAAACCCTGATTTAGATGTTTCTACCTGTGCCTCATTTCAAGGGCTCCAGAACTGAGTCTTGTAGCCGAAGTTTCACCGCAGACCAATTTCGCTGCACACTTGTGACCTTGTCTAACTGTTCCTCTCTACCTTCTTCCATGATGTTATGAAGCCACTTTTCTTAAATTTGTGATGACAGCATCATATTTCAAGAAGAACAACCTCTGAGTGTGGACCCATCCAACTTATCCCAAAGCTGTTTTTCCAAAAGGCAACTAGACGCTCTTGTTTCCTTTGAAAATGTGTCACTTCTCCAAGAATCTTCTTCAGTTCTAAGGGAATGTTAAGTCCAAATGTTAGAACTGAAGAAGCTTCATGGAGGAGAAGCAAAACATTTTCAAACAAAAAAACCAAGGAAGTCCAATTGCCTTTTGGAAAAACATCTTTGGGACACCATGACCTGGATGATGGAGAATCTCCATAGTTACCCATCCAAAGCCTGACCAAGTCTAGTGGAGAACAGTCAGGGTTCAGCTTTCTGACAGTGCAATGAATAATAAGTGTAATTCTTGCCAAAGGTGGAAGAACTTGCTGTAAAACGAAGACCTTGCTTATTGTGCCTCTTCCTCTTAGAATATATCATTGAATCAACTAAGTAACAGAAAACCAGCAAAAGCTTGAAACAGCTCAAAGATTAGGCTGTGTAGATGTGAGGTAGGTTTGCGTGGGAAGCTGAGATCCTATCTCCTCCTGAAATTGATGCT
The DNA here is from genome assembly GCA_009733165.1 of Naja naja. Lineage (NCBI taxonomy): Eukaryota > Metazoa > Chordata > Lepidosauria > Squamata > Elapidae > Naja > Naja naja. The sequence goes on along the minus strand of CM019160.1, from coordinate 7,497,886 downwards.
GTGGAAAGCATCACTTTTCCATAGTGGTAATCTAATTTTTTTCTGAGATGTTCTGGGAGGTACATATATAATCTTATCCATTTCTTTGTTCACCACAGTTCTGAGCATTGAGCCCCAGACTCAATCCAAACACAGTCCCCATTTCTCCAGAACTAAAAGTATTTTGGGGATGAGCAAGTAAGGGAAGTAAGGGCTCTGAAAATCCAAATTTGAACAGCCGACACCCACCCAGTGGCATTACCATAACTTTGGCCATTGACATTGTGGAGAAGCTTCCTTTAAGGAAAAATGTTATTATGAGCAAAACGTTGTATTCATGTATAAATGCATTCATATTTGCATTTAGGCAAAAAGAGGAGAAACATAAAACCATCTGAATATGTGCAGCTTGCTTAAAGGAACATGAGCTCCTTTCTATTGTGATATTATTCTATATATTGTAGGGCTAAGAGGAAAATGTATTTATTTCTCATTCAAGTTCCAAGCTAACCACTTCTACATTTTTGAACCAAAGCACACAGTGGAACAGATTGTCCTTTTAACATCTGTGCTCCTTTGGATTTTGCCATGCACTTTGTCAGTCAAAATAATCATGCATTTTAGGAGAACAATCTGCACAAAAATGTGCACTGTCATGAAAATAATATAGAAAAAGAGGTTATTGTCTGCAAAACGCTGCACATTTAGGCCAAATGGCTAACAAGTATGCCAAAATACAAATTTGTGCATAAAAATTATAGTGCAAGAAAAAGAAGCATTGTTTTCAACTTTAATCTCAAAATACATATATAAATTTTCTTTTGGTTACATATTTAAATTCACCCTTATTTTAAAAAATGAAACCATATAATGATATTATGGGAAAATGAACTGCTCATTTTCCTTTTTTCTAAAAGTGCAAAGGTTTCTATTCTGATGCAACTTTTTAAATGTTGTATTTCTTTCCCAATTTCCTGGGGTTTTTATTCCTGGCAAGAAAGGAGGGGGCCAAAAGAGAAAGCAAGCTGACAGCTCTAGGCCCATTGAGAATTTTAAAAAAAATCTTGCTTAGTTAGCCTAATAACCTTAATTTTTCCTGGACACAGTAAATACAGTTTCCCCAGAGACTATATGAGAAAGGGATACTAGCTGACATTGGTTCAGTAGCATCTGAACAGGTTGCTCTTAGCACAGAATGAAAGTACCTCATGGCATCGGGTTTTTTGTGAATGTATCAATGAATGGAAATCTTGCAAGAAATTTGGACAAAGGAAAGATACAAGTACCAAATAGGTGGATGGTGGAGACGCAGTTTAGAATGGTGGTTAAGGTATCAAGCTAGAAACCGGGGATTGTGAGTTCTAGTGAACCTTAGTACAAAGCCAGTCCTTTCTCTCAGCCCTAGGAAGGAAGCAATGGCAAAACCATTTCTGCTAAACTTTGCCAAGAAAACTGCAGGCATTGCTCCCAGCAGTCACGAGGATTCAGTGCTGTATTGAAGGAGGAGGAGGAAGTAAAATAATAGAACAATTATTTTATTATATATACAAATTGTGGATGACGATAGTTGCAGCCCAGAACATGGTGACCACCAGTTTATCAGACTGGATGCACAGTAACCTGTGTGGTTAGAAGCACCTTTTTGTGCTTGACCCCGACCTTCTCCTATTCAACAGGAAGGTGGTGTTGACTTCATAGTAGATTGATCTGTCCAAGCATTGTTGCAAACAGGATGCTGGGTTAAATGGAGGTTCAGTTGAATCCGCTCTGATGCGTTGGCAACATCTAGAGGTTCAAAGATCCATGGGAAGAGAAACCAATGTCCTGGTCTCACCCGTAGCAGGAAGGAAGTGGCAGCTGCAATGAGTTGGTCATGCCTGGCAGAGGAACATGTCTACATATGCCAAAGGTGTGGTTGGACAGATGTCTTTGTTAACCATTGACCTTATCACATCAGGGATCTATATATAACTTTTTTCAGAGCAGTGTCTCTTAACATTGGTCACCTGAAGAATTCCCCCAACGCATGTCTTCCATTCTTCCAGCAATGAGGAATTTTTCATAAATATATGGATTTATTTATTTAATAATTACAATTATGTCATTATGTAGATTCAGCAAAATGTTACAGAGCTCAATTTGATGAATTGAGTAACCACTTATATTCCATCTATTTGTCCAGTTGTGTCTAATTTTACGGGGTGGTGCTTATCCCCGTTTCTTAGCCAAAAGAGCCAGCGTTGTCCAATAACGTTTCCATGGTCATGTGGCCAGCATGACATCACTCCACAGCGCAGAGTGTGTGGTGAAAGATGAAATGCTGTTATTTTCCCACTGCAGTGGTGCTGTTTATCTACTCTCACTTGCATGCTTTCGAGCTGCTAGGTGGCAGGAGCTCAGATGAGTATTGGGAGTCCACCCCATCCTGTGGCATTCAGGTCTCGAACCTGGTCTGTCAACTTAGCTGACCAGCTCAGCTTCTTAACCGTTGAGCCATTGCGCCTCCTCTACTTGGCTACTATGAATCATTCATTAATAAAAGGTTGGTGCTTATGCTAACAATACAAAAGGTCTCAAATCTGTTGCCTAAATGTTTGAAATGGTGCTTATGTGGACAATTCCCTGTGTGATCCAACCTGCTTGTGTCTTGGACTGCAGCAACTTTCCTTGATTGAGAAGGTAAAGGAACAAGTGTCCCAAAGAGTGTGTGTGGCTAGCACCAACTTATGCCATTTTCAGCTAAGTGTGTGTATGTGTGTGTGTGTATTCACACACACACACAGACACACACATACACATAATTTGTCATTCAATGCACACTGGGAAATAGATTTTCATAGGTTATGGAACAATTGGTAAAGAAGTGGAGGTGAAGACAGCAGGAAGAGAAACAAGGAAAGAAATTTGCTTTAGAAGAGAATATTTGTAGCTCAGGGTTGAACTGTGGGGTCCTTGGTCTCTGAGCTTGGTTGTAGATGCTTTTACCCAGCATCACACACTAATTATATTACTTAGTTAGATAATGAAACATTTGCAAGAAAACAGCCAAGCCCAGAGAGCACCAACGATCCCACAGACATTTGCCTGCTCAAATTCCTAACCATTCATGGCAGTTACAGTTTTCAATCCACAACAGCAAGCAAAAAGCCTGCAGACCATAGTATGGACCATCAGTTTTCATAAACTTACAGGTTCACATCAGAGGTGGTATTCAGCAGGTTCTGACCAGTTCTGGAGAACCAGTAGTGGAAATTTTGAGTAGTTCGGAGCAAATCCCACCTCTGACTGGAGATTTTGCAGTATGCTTCCCCTGCCACGCCCACCAAGCCATGCCCACAGAACCAGTAGTAAAAAAATTTGAATCCCACTGCTGGTTCACATATAACTCAAACCACAATGAGTGGATTCACACATAGTACTAACTTAGACCAGGCAAAGCATTTTGAAAGTTTAGTGCAACCAAATCAAACTAAACTAAATTAAACTTTTCAAACTGACAATTTTAAGATCGGTGGACTTCAAATCCCAGAATTCCCTTCTCCACAAAAATACTCCTGCTGGAAATGCTTGTTGTCTACCTTAAAGTCACGAATTCTCCTCCTTTCCAGAAATTCAAAACTATATGGCAGACTCTTCACATCCAAGCATCTTCCTTTATTGTAAACCAAAAATAAACAGAGAAATCAAACTCTGCATGTGATGTGTGTATACTTGTCTATGTCATCTCTAGGACTGAAATCTTCAGCCTCTTCCTTCTGCCTTTCAGATCAGTGGACTTTTGGGCTGTTCATCTCCCAGCCTTGAAATTAGGAGATACCTGGAGAATGTCAACAAAATGCTCCTGTCTGCAAGGAGCTGTGCTTATTCTTTTGCCAGCTTCACTGCTGGAGATATTATGCATTCACTTGGCTGTATTGGATAGAGCAAAACAAACTCCAGCTTTGAAAAGAGACCAGAGATTCTTGGCTTTAACAGAAGAACAAGCAGGCTGTCAGTCCAGACATGTTTAGTTTACAAGGAAATGTCTTACTGGCTCTGTGCTTAAAATGTTATCCTTATCAAGCTGGCCCCTGAAGTAGGAAATGTTGCTTCAGCCCTTCCCTTTCTTAATTGCTGAAATGCCGACAGACACTTCCTTCCTCTTAGAAGGGCTGCCTGGCTGCAGTAAAAGTATTTCAAGATAAAATGTCAGGCTGAGCACAGGCTCTGGCAGTGTTGCTCCTTGGAAAGCCACGCTCCAGAATGAGACACAACAGCAAAGGCCACTGTGCCTGAAGGCAGCTCCCTGCATATCCACCCTGCTCTTTGGCCCACCCGGTTTTCTTGTTTGGACTATTTAAAAGTCAAAGATAAGGAAGGAATAGGAAGTTGGCATCGTGCAAAGCAAGTGCTGAATCTCTAGAATGACCTTTATTTCTAAAAAGGCTCAAAAAGAAACTAAAAACAGTAGCCTGTAACTCCCAGCAGCTTGAAAGCTGTATAGCAGGGGTCCCCAACCTGTGGGCCCTGCCCCACTAGTGGGCCATGAGGGGTTTGCAACTGGGCCATGAAAACGGCCGGCGAGTGTGTGCGCACATATGCATACACATCCTCACTTGCACGTGCATGTGCTCCATTTGTGTGAGCAGCAGGCGCACATGGACACCGCTCACGCAAAAGGGGCTGTGTGTGCACTTGCCAGCTGCTTGCACAAACCGTCCCCCCACCGCTGGTCCACACAGCCAGAAACATTGAGGAACTCTGCTGTATAGTATTTGAGGGCCAGGTTTCAAATGTGCTCAGGGAGAGGGTCCATCCTCTGGAGGAGATTCAGAGTCTGCCAAGGAAGAAATGGGTATCTGAAGTAACTTCAGAGTTAATTATCTGGAGCTCCCTAAAAGTGAGAAAAGAATCGAACCCCTATTCTAAGGATAAATTGATGGATTACAGCTAGTCTTTGACTTGCAACCTGTTGTAACCTAGGCTTCCCCAAAAAGCACTAAGCAGACTCTTTGTCCCGGCAAAACCCCTTTTATTAAATGAAGGTGAATTTCTTGCATTCACATTCAGCCAAAGGCCTGGCAAACAGTCTTTCAAGGGTCTAATTAGGAGCACAGACCTTATCTAGCTTGGAGAGCTGCCAAGTAAATATTTCCAAACGCAGTGCTGACAAGGAAGGGCTTGGCACAGAGTCTCTGAGATGCACACACAGATCTTCACACTGCGGCAATGAATCAATTGTTTCCTGCAAAAGCCCCTTCCCCTTTTGCTCCTCTTTTAAGCCCTATGGGAGGGTCTATACATCGTCCACTTGTGGCTTTACTCCCACGTCGTCCCATAGTTCGTAATTGTTCTTTTCTTTTGGCAGCTGTGCGCATGTGCAGGCTGGGAACTGGATCCAGCTGCTCTCCCACCTCACTGCTGTCTGACTCCAAAGGCAGCTGATAACTGCCAGACTGCCCTGGCCCCATTTCTGCCTCTGATGCAGAGCCCTCATCCAAGCCTTCCTCAGCCTCCAGGACTGGCTCATGTTCCTCTCTAACCTCCTCACTGTCTGACTCTGCTGCCAGCGCTACTAGCCTGCGGGCCACAACACTACTTGTCTATCATAGCAATAGCAGTTAGACATATACTGCTTTACAGAGCTTTACAGCCCTCTCTAAGCGGTTTTACAGAGTCAGCCTCTTGCCCCCAACAATCTGGGTCTTCATTTTACCGACCTCGGAAGGATGGAAGGCTGAATCAGCCTTGAGCCTGGTGAGATTCGAACTGCCAAATTGCAGCCAGCCGGCAGTCAGCACAAGTAGCCTGCAGTATGGCACTCTAACCACTGCACCATCGTGGCTCATCATGGTCATAACTTATGATGATCATAAAACTGATTTTAGAATCTTGTTGTTAAACCAGTGTTTCTCTAAGGGTGCCATTTTGCCAAAACCTCGATGTAACTGCCGGTTTTCAGCAAAACTGACATAAAACTGGGTCGTGAGCTACAGGACAGTGCAAATGGCTGTAAATGCAGCCATGTTTCCAGGTGGCCAAAGTTTAATTCCATGACTGCTAGGTGGGTGGTGTGTGTGTGTGACTATCAGAATTTGGAATCCAGGTTGTAAGTAGCCCCCAAGGTAGCTCTGTTGTAATTTTGAAAGCTTGAGGACTACCTGCAGGTGCCATCATGTTGTTTTTGACTGTTGTCTCATAGACAGATTCCCTCTTTAACAATCTGTCCCTAACCTGGTCTATCAGATGGTGCATCCTTCACCACCATAAATGAGCCCATCCACCTTGTTGCTGATCATCCTCTTTCCTTCCACCTTGCCCAGCACTTGGAGCCTCCCCCAGAGAGCTGGGGCTTCATGTAAGAATAAATAGGTTATTTCAAAAATGGGGCTCTCAGGATTATTGCACAGGGCAAGGGTGTTTAATGCCCCCAAATTTCTTCCTTGGATCTGCTGTGGGAGTCACCAAGGGAACATCTGCACAAAGTTTTTCAGGTCAACTGTATTAACGAGGCCAGCTTTGAAAGTTTATAGGAATTGGAAGAATTTTAGTAATCTTACCTCACAGAATCTTTTGGAAATACATATTGTTTCCTGATGTCAGTGATATTTGCAGATGTCTGGCTGAATTCAAGCAGGACCCATTCCTAAGTAATGTACATTTTCATGGGGTTGTAATGAATGGCAGATCAAGGTCAAATGCTGGGGCTCCCATTCTACACGTAAGGAACAGTCGTCCCCTGATTAACTGGGGTTTAACCCCCGCTCTCAAACACGTCAGCTTTAACTTCTACAAGACATAACCTCGTACTGCTGTCTAACAGAAAGGAAATTATTGAAATGTCTTTGTTTGATTGTTGTGAACTGCTCAGAGTTGTTGGCGGCACACACATTTAATCCATTGTTATGAAACTTTCCTCGTGTGAAACTTAGATAATTAGCTGGAAGGCCTTTTCTGAGTTCTCTCTCTTCCTTTGCCTCGAAGGGGTTGGCGATGAATGTCTAATTGCTTCCATAGAAAAGGATCAGGTTGGCCTTTCACTCTTTCATCTTTCTTACGTCCCCGGGGAGCTGGATTGAATTTCTGGCAAACCCAAAGCGCTCAATCACTGTTTATCCAAGGGACCCAATTGGGTGGAAAGGGAGGGAGCTCCAGATGAAAACATCCAGTAGTTTTGGCAAAAAAAAAACGCCTTCCAGTATGTCAAACAATGAACGGATTGGAAAGGTTGCTTTTTGCTTGCAGCCAGCTCCCTCCTGCTTAATGGTACCAGAAAAGCTTTCTTCCCCTGGGAAGGGGTGGGTGCATACCACCTTGGGGGAAGACTTCCCTTCTTTTGTTGAAGTGGGCAGAGGGTGGATCCTTTTCCTGAATCACAGGGTTTTGCAAAACAAGTTTTGAGGAGCCCAGAGCAAAGGCAGCCTCCCCTGGGCCTGTCGATGGTGTGATCCTTTAGGACAGGGGTGTTAAACTCTATTTCATTGAGGGCCACATCAGAGTTGAGTTTGACCTTGGGGAGGTGGGGGGGGGACATGGCCAGGGTGGGTGTGGCCAGCTCGATATCACTCATGTTGGGGTGCCTGTGGTGCCCCGAGCACTTTGTCAGTGAAAACAGAGCTTGGGAGGGCCGCCCATGGCCCTCACATGCTCCGTTTTCAGCTGTGATGGCCTCCTGAAGCTGTGATGACCTGTAGTCTCTCAAAATAACCCAAAACCCAAAACATGAATTAAAGTCCGGCAATGCCTTCAACTTAACTGTTTTATTAGTCACAGTTTAAAGTCCCAAAAGTAAATAATGAGGCAAAAGGAAAACAAAAACAAACCGTATTGGTGAGAGTTCCGAATCAAACCAAGCTAAGTAATCATACGTTCCAAGCAGATAACTGGGCAAAGTCCTTGGGAAGAACGCCAACAAATATAAACCTCTTTCAAAGGAAACACTAACTTTGACTCCAGCAATTCTGCATACGCAGTTACAAACTTATATACATAGCTCCCAGCTGTAAGCCCTGAGGAGGATCATGGTCCTCTCCTCCTGAGTAGACCACGCTTTTCCCTGATCCTCTCCTCCCTGCGTGCCCTGGGATGGATAGGGATGGGCCTGGATCCTCCTCTGATTGCTCAGCCGGCCTCTGCCCTTCCCCAGTCTCCTCCACCACCTCTGGAGCCACACTCCCACTCCCTGTTGGCTGTTCCTCCTCTTCCTCGGAGTCAGTCTCCACCAGGGGCATGACAGAAACCATCTGCCAAAGAAAACAGAGCTCACTTTTTGTTGGCAGAGCACTGTGGGTCGGTCCTTCGCTATTCCCATGGGCCAGATCTAAGCACCCCCCCTGGCTGGATCCGGGCTCCGGGCCTTGAGTTTGACATCCCTGCTTTAGGAGAAGGAATGGCAGAACCTGGGGGAGGGAGTGAAAAAGGAAATCAGCCTAGAATTCCCACATAGCCACAGGAGAATGAAGTCCAGCCACTTGAATGCTGTTGACCCTCATCCAACTCTAAATGAGTGCTGACCAGTAGTGGGATTCAAATTTTTTTTACTACCGGTTGTTGTGGGCGTGGCTTGGTGGGCGTGGCAGGGGAAGGATACTGTAAAATCTCCAGTCAGAGATGGTATTTTGCCGGTTCTCTGAACTACTCAAAATTTCCGCTACTGGTTCTCCAGAACTGGTCAGAACCTGCAGAATGCCACCTCTGGTGCGGACCATTAGTTGGGAAGGTTCCTGTGCATAGGCTTTTAGCAATAAACCAGTTTAATTAACGTATGGACCTGATCTTCTGCACTTCTTAGATCCCTTCTTACTGCTGCATTGTTGGCAACAGTTTGAGGCACAGCCCCCAATGATGGCATTCTCCCAATACGAGATGGGCTGTCAGAGGGAAACAGGCATTGATTTATTCTCCAAAGCACCTGAGAGCAGGGCAAGAAGCAGCAGGTAGAAGCTCGGCTGAAGGAGATCCAATCTGGAAATAAGGAGGAATTTCCTTACCCTGAGAACCGTTAAGCAGTGGAACAGCTTATCTCACAGAGTTGTGAGTGGCCCATCACTGAAGGTTTTCAGGAAATGTTTGGACAACCATTTATCTCGGATGGTATAAGGACTCCTGCCTTGGGCAGAGGTGGGGTGGGCTGCTGGGGGTTCGCAGGGGTTCAGGAGAGCCCCTAGCTAAGATGCTGTGCAGTTTGGAGAACCCCAAATCCCACTCCTGGCTGGCCCCACCCACCCCTCCCCTCCCCTCCCAGGAGTCCCCACACAGCCTGTTTTGGATGCAGGTAAGTGCATGGCGCATGGAGGCTCAGGGAGGGTGAGGAACGGGCCTCCCAGAAGTTCAGGAAGGCTGGAAATGGGCCCGTTTCCGACTTCCAGAAAGCCTCCAGAGCCTGGGGAGGCTGATTTCACCCTCCTGGAGGCAAAAACGCGCCCCACCCCACTGTGGTGCAGGAGGCCGATTAGGCCACGTCCATCATGGCCACGCCCACCCAACAAAAAGAGCCCTGGTGGTGCAGGCTGTTAAATGCCTAGCACTTAGCTCCAGCTGCCTGCAATTATTACAGACTCGAATCCCACCAGGCTCAAGGTTGACTCAGCCTTCCATCCTCCCGGGGTAGGTAAATTGAGGACCCATGATTGTTGGGGGCAATAAGCTGACTTTGTAAAAATGCTGCTTAGTAATAAGCAGGCATATACAATGGAATGAAGGCTATTGCTGAGCACATTGGGTTGTGCTCCAAAGATTGTAAGCTGCCGAGTGTCTGGAGAAGGGCGGCATATAAATGTGAATTTAAAAAAAACTGGGCAGAGAACCCTTTGCTAAAATTTTGAAGCCCACCCCTGCTTCCAAGGTCCCTTCCAGCCCTATAATTCTAGGAGAGTTTTACCTTTAGAGAACATGCAGAGGATGTGTTGATCATTTAGTCCTGTTTCCTTTTCACTGAAAAAGCAGCTGGGGTCGAGTCTGGCTAATCAGGAGGAAGAGAACTCCTTCTCTGCTCCGAATGGGAGAAATAAATATTAAAGAATTAAATAACTTGCCCTGCTCCTTACCCTTTTCCCACCCAGTTAAGACCCGACCTTGCCAAGTACAACTTGCTCCTGCACTCTCTCTAAACTTTAACTTGGTTCATCTATCCATTCAGCCACGTAGCCACCCTGATGTCCAATATCAGAGGCACAGAAACACATGAAATATTATCCAAGGCTGGCTAAAAATCAAAGCAATAAACAGTCTTTTCAGCCAGAATTGAAGTGAGCATGGCAGATCTGATTAGTAATAGGAATATGGTAATAGTGCAATGAAGACCAGAGATGGAGTAGAAGGAGTAAAACAGGCCGGGGTAACTTAGTCTCCACTATATCATTTTGGAGAGGGGAGTGTGGCTCCTTTTTTCTACTTGGGAGGGTCTTAATTTTAAACAGCTCTGTGAATCCTATTTTAGAGCGATGCTGTGTTTTTTGTGACTGTGCTCCAAGTGATGGGAAGCTGAAATTTGGTAGCTCAGGGAGAGAAGACAATGGGAGCTAATGCTCTGAAGGGCTGGAAATGGTCCATAGGTGCAGGTTGTCCACATAGAAGAAGGAACGAAAGCATCAAATGTCCCTCACTCAATATTAGATTAGCAGAATTAGAATTGGAAGGGGTCTTCTAGCCCAGGGGTCTCCAACCTTGGCAACTTTAAGACTGCCGAGTTGAAGTCCAGAAATCTTAAAGTTAGCAAGGTTGGAGACCCCTGTTCTAGTCCAAACCCCTATAGTAGATCTAGAAGGTTATACGGACAGCTCTCAACCTACAACAGTAATGGAGCCTGATCATTATGGTCATAGTTTGTGATGGTTGTAAATCAGGTCACTTACATGACTGACCTGGTTTTAAGACTTTTTTTTGCAGCAGTCATGAAGTGAACGCTATGGTTGTGAAGTGAACCAGTGGTTTGCCATGGGTGCAGTTTTGCCAAAAATGAATGTCGGTTTTTGGCAAAAGCATTGTAAAACATGGTCCTGTAGCAGCTCAAAATGTGTCCATGTTGCTGAGCACCCAAAGTGTGGTCAGATGACCGTGGGGTGGGGGCAACCATCAGAACTTTGAGTCGTAAGTACCTCCAGGAAGGCCTGTTTGTAACTTTGAATAGTTGCTAAGTGATTGGCTCTAAGTTGAGGGTTACCTGCAGTCAGAGATTCAAAGATCTAGCCCTTAATAATAATTTTATTGCAAATCCTAGAAAAATTGTTCCTACAGAAACAGAAAGAAAATGATGGTAAGACTCAAGGCATATATATATATATATATATGCCCCTGATGATGGCCTCCAGCATGAGCCCAAAGGTTTGGGAGAATAAACCTTTGGTCCCGGTGACCGACTCAGATTAGCTCTTGTAACATTATCCTGGGACATGTATATATATATATATATTAATTACATTTATATGCCTCCCTTCTCCGAAGACTCAGGGCGGCTTACAATTTTTGGAGCACAACCCAATGCGCTCAGCAATAGCCTTCATTCCATTGTATATGCCTGCTTATTACTAAGTGGCATTTTTACAAGGTCAGCTAATTGCCCCCAACAATCTTGGGTCCTCAATTTACCTACCCCGAGAGGATGGAAGGCTGAGTCAACCTTGAGCCTGGTGGGATTCGAGCCTACAGTAATTGTAGACAGCTGGATCTTAAGAGCAGGCATTTAACAGCCTGAGCCACCAAAGCTCTGTGTATATGTGCCTTCATTCACTTTTCTAAAACCCCAGGCTTAGATCCTGGTCTCTTCCCCTTGTCGTTTGCTGAAATCATCTTTATTCTTTTCAAGAGGACGAAGCAAAAGGCCCTGTGTTGTTATTGTACTGGACCAGACCTTTGGCTTCTAAGCCAATTGGGCCCACAATTCTTGCTGATGTCCTCGATCCATCTGGTTTTAGCTCTCTTTCGTGGACGCTTTTTATCAAGTGGATCCATTTTATGACTGCCATCAGCTCTTCTTGCTATGTGACCTGCTCATTTCCATTTCCCTTCTGTTACTCTCTTGATGACATCATATACTTTTGTTTGCTCTCTAATCCATGTACAGGTATCTTGTGATGCCGAGCATGTATCTTTCCACGGCTCTCTGCGCCACTTGTAGCTTTTGTATCGAGGTTAGTGTGTCCATGCTTCATTAGAGCAGGTCACATACACTGATTGAAAAGTTTTCTCTTCAGGCATAGGGGGAGGTTGTTCTTGCAAAATTATGCCAGCCCAATTGGCAAAAGAAAACTCAAGACCATATTGATTGGAAACACGCAGAAGAGGCCTTCATCCTACATTAGATAGGCAATGGCTAAAATGATCTCTCTCTCTCTCTCTCTCTCTCTCTCACACACACACACACACACACACACACACACAAAGTCTCCTCTTCCACCCAGAAATGTTTCTCCAGTTTCAGCCAGAGGCATTGTTTTGGGACGGGAATGACCCTGGCTGCTGTTTAATGCCCTTCTGTTCTTCGACAGATGTGAGGTTGGCCAAGGCATCAGCTCACAATTTAGGGTGTGTCTTTTGTAGACAAAGTGGAATGCTTGATGATAAGGCAACAGGGCCTTTGTGTCCCTTAGCTTTCATTGAGTCTGTTGGGCACGAGTCATCCAAAATCAATAAGGTTCCACTGGGGCGTCCCCACCATTTCCCATGGATCGGATATGAAATATTTGTCCCGTTTCTTTCTCCACTGAGAACATGTCCAATCTTGATATTTTTGCTGGAATCTTTCTAGGTTGATCATTATCCGTTTAATACCCCATTAAGCCAGAAAGCATTCCAAGCATTATTCTCACACGTTGTTTCCAGTGCAACCGGCATTAAGAATTATGGGTCATGGAGAGTTGGGTGACCCCCCAAAAATTCCTTCACGTATTTCTTCTCCAGTTCATTCTGATGGCCACGTTGCTCTCAGCAGCATTTTGAACTCTTCCGTTTCATTTGAAAAGCAACATATTAACCCAGGCCAGGAACTTTAGGATAAAGATTTGTCTTGAAAACAAGTGTAAGTATATAAAATCTGGTTTAAATATCTATTTAAAATAAGCAGAATATGCTAACTGTATTAAAAGCTGTAAGAAGAAACCCTGCAATTGTGCTCTTGTCATATTCCATTAAAAAGTTATCAAGTAAATGGAGAACAGCAAGTGAAATGAAAAACTAAAATAAGCTGAATACAGTTCCAGTTAATATTTGAGAAACCTCTAAATCATAAACAATGCTGCTTATCTGTTATTTTCCTTTAATGTAATCTTATTCTAATGGATGGGAATATTTGTCTAATCTGTGAAAATGTCTGAGCCCAACTGAATTAAACAGATGTTTTTAATATATGATTGCTTTTGTAATAGACACCCACCTCAGCTTTATTTTGATAAGGGGCATCTTTTCTTTTAGCAAACACTGCTTGTCACTGTTATAATTTAAGCTTCCCCAACTTGGTGCCCTCCAGACATGATGAATTTTAGTACTCATAATTCATAGCCACTGAAACCTCAGAGAAGATAAAGAGTGAGAGATAGTTAGTAAAATATTACTCTAGTCTATCTGAATAGTATAATTTTTCCTTCTGGAAGTACTATATGCAGTATGTTAGAATGAATTATTTATAGTTAATCGTTTGTTACAATCAGTTCATAAACCTTCAGAATAAAATTTGGAATATTCACAACAAACAAAGATTTATTGCCTATCTATCTATCTATCTATCTATCTATCTATCTATCTATCTATATCTACCTACCTACCTACCTACCTACCTACCTACCGGTATCTATCTAGCTGCTGGTATCTATCTATCTATCATCTATCTATCTATCCATCCATCCATCCATCCATCCATCCATCCATCCACCCACCCACCCACCTACCAGTATCTATCTAGCTGCTGGTATCTATCTCTATCTATCTATCTGTCTGTCTATCCTATCTATCTATCTATCTATCCTACCTACCTACCTACCTACCTGTCCTGTCTGTCTGTCTGTCTGTCTGTCTGTCTGTCTGTCTGTCTATCTATCTATCTATCTATCTATCTATCTACCTATCTATCTATCTACCCATCTATCTCTATCTTTGTATTAATTACATTATATGACCACCCATCTCATGGAAAGTGAGTCTGTTTTGGTATGCCTGGATTTGCCTTATTGCATACTATATTTGTCTAATGCTTTAGAAATATCTGGTGTTTGTTCCTTCTAAAAAAAAACTTAGGAATGGCAGAAATTTTATTGATCTTTCATATCCTATAATATTTTCTACATATTATTTTCCCAGTAATTCTTGGTTCATTTGTAGCTCAAGGACACAGAAACCCGGTACAGATAGCAACAGACTTATATACTGCTTTGTACTGCTTTACAGCCCTCTCCAACAGAGTCACAGTTACAGAGTTACAGAGTCAGCCTCTTGCCCCCAACAATCTGGGTCCTCATTTTACCCACCTCGGAAGGATGGAAGGATGAGTCAACCTTGAGCCTGGTGGGATTCGAACTGCCAAATTGCAGGCAGCCGGCAGGCAGTCGAAGTAGCTTACAGTACTGCACTCTAACCACTGCACCATAGAGGTTCCTCAACTTACTACCACTCACTTAGTGACTGTTCAAAGCACTAAAAAAAGTGACTTATGACCGTTTTTCACACAGCCATTGCAACATCCCTTTAGTCGTGTGATCAAAATTCAGGCGCTTGGCAACTGGCTCATATTTATGATGGTTGCAGGGTCCTGGGCTCATGTGATCATTATTGATAATCTTCCCAGCCGGCTTCTGACAAGCAGAGTCAATGGGGGGAGCCAGGTTTGCGTGACCTCCCCATGATTCATTTAACATCTGCAAAGATTCGCTTAACTGCCGTGGCAAAAAAGGTCGTAAAATGGGATGCAACTCACTTAACCACTGTTTTGCTCAGCAGTGGAAATGTTGGGCTCAGTTGGGGTTGTAAACTGAGAATTACCTGTAGGAGGCTCATTAACCGATAGGATCAGAGCCAAGGATGCCTCCCTAATTTATTGAACTCCAGGTGAAGAAGCTTAAGTGGTAAGAGACACCAGACATTGAATGCTGGTAAAGCAAGGGGGTGAGATTTGTGGGGTAGTGAGCTGCTCTGAGGGTCAAAAAATGTTACAGGCAGTCCTTGACTTACAGCCGTTCATTTAGTGACTGTTCAAAGTTACAATGGTTTTAAAAAAAGTGACTTATGACCAGGGGTGGGATTCAAATTTTTAACAACTGATTCTGTAGGCTTAACAACTGGTTCTGTGGCTTAGTTGGTGGGCGTGGCTTGGTGGTCATGTGACTGGGTGGACATGGCTTGGTGGTCATGTGATTGGCTGGGCGTGGCCAACTCAATATCACTCACATCAAGGCACACATCTCCTCGCCTGGCCTCTCATGACTGTGGGGATGCTGCAACAGTCGTAAGTGTGAAAAATGGTCATAAGTCCCTTTTTTCAGTGCCATTGTAACTTTGAATGGTCACTCCACACAAGCAAAGTACCAGCAAAGGAGGGGAAAAATAACTCCAGAGAAGTTCCAGAGACAGGAAGTCTAGTCCTGCCAAGAATGTTATAAGGGTTAATGGAGAGGCAGTTTCTGTAAGCAACACCAGAATGTTTCCTTCCTGCCTTCCTTACAGGATTAGACCAGTCATTTCTTCTAACAACCGGTTCTCCGAACTCTTAGAATGTTAACAACCAGTTCTAGCGAATAGGTGAGAACTGGTAGAATCCCACCCCTGCTTACAACCATTTTTCACAGTTACGACTTTTGTAGCATCCCCATCATCATGGGATCAAAATTCAGACGCTTAGCAAGTGGCTCATATTTATGACCATTGCTGTGTCTCCAAGGTCACGTTTTTGCGACCTTCTGACAAGCAAAGTCAATTGGGATGCCGGATTCACTTAATGACCAGGTTATTAGCTAATCAACTGCAGTGACTCACTTAACAGCTGTGGCAAAAAAAGGTCATAAAATGGGGCAAAGCTCACTTAACAAACGTCTCACTTAACCACAGAGATTTTGGGCTTCATTGTGGTCGTAAGTCAAGGACTACCTGTATAAGGAGGAGGAAGAGGTGTAGCGCAATTAGACGCACATAATTCTGTTATTGTAGACAATCTCAATGAAGGTTGTTCTAGTCTTCTAGTGGAGGTGATTTCCTGGTTTCTAACATGCTTGCCTTGCTTAACAGATTAAACCAAAATTCTGCATTTGCACAAGACACTCACCGAGGAGACCGGAGAAGCTAAACCACAACAACACTGACCTGCTTCAGCATGTGATGCAAAGGCAAATATTAGGTTTGTAAATGACCTGACTAAGCCATTTTTAGAGGAAGCCACATAACTTCCTTTAAAAATCAAGCCAGTGGGACTGCATTTCGTAATGAAAACAGTGGGTTGGAGATTGGATAAATGGGTTGTGTTTGTGCAGCAGGCTAAACCACAATAAACCAAAGTTTAAAATAAATCAGTTTTAGCATACGTTGCAAATGGGTTTATAACTAACCCAGTTGAGACTGTGTGGACCTAGATAAAACTTGGCCATCAAAATGTTGCTCATTTCTGTTTGAGATCATATGGAAGGGGGATTTCTCATTTTTTAAAGGCTTACATTAAGTTATGATTCAATCTTTGCCCCTTTCCTCCATTTTCTTCCCTAAGGCCATGTTTTTCTATCTACAACTAGATTGCGAATGAAAACAATCCCAGATTGTTTCTTCTGTTGAACACACGGGAGAGGAGAAAGTTCTCTCCCCTTGTCCTTTTCCGTGCTGGCAACTATAGTGAAGTGGGGAAAATACACTCAGAAGCAAATTGCTCATCTCCCCCATATCATGTTTGAGCCTCCCTGATGCCCCCTTCTGGCTAATTCTTGTCCAAAAGGGAATAAACCTGGTTTTTGACAATAATCGCAATGCTGGAATTTTAGCCTGATGCATGCAGATGATCTTCTTCTTCTTCTTCTTCTTCTTCTTCTTCTTCTTCTTCTTCTTCTTCTTCTTCTTCTTCTTCTTCTTCTTCTTCTTCTCCTCCTCCTCCTCCTCCTCCTCCTCCTCCTCCTCCTCCTCCTCCCTTGTCTAGATCAAACTTTAAACTGTAAGAATGAAGCCACCTGCTGCCAGGACTCCAACAAACCCACCCCCATTCAAATCATAAGTCTCTAACTGCATCTCTCGGAGAAAATAAAATTGATTTATTAGAAGTGGCCATGTTGGTGTTAGCTGGATAAAGCCAATACTAAAACATACCATTCATTTCCCCCTTGACCCTGGTCTTCCCCCCACCCCCGGGATGTATATTCTCCAATGGAACACATCCATAGCCAAGAGTCATCAAACATGCTCTCCAGTAATTTTCTTTGCTCCGACAACTTTGGGCTGCCAGGGTGATTATCTAGGCACTTAAGGAATGCACTGTTTTCCCCCACTCCCTTTCTCTGGCAGCTAAAAAGACCAAAGGAGTATCTTTTTAGTTGACACCTTGTTGACACCGTTGTTGGCTAAAAATAAATCATTATTGACACATGCTTCAGATACCGGTGGTAATTGACATACAAACAGACATGGACCACTCTTTGTGTCTCTCCACATTTACACAGGGTGTTGTTATCCGCTAACCTCAACCTATTTGGGGTTCTCCAATGGACCAGGGTCCTGGTAGAAGGGAGAGAGGTGATCTGCTTCCTCCATATTTTAATTCTATTTTGTTCTTGTGTACCTTCAAGAATGTTTGTTCTTGTCATAAACTGGAATCAAACCTGGGATTGATCAATTATCTATCTATCTATCTATCTATCTATCTATCTATCTATCTATCTATCTTTCCATCCATCTATCTATCTATCTATCTATCTATCTATCTTTCCATCCATCCATCATCTATCTATCTATCTATCTATCTATCTATCTATCTATCTATCTGAGGCACAACTAGTACAGGATAAAGGCATTTTGTTATCATGGAGACTATGTGTACATGAAATCATTGATGTTGTCACTCAGTGAAACATTTGTTAAGTTAATTTTGTCTCATTTTATGAACTGTTGTTTCACGGTTGTTAAGTGAATCACTGCAGTTGTTAAGTTAGCAACCCGGTTGTTAAGGGAATCTGGCTTCCCTGTTGACTTTGCTTGTCAGAAGGTCACAAAAGGGGATCTGAAGATCCCGGGACATGCGACTGTTGCAGATATGGGTCAGTTGCCAAGCGCCTGAATTTTGATCACATGACAATGGGGATGCTGCAAAGGTCATAACTGTGAAAACCGGCCATAAGTCACTTTTTTCAGTGGCATTGTAACTTTGAATGGTCACTAAATAAAGTGGTGTAAGTCAGGAATTACTTGCATTTATTTATTTTATTTATTATTTATATATTATTTACTTATTATTATTTTATTATCCTTTTTATTATCTCTGTTTTTTCCACCTGACTTCCTTTCATACCTTTAACATTTCCCCTCTTTATTTTTGAATACACCTTCCTGCTGCCTTCCTAGCAGGGAGTACATTTTGGAGAATAAGTCATAGAAAAAGAAGGGATATATCAGGGCATCTCCATACTAGCATTACTTTCAAATAAAGTTGGTGAGGTGCTTTGAAGTTCTGTTGCAGCAACCTCATTTGCCCTTGCAGTGTCCATAAAATAATAAGGAACATCAAATACATCTTTTATTGCAGATTTGCTAGTTCCTGTGTGTTTGTCAATTCAATCACTTCTCCAGTCCTCATACCGAAGTAGAAAAACTAGTTGCCCCATCAACTAGTCAGTTTCAATTCTCCCATCCTACAGGAACTGGCTGCACAATTATGACAAGCCTCCGAAGGGCAATTTTTACCCTGGTCTCTGTGTTTATTTGTCACTTTCAATCACTGGCTTCTTCGCCTACGAAGGAACAGGCCATGGTTGCCTCACAGCTGTATAGTGTCAGCCAGGGATGGGATTCAATTGGTGTTACTACCGGTTCGGTGACAATATTTTGCTTTGTGCGCACATGCGCTGTGCATGCGTGTAAAAAAAACCTTAAGCTGTGCCACCCAGAGAGCTGAAAAGCGTAGCACGCAGGTGTGCAGCATTTGAAAAGCCTCTTTTTTCCTGCTTTTTAAACCTCAGCTGTGCCGCGCAAAGCAGCTGAGGTTGAAACAGCAGGAAATAAAGGTCAGGTAAGAGCCTGGGCGGGCAGGTGGGCCAAACAGCAGCAGACACAGAACTGGTTCGGTGTCTGCTGCTCCACCCCTGGTTTCAGCTTTCCTGCTGTACAAGAACTACCTGATTGTGTAATTCTGATGGGGACTGCCTCCTTGTTTTCTGGGGTTATTTCCACCCCCAGGTCATCCCATCTGTTATTTCACATTATTTTAACTTGGGAGATGCTCAAATGGGATGAGATGGGAGGGCAATCTAAGGGGTTGCCACAAAGAAGACTGGGGGGGGCGGGTTGTCAAACTATTCTCCAAAGCACCAGAGGGCAGGACAAGAGGCAATGGATGCAAACTGAACATGGAGCGAAGCAACCTAGAACTAAGGAGAAATTTCCTGACAGTTAGAACAATTAATCAGTGGAACAGCTTGCTTTCAGAAGTTTTTAAGAAGAGATTTAATGATAATAATAATAATAATAATAATAATAATAATTATTATTATTATTATTATTATTTATTTGACTTGTATGCCGCCCTTCTCCCTAAGGACTCAGGGTGGCGAACATTAAAACACCACAGATTTACAATAAAAACAGATTAAATACAACAAGTCAGAATACCAGTTAAAAAAACACTTAACCCCCCGCCCCCAGGTCATTCCAGGCCGGCCTGTTGAAACAGCCAGATCTTCAGGTCCCGGCGGAAGGAGCGGAGATCAGGGGCCAGATGGAGATCCACAGGGAGCTGATTCCAAAGGGCAGGTGCTCCCATGGAGAAGGCCCTAGCCCTGGGGACCGCCAGCCAACAATGCCTGACCGACGGTATCCCAAGGAGGCCCCTCCTATGGGAGCGAACACAGCGATCGGAATGTGATGCTGGCAGGAGGTGTTCCCGCAAGTACCCTGGACCCAAGCCATTTAGGGCTTTATAAGTTGTTACTACCTAGTGTTACCCGAAAATAAGACCGTGTTTCCCCGAAGTAAGACCCGAAAGTAAACCACCCCTAATTTAATATAAGACCTACCCCGAAAATAAGACCTAGTGTAAATCTCCAGTTCCAGGAAGACTTTTCAGGGAGCAACCGTGCACCCGCAAAACACCCCCCCCTACACACTCACACCCACTATTTGGCACCATAAATATATAAGAAAATAAGACCTAGTGTGTTTTTGGGAGCCAAAAAAAATATAAGACAGTGTCTTATTTTCGGGGAAACACGGTAGCACCTTGAAGCTAACCCGGAAGGCAACCGGCAGCCAATGCAGGTCACGCAGGAGGGGTGTAACATGGGAGTATCGGGACACTCCCATCACAGCCCGCACGGCTGCATTCTGCACCAGTTGCAACCTCCGCGTGGTCCGCAAGGGCAGCCCCATGTAAAGAGCGTTGCAGTAGTCGATTCTGGAGGTGATGAGCGCATGAGTGACTGTTTGAAGGGCATCTCGGCTCAGGTAAGGGCGGAGCTGGCGAACCAGCCGAACCTGGGCAAAGGCCCCCCTGGCCACATCTCCCACCTGTTCCTCCAAACTGAGCTGTGAATCCAGGAGGACGCCCAGATTCCTCGCCCTATCCACGATGGGTATTTGTCTGAAATAGGGGTTTTCTGGTGGTTGAAGACCTCCAAAGCCCCTTCCAACTCTGTTATTCTGTCTGTAGTCAGTCTAGAAAAGGCAGGCAGACTCACACCCTCCGCTTTCCTGTTGAGGATCTCAGCAGGCTTCCCCCTCCCCTTGTTCTGCCTGCAATCTGCTAAAACAGATTGCCTTAATTAAAGTAAGTGGCATGGATGCTCACGACTCAGCCCATTCAGCCATGGCTTGGGATCAGTGTGAAAGGCAGGCAAGGGATTAATAATGGGGACAGCCAATTGCAAGCCAGATTGTCAAGCACCAGGGAAATCAGGAGATCCAGGCGAATGGAACGGAACACAATGCAACACAGCACAACACAACAGAGCAACAGAGTTGGAAGGGGCCTTGGAGGGCTTCAACCCCTGCTCAGGCAGGAAGCCCTGTACCATTTCATTCAAACGGTTGTCCAATCTCTTCTTAAAAACTTCCAGTGTTGGAGCATTTACAACCGGGGTGGGATTCAAATTTCTTAACAACCGGCTCTGTGGGCGTGGCCTAATGTGTGGGTGTGGCTTGATGGTCATGTGACTGGGTGGGCATGGCTTGTATGTAAATATTATAAATATGGAAGTAAATATTGATTTTTTTTTAATAAAAAAAGAGCAACTTTTACCCAAAGTCAGGCAGAGCAGGCAGGCAGATTGAGTTGCTCACAGAATCACAGATTCACTTAGAGATCTCCAATTGGCTACCTGAGTCTGTCACATAAAATTTGGAGATAGATAGATCTGTGATTCTGTGAGCAACTCTATCTGCCTGCCTGCTTTGCCTGCCTTTTGGGTAAAAGTTGCTCTTTTAATAAAAGATTCAATATTTACATCAACACTTATAATATTTACATACAAGCCATGCCCACCCAGTCACATTTATTTATTTATTTATTTATATTTGAACTTGTATGCCGCCCCATCTCCGAAGACTCGGGCAGAACAATAAATACTTAAAAACCATTAAACTAAATTGCCCAAATATTAAAACAATACAATAATAAAATTAAAATCCATCCCTCCAACATCACGACAAATAGGCTTCCAGGTCACGGGAATACAGCCCAGGCACTGACCAGCCGACGGGACCCCAAGGAGTCCTTGCCTATGAGCTCGCACATGACCACCAAGCCACACCCACAAATTAGACCACACTCACAGAACCGAATCTAAGGATTTCCTGCTTTCTAGCTAATCTAAATCTCCCCGCAGAGCAGAACAGCTGATGGTTGAAAAAGAAAAAAAAAAGGAAAAATAACAACTTACCAAACCAGGCAAGTTGGATGGCTCACATGCCAGGTAAGGAGTGAGAGGATGGGGAGGGGTGGGGCCAGCCAGTGGAGCGATTTGCCGGTTCTCCGAACTACCCGTGTGTGCAGCGTTTGCAAGAAATCAGCTGTGCCGCCTGGACAGCTGACAAGCGCTGAGTGCGAGTGCGCAGCGTTTGAAAATCTTGTTTCCTGCTTTTTCAACCTCAGCTGTGCCGCGCAAAGCAGCTGAGGAGGGAAAAGCAGGCAATAAAGGACAGCCTAGAGCCCGGGCAGGTGGATGGGCCAAACATCGAACCGGTTCAGTGTCAGCTGCTCTTCGCAGCTACAGGTTCTATAGAACCGGGCTGAATCGGTAGCATCCCACCCCTGTTTACAACTTCTGGATGCAAGTTGTTTCACTGATTAATTAGTCTCACTGTCAGGAAATTTCTCTTTAGTTCTAGGTTGCTTCTCTCCTTGATTAGTTTCCATCCATGGCTTTTTTTTTTTTAATTACATTTATATGCCTTTCTCCAAAGACTCAGGGCGGCTTACAATGTTTGGAGCACAACCAATCGCCAGCAATAGCCTTCCTTCCATTGTATATGCCTGCTTATTACTAAGCGGCATTTTTACAAGGTCAGCTAATTGCCCCCAACAATCTTGGGTCCTCAATTTACCTACCCCGAGAGGATGGAAGGCTGAGTCAACCTTGAGCCTGGTGGGATTCGAGCCTACAGTAATTGTAGACAGCTGGATCTTAAGAGCAGGCATTTACAGCCTGAGCCACCCAAGGCCCTTCTTGTCCCGGAGAAGTGCTTGACTCCCTCTTCTTTGTGGCAACTCCTGAGATATTGGAACATTGCTATCATGTCAATCTTAGTCCCTTTTTTTCCCCATCAGACTAGACCCACCCAATTCCTGCAACCGTTCTTCACATGTTTTAGCCTCCAGTCTGCTAATCCTCTTTGTTGCTCTTCTCTGCACTCTTACCAAAGTCTCCACATCTTGTTTACATCGTGGTGACCAAAACTGGATGCGGTCTTCCAAGTGTGGCCTTACCAAGGCATTATAAAATGGTATTAACCTTTCACGTGATTGTCATTCTATTCCTCCGTTAATGCTAGAATTGTGTTGGGTTTTTTGGGCAGCTGCAGCACATGGCTAGCTCAGTTAGGAATAAAGATTTATTGCCAGGTTAAGCTCTCGATCTGAACTACCAACAGTCAAGGCAATTTGGCGGTAGACAAGGAATTCAAGGTGGGCTGGACCAGAGGTGGTATTCAGCAGATTCTGACCAGTTCTAGAGAGCCGGTAGCAGAAATTTTGGGTAGTTTAGAATACCACCTCTGACTGGTCCTGCCCCCATCTCTTCTCTGCCTCCCGAGCCCCAGCTGATGGGCTGGGTCTTCTTTTGTTTTGCCTGCAGGAGAACGGAGCTGGAAAACATGTTAGTGGGGTGGGGAGGGAATGGAGATTTTGCAGTAACCTTCCGACAGGAGTGGGGAGTGAATGGGGATTTTGCAGTATCCTTCCCCTGCCACACCTACCAAGCCACACCTACAGAACCCCTACTCTTTACCCTTATACTATCCACAATTGATCTCACCCCATTCCTAAGAGGTCTGTAAGGGATGTGCATAAGTGCACCATCGTGCCTCCCACCCCTGTCCTATTCTCCCCATTTATTCATACCTATTTCCTGTATTCTTATTCAAGGGCCTTGGTGGTGCAGGCTGTTAATAGCCTAGCACTTAGCTCCAGCTGCCTGTAATTATTGCAGGCTCGAATCCCACCAGGCTCAAGGTTGACTCAGCCTTCCATCCTCTCAGGGTAGGTAAACTGAGGACCCAAGATTGTTGGGGGCAATAAGCTGACTTTGTAAAAAATGCCGCTTAGTAATAATAAGCAGGCATATACAATGGAAGGAAGGCTATTGCTGAGCATTGGGTTGTATCCCAAAATTGTAAGCAGCCCTGAGTCTCCGGAGAAGGGTGGGATATAAATATGAATAAAAATAAAAATAATAAAAATGTTTATACTTATACCTATTATCTCGTAAGCGATTGACAAATCATAAATAAATAAATAAATAAAAATAAAACTTATTTCTCACTTAGCCACATAAATTTTTGGCTCAATTGTGATAAGTCAAGGACTGTCTATACCAGGCACCCTCCAGATCAACCAAAATAGCATTTGTTTTCATTACGTGTTTTTATACTGTTTAAGTCACTTTTGGAGTAAGGGAGCCAATGCAGGAAGGAAATCAAGGATGCAACAGGGCATGAATGCAGCAGTGAAAGTGAAATCTGGGACAAAAGAAAAGTTTTAAAAGCTATCTTACTTCCCCTAAGTGGAAATTAATTATCCCTAAATCATCCCAAAGAGATATTTTTCCAGATTTATTCTTGAAAAATTTTAACAATATGGATTCAGCCAGACTGATGGTAATTTATTCCACAGCAAGTTATTCCTATACATTTCTCCTTTGCTCATGTGCATGTGTGTGCAGATGCACACATGCACGGGTGCACACACACACAGACACACTTTCATCAAATTAGCAAGCCAAACAAATAAAAATGAAAAGTATTTTCTGTGAATAAGCACTTTGTGGGGAGAGTACAAAGATCATCCTTTGATGGTACATAAAGGGCTACATCCTCTTTCCAACCTGGGTGAAGCCAGGCAATTAATTTGCAGGGGAGGGGGGGGAAACAACTCCTAAAAATCATTTAATTTATATTTAATGTATAATTTATATTTAATTCCCTGGAAAATGAAACCATTGGAATCCAAGAATGGCGCAAGTTTGGAATCCAGCTAGCGCAATCTGCCTTGAAAACTTCTCAGAATTTTTCTTCCCTGCAGGGAAAGAGATTAGTGCCTTCTAACCTTACTCTACTTTGAAGATTGTTTCAAATTTCTCTCGATGGAGTTTTGAATGTTGGAAAGGACAGGTGTTAAAACCCAGGCCAAGAAAAAAACAGGACAACAGACACAGAAAGAAAAAATCCCCTGATCTTGGTCTACCCTGATAGACCTTAGAAGCACTCCCAAACCAGTGGTGGGATTAAAAATTTTTTACTACTGGTTCTGTGGGTGTGGCTTGGTGGGTGTGGCAGGGGAAGGTTACTGCAAAATCCCATTCCCTCCCCACCCCACTAACCTGCTTTCCAGCTCCGTTCTCCTGTGCAAGGCAACCGAAGAAGATCCAGCCAATCAGCTGGGACTCGGGAGGCGGAGAATAGATGTGGGTGGGGCCAGTCAGAGGTGGTATTTGCCGGTTCTCCAAACTACTCAAAATTTCCGCTACCGGTTCTCCAGAACTGGCCAGAACCTGCTGAATACCACCTCTGCCCCAAACCCCCTCCAAATTAAAATAACAAATCACCTTTAAATTACCAGGCTGATTTTGATCCTGGTTATTGATAACACAGCTAAACGTCTTGTGTTACTCAATAAACCTTCCCCTTCTCTCCAAATTCTTTGCACCAAGGGCTTACCTCTTTTGTTTATTTCCCAATTTGCGGTGAAATATGCAGGTAGTCCTGCACCTACAACCATTCGTTTAGTGATCATTCAAAGTTACAACCAGTCTTTGCACTTACTAAAATTCAGGCGCTTGGCAACCAGCATGTATTTACAATGGGTGAGGGTGAGGGTCATATGGTCACCATTTGAGACTTTCCAGCAAGCAAAGCCAATGGGGGAAGCTGGATTTTTTTTTTTTAAATTACATTTATATGCCGCCCTTCTCTGAAGATTCATGGAGGCTTACAATCTTCTGGGATACAACCCAGTGTGCTCAGCAATAGCCTTCATTCCATTGTATATGCCTGCTTATTACTAAGCGGCATTTTTACAAGGTCAGCTAATTGCCCCGAACAATCTTGGGTCCTCAATTTACCTACCCCGAGAGGATGGAAGGCTGAGTCAACCTTGAGCCTGGTGGGATTCGAGCCTACAATAATTGTAGGCAGCTGGATCTTAAGAGCAGGCATTTAACAGCCTGAGCTACCAAGGCTCTTTGCTTAAGGACCATGCGCTTCACTTAACAAGCATGACTCACTGAACAACCACCCTGGCTTAGCAGTGCCAATTCTGGTCCCAGTTGTGGTTGTAAGTCAAGGCTGCAGCTACTGATCATAAAACCAAACCTTTGGCACAAAGGGCTTATGTTGTTGGTTTGAGCTCCGAGCTTGGCGATTTGGTGGCAAATGTTTTGTCCCCATTCGAGGAGACGGCTTCAGTGTGTGCTTTGGATTGTCCAAAGCGCACTGAAGATGTCTCTTCTCAATCCAAAGCACACCCTGAAGCCGTCTCCTTGAATGGGGATGAAACATTTGCCACCAAATCGCCAAGCTCGGAGCTCAAACCAACAACATAATTACCAACCGGAGCTACTTATATTCAAAGACATTTCAACGAAGGGCTTACTGTTGTTGTTTTTAAAGCAATCTGCAATGAAATACAGCTACTGAATATAAAATCTTAACAGCTGCCTTCCTTTGCAGCTTCAGCTCCTCGTGGTCATTCCAGCTGGGGAATTCTGGGAACAGGATCTGGAGGGCTCCAGGTTGCCAAAACCACTTTGGCTCCAGCGTTTCATGAAAATCCCAGCATTTCAGCCTGGCTAGCATGATTCCTTCAATCTCCCACAGTAGCTGGCTTATGAGCTGATTGCCGATGGGAACTCCTTTTTCCATGGGAAGACCCCCTTCGCTTGCTCCCACGCCATGCCCCCAACTCTCTGTGCAGGGAACTTCTCCTTCTACCCAAAACTTCCTTTTTTCTACCCCAAATTCAGGAATGGGAGGAGGCAACCACAGCTTTTGAGGAATGCTTCCCTCCTGTACCTCTCTGTGGAGAGACCACCAGTGCTGAGTGATTAAATGGTTGTTGTTTCTTCCATTACTCAGCTTCCTGAATTATGGGGTGTAAGACTCCGTGATTGGGAATCATTATGTGTTGAGGCAGAGGGGTGAGGAAGATGGGGAACAAAAGGAGGTTTGAAAGTTTCTGAGGCCTTCCAGGGTTCTTTCGAAGACACTCAGGCTGCAGCCAATTTACTTACTTCTCTGTTTCTACCAGATATTTCTATTATTGAGAAATAACCCAAGTTCTCAATAACTCTTGGTGACAAACAAACCGAAAACCAAAGAAATAGAAGAACAGCAGACAACAGAAGGAAGATGGTCTACTCAGTGGACAGACATCAACCCTCACAAAGAGAGCCCATAACCCACTCTGTCCCAAAGTCTGAAGAAAGAGTTAGATCTTCAAGGGTCATGTAATGAAGAGTAGAATTCAAGCTGTCCAAATATCTGCGGAGAACTATTCCAGATAACGTCATCTGATGGAACTGCTTCCTAAGTCCCATCAGATGACACTGTTTAATAGATTGGAATATAGAACATAGAATAATAAGATTGTAAGGGCCTTGGTGGTACAGGCTGCTAAATGCCTAGCACTTAAGTTCCAGCTGCCTGCAATTATTGTAGGCTCGAATCCCACCAGGCCCAGGGTTGACTCAGCCTTCCATCCTCTCGGGGTAGGTAAATTGAGGACCCAAGATTGTTGGGGGCAATTAGCTGACTTTGTAAAAATGCCGCTTAGTAATAAGCAGGCATATACAGTGGAATGAAGGCTGTTGCTGAGCACACTGGGTTGTATCCCAGAAGATTGTAAGCCTCCCTGAGTCTTTGGAGAAGGGCGGCATATAAATCTAATTTAAAAAAAAAGATTGGAAGGGACCTTGAAGATCTTCCAATCCAACCCCTTGCCCATGGTAGGAGATCCTATACCATTCCAAACAAATGCCGGTCCTTGAAAACCTCCAGTAATGTGGAGCACCCACAAGTTCTCAAGGCGAGCCATTTCACTGATTAATTGTTCGCCCTGTCAGGAAATTTCTCCTTCATTCTAGATTGGTTGTCTCTTTAATGATCTTCCATCCTTTACTTCTTGTCCTGTCCTCAGGTGCTCTGGAGAATAAATGGACTCCCTCTTCTCTGTGACAGCCCCTAAAATACTTGGAAGACTGCTAAAATATCACCCACCCTAGACTCAGAGTAGGTCTACCAACTCTGTCTGATTATGTATGATAGGCAGGAGCAATGGGACAGGGGCAGAACTCAAATAATTAGTCTCTATGTTGTTTGGGAATCAATAGGTGATGTTGCACCCAGAAGCTTATGAGTCATGGAATCAAAACGTAGGACTCAAAGCAAATAAACAAGGCTCACTGCAGTGTTTATTAAACAGTCTGTATCAGGGAGGGAGTTGTCTTCTTCAAAAGTATAGTGAGACACCCCTGCAGATGAAGAGATGCACTTCTACTTATGCATTTCAGGAAGAAGGGGGAAACAATGTAGGCATACAATGCATCAGTAATACACATTCATAAGTGATGACCTCAGGTAACCTCTTGCCCTTCTGCTCTTCACAGGGAAATGTAAGTGAAGAAAGAAACACTGACTCCTTGAGAATCAAGGGTTGCAATGGGAATGTTCGGTTACAAATGTGTAATGGGTCTGTGAGCTAGATATTGCAAGGTCACATTCTTTATGTCTCAATTTGTCTCCAACTGTTCAATTCATCAGAACATTAATTTTCCCCACAC
Source organism: Naja naja (assembly GCA_009733165.1). Classification (NCBI taxonomy): domain Eukaryota; kingdom Metazoa; phylum Chordata; class Lepidosauria; order Squamata; family Elapidae; genus Naja; species Naja naja. The sequence goes on along the minus strand of CM019160.1, from coordinate 7,469,276 downwards.
CAGGAGCCAGTGAAGTTGAGGGAGCAGAGAATCCCGTGGGCATATTGTGGCATGACCATATCTGCCCACATGGTTGGATTCTAGATCAACTGAAGCTTCCGAGAGGTCTTCAGGGGGAGCCTTGGATTCAGAGGATCTATGTGCTAATAGCCCCTTCCTAGGGCATCATCAGTGTATTGAGGATACTTGACCCCATGCTAGCAGATGACCTCACCCAATGACTTCATGTACAGGCTAAATAGGAGGACCAAGAGTATTCAGCCTGTGATTCCCCCCCACACACACACAGGTCAAGAGTTTTTGACTCCAGTTTTCCCTTCCTATCAACATAGACTGAAATTTTGGTTCCAGAGAAGGAGAATCGCTACAATGCCATGCCCTTCTCCTACTAATCCCTACAGTTGGGTCCAAAAGGATACTATGAAAGAATGCTGTGAGATCAAGGAGAGCCAGCATACTTGCCTCTCTCCATCCTGGCTAATTCAGAGGTCATCAACAGACACTATCAATACTATCTCAGGGTTGAAACCAAGGGTGGGATTCTACCGGTTCGGACAGGTTTGGGAAAACTGGATGCTAAATTTGCATCTGGTTCCCCAAACCAGTATTTGAACCAACTGGCTGGCCCTGCCTGCCCCTCCCAGGAATCTCCACGCGACCCATTTTCAATGCAGGTAAGTGCAGAGTCCGCATGGAGGCTCTGGGAGGGGGAAATACGGCCATCCCAGAAGTACCCGAAGTTCAGAAACGGGCCTGTTTCCAGCTTCTGGAGGGCCTCTATAGCCTGGGGGAGGCTGTTTTCGCCCTCCCAGAGGGCCCGAGGGAAGCCTCTGGACCCTTGGGAAGGCGAAAAATGGCCTTCCCGAAAGTCCCGGTAGGCCATGGACACCCCGCAATTGGGCAGCTGGTATTTTTGAGACCTACCCCTGGCTGAAATGTGTCTGAAAAAGGTTCCAGCCAATCCATTTCCCTCATGGCACCCTGAAGGTTCAGCCTAACCACCTTCTCAACAACCTTCCTTAGGGGACTAGGGGAAAATTATCTGACGGATGGGTCCCATAATGGTTTCCCGAGAAGCAGCAGCATATTCCTTTCACAAAAGATGGAACCTCCCTCTCTATCACAGAGGAAGGCAGCATCCCACAGACCCAACCACATGCCACCTCTATAATCAATCTTAAAAGTCTAAATCTTCCAATTTGGCTGGTTCAGTAGCTACAGCAGCTCCTCCTGTGGATAAATCCATCTCTTTCCCTTTTGAGTGGTCAGAGCCAACTGTATATTGTAAGCTGAAACCAGAGCCAGGCTTTATGAGTTATTACAGTTTAAATTCCCCAGTAATCAGATGCAAAGAAACGGAAAGCGAAACCTTGAAGACGATGCCAATAATTCTCAACATCAACCAAATCTCTGACACTCTTGCAAGGAGATGGAAATGTTAACAATTTCCTCCCTTCAGTCTGCAATATCAGCAATCCAGAAAACATCAATCACCCTTCAACGGAGTAAATTAAAAAAATAATCAGAACAGCAGAAAAAAACCACAGATTCATCATTATTTCTGTGTTTACTTCTTGAGAGGGGTGGGTGGAGTTTTCCCACCCTGTATAAAACTAAGTACCTTCTACTGAATTGATTATCCATCTAGATATAACTTCTCCAACATTGTGTTCTCAAGATATGAAAACCTTGATATCACCTGTCCACACTGCCTTGCTTCTCAACCTTAGCAACTTTAAGATGTGTGGATTTTGACTCCCAGAATTCCCCAGCATGCTGGTTGAGGAACTCTGGGAGTTGAAGTCCACATATCTTAAACTTTTCAAGTTTGAGAACAGCATTCTACGTACTGTACAAAGTACATAGACGTACATTTCAACTTACAACCATTCATTTAGCAATCATTTGAAGTTACAATGGCACTGAAAAAAAGTGACTCATGACCACTGTTTGCCCTTAGGAACATTGCAGTGTCATGGCCATTTGACTGGGTGCAATTCAAGGTGTTGGTCATTACCTGTAAAGCCCTATATGGCTCAGGACCAGGTTATCTCCAGAATCGTCTCCTACCCTGCATCTCCCTGCGACCGGTAAGATCCCACAGAGTCGGTCTCCTCTGGGTTCCATCAGCTAAACAATGCTGGCTGGCGGGCCCGCGGGAGAGGGCCTTCTCTGTGGCTCTGGCTCTCTGGAACCAGCTACTTCCCTCCACCCTACTGACCTTCCACAAAGCAGTCAAAACCTGGCTTTTCCGGCAGGCATGGGACTGTTGATCTCACAACTGAGATCTAGCAAGATCCAGCCCTTCTGTTGTTTGCTGTTTTTTAAATTGCTTTTAAATTTTTTAATGTAATTCTTTTTGTGTGTGTGTGTGTGTGTGTGTGTGTGTTTTTGCTGTGAGCCACCCGGAGTCCTTTGGGAGTTGGGCGGCATACAAGTTTAATTAAATAAATAAAGCACACTGGGTTGTATCCCAAAAATGGTAAGCCGCCCTGAGTCTCCGGAGAAGGGTGGCATATAAATGTAATTAAAAAATCACAAATTTGGGCACTTGGCAATGATTACAATGGTTCAAACTACCCAAACTACCCAGGGTCATGTGAATGCCATTTGTGACTTGTGACATGGTCATTAAGCAACTGGCTTCCAACAAACAAGGTCAATAGAGGAAGCCAGAGTTGCTTAATGACCATTTAATTCACTTAACAACTACAGTGATTGGCTTAACAACCATGACAAAATAGGTGGTAAAATTAGGTATCACCTTGTTTAGCAACAGAAATTTTGGTCTCCATTGTGGTCATAAATAGAGGATTACCTATAGTTGTTCAGACCATAGAAGCAGCAGTGTTACTGATGAATTCTGGGAACTGCTATGCATTTGGAAGGCTTTGATGAAGGGGGTGCATTTGTACCCTGTTTTTCATTGTGCCATCACTTCTTTAATACCTTGAAGTTCTGTGTCTTCTTATGTTTTGATTAAATCCAAGAGATAAACAGCATGAAGCTCTTTCTTGGAGTTTTCCCAGATTACAAACAGCTGTGAAACAGTGCAAAAACATGTAACAGATGAAAAAAAATACAGGTGCACCTCTTTCATTAATTTGCAAGAACAGAGGAAAGTCGAAAACAAGGTTCAAAGAATCTTACAAGCATCTGGAGAATGAAGCAAAGGAGGTTCTCAAAGCCTCTTTAGCCATGGGTGAAAATGTTTGTGGAAGTAGAAGGCCGTATGGCTCAGAATCAGACTGGTAAGTCTATTGTGCTTGGAATTTTCATGTTTATTTTGGGGTCACACAATAGAACCAGCCCAAATTTTACAGGGTTAGTACTTTGCAGGTCATGACAAGTCATTGTAAAAAGTTGGTCTCCATCACTGAGGAGGCCATAGAACAAGGGTCTTCAAACTTGGCAAGTTTAAGACTTATGGACTTAAACTCCCAGAATTCCTGAGCTAACATGACTGGAGGAGTAATTCTGGGAGTTGAAGACCACAAAGCTGTCCAGTTTGAAGACCCCTGCCATAAAAAAAGAACCTGGCCACCACAATCCAGCAACAGGAAAGCTGTTTTGTCTTCATCAACCTTGAGTATCTTGTCAAGGAATTTTGATTGCAGAGATGAACCTAAGAATTCAGCAAACAGAGCAAATCTACAAATTGGGATCGTAGGTTGGGTTCACACAACACCCTAAACCCAAGTTAGAAAACACAATGGTGTTTACATCACCTGCTCTGCTCAATCAAACCCACTATGTCTTAATATGTAGGTCTAGTTCACCCAATGTGCTAAGAAAATGATTTCTCTGTTTCTCAAAGATTTGTCATAACAAACCAGTTCCATGTAGTACTTGGCCTTCATCTATTTGGGGAAGACAAAAAATAGGAGCCTTTCTTTGAGAAATTTTGTTCTTCTTCTTTCATGCCTTTAAACTGCCAGAATGAAGCTACCTTCTTGGCTTTGTCTTCACCAAAAATGTTGTTATTGGTACATGTTTTTGGTAGTAGCCGACATACCAGCAGATGGGCCAGACTCTGTGTCTCTCCACATGCATACAGTGTGTTGTAATTCACTAAGAGCCTCCACTTAAGCATATTGGTTTAACACTTAGGCACCCCAAACTATCCAGGGTTCTCCAAATAGTATAAGGGAGCACAGATCCTTCAGCCATAACCTCCTTCAGTGTTATTCCTTGCTCAGTGGTCTCCTTCCTCCATCTTTTAGTTAATTTTTGTTCTTGTGGATCCTCAAGAATGTTTGTTCTTGCCATAAAGATAAAATACGTTGAAAAACTTCTTCTGTTCTTATTCATGTGGGCATGTCTGTTCTGACTCTTGGGACAAGTGTCACTGCTAGGATTGGATATTGGCTGTAAATCGAGGAGTCTTCTACTGATTCAATACCTGTTTTGGTTTCCAGAGATATTCATTCCATCCACTCATGCATTCATTCAGCAAAGACATCATTGAGAAGGAAGAGGGGGATGGTTCCTCAGAAGCAGGGAACCAGGGTGTCAGAAAGTGAGGACAGAAATCTAGTGCTTTCTGCCCCTCAAAAGAATCGCTATTTTGCATCTCTGGTATGTTTTCAAGTCCCTTTAAGCTATTACAACCATAGACATGTTACGATGACATACAAATGCTGCCTGTTATTACTTTTAAAAGGCTTCATTTCCCCCAGGAACCTCTCTAATAACAGAAAACCAGACAGAAAATAAATCAGGGGCTGGGAAGGGGACATGGCTCATGACACATGCTCTGAAATACTGATTTGCTAAACTTGGCTCCCGAGAACCATCTGCCTGCTTCTGCACTGCACTTCCCAAAGGACCACTTATGCCACTGGGTCCAACTGTTGGCACCAGAAGGAGGCCTTCTTTGCCAGCCTGCTTGGAGATCCAGATGATCTCGAGTGTCTGGAAACGTCTGGATTGGGGAAAACTGCTCCCACATGCAGTGGGAACTCAGCAGCCCCATTGTATTGCAGGAAAGGTTGAGTGAGTCATCAGGCTAAGTAGCAGAATTCTATCCGGCATCCTTCAGAGGTGTTGGACTATATTTCCCATTATTCCAGACAGCATAGTACAGTAGCTAACGGGAATTGGAATTCTATGCAGCAAAGGATCTGTTTCCAAGGATTTCCCCATTTTTGGCTGCTCACTGCAGCTGCTCCTGTGAACAGAGATCCAACCCAAAGACCTGATCTTGCCTAGTTTCTTCAAGATCAGCCAAGGTTGGCCAGGTGCTTCCTAAGGGGCTTGTTTCAAAATGGAATAACTGCCAGGCCTGGGCTGCAAAATGCAAGAGAAGTGGTGGAAAAATGATGCAATAGGTTTCTGCATCTCTCCGTTGCCTCTTGGTGGATGTTTTGTCTTTTATACAAACCAGATATGGTAATCCTAACAAAGGGAACTAAGTTTTACCCTGGTGGTGGGAGCATCAGATTTTACAATAGGCATCTCTGCCATGTTGCAATGTGATTTTACATAGGCAAAAGGACTTCCTGGGCATTATTCCCCATTTAAAATGCATCAGGGCCTCAGTTTTCCTTCTGTAGAATAAATGCTCTGTTAGCAGGTGTTAAATGCTGTTTGTGAAAAAAAATTGCCACTTTATCCTTCCTCATTTTGGAAATAGAAATGTGTGACACATGAGGTAGAGTCACAGAATGTGCCTAACCCTAAATTCAAATAACAGGCTATAATACAGGTAGTCCTCAACTTATAACAGTTGGTTTAATGACCTTACAAAGTTACAAAAAAGAGTCTTATGATCATTTTTCACAAAGACCGTTGCAGCATCCCTGTGAACATGTGATCAAAATTCAGATACTTGGCAAGTGACACATATTTATGATGGGTTGCAGTGTCCTGGGGTCATGGAATCCCCATTTGCAACCTTCTGACAAGCAAAGTCAATGGGGAAGGCAGATTCACTTAACAACCATGTTACTAGATTAACAACTGCAGTAATTCACTTAAAAACTGTGGCAAGACAGATCGTAAAATGAGACAAAACACACTTAGCAACAAATTTTGGGCTCGGTTATGGTCATAAGTCAAGGATCACATACTATGCCATGGCCAAACCATTCTATGGCTTAATTCCATACTTCGGCTCATGCAACATGCTGAGACACTCCATGAGTTCCCATAACATGTGAAACCACAAACTACCAAATCCCAGCTTAGCCTTAATGACTATGTTACTAGAATCCAACCAGTAAGTACTATAGGGCAGTCAGAAAAAAATTGAAAATAGTATAGTACATGAAGGAAATGGATACTCTTTGGTAGAAGAGTCTGGAAAAGTTGGCCTGTCTTTAAACAGATGAAATGTTTTAGCAGGAGGGAGACTCAGAATTTGAGCCGGGAGCTTGGAGTAGCCAGAGGGTTTGATGAGGTGTAGACAGCCCATCTTGGTAAGTATTGGAATCTGTATGAGATTCCATTTGCTTGCCTAGAATTATTAGCTGAAAGCAGCCTTTTTCAGTCTAGGTTCATCCAGTTGTATTCAAAGGTGTTCTGAGTACTGAGGATGATGGGAACTGTAGTCTTGCAAATTTGACTGAGCCAAGTTGGGACAAATAGTTTAAGTTATAATAAAGTACATTTGGATCTCCCTGAATTTTGGCTCTGCATCATCATTCCCACTGGCAATTGGTGATGGAGGATCTCCCTCCCTCCCTCTCCCTCTCTCTCTTTCTCCCCCTCTTTCTCCCCCTCACTCTGTGTCTTTCCCCTCCCACCTCCCCCTCCCTCTCTCCCCCTCTTACCTTCCTCTTTGCAAAATTCCTGCTGCTATCCACATGTGGAGTAATTTGGAGAGGTTGTCTGGAGGTCAACTCTGAACTGGAAAGGTTAAATTAACTAGGAGAAGCACCATAATGTGCAGGGGACCAAACCAACCAGCGACTCTTTGGATGACAAAGGTCTCTGTGCATGAGCAGTCTCGGGAAGAGTTTTAAAAAGAATCAAAATGGCAGCCTTGACTGCATGCCTGAAGCTCCATCTTCTTTTGGGGTATCTGTGATACCCATACATAGGGACATAGCTACCATCAGGTTTTTTTTTAAAATCCTTCACTCGAAGTTCCTCTGTCCCTTTGTAGGTAGCATTGTGTGTATGTGATGAGGCATTGGGAAGTAATCACTGGAGGACAGAAAAAGACAAAAGAAATAATTGCCCCAGGCACTGTTCCCCCACTGGCTGAAAAAAATGGGGATTGAAAAAAATGAAAGACCTCCAGTAATAAAGGAGGAAGCCCCTTTCTGCCCTTGTGCGTAACTACCACTCCCTTATGTCCTGCTGATACTTATTTTCTCCCTGAACCTGATGATACATCTAGAGCAAATGATGTTAAAGCAGTGTGCATCATGATGGCATCACACAAATGGCATTATGAGGTAAGTCACCCTTAGCTGTCATGATGTTCAAAGATTTCCCTCTTTCTGCCAGCATCATCCAAGGCCATCTCAAGAGATCTAACATCTGTGAGGTCCATCAGCTCTTGTCTTAGAGGAAATTGGGGGATTGCACCAAAGGAGAAGGAAGGAAGAGACTGGTGAGTAAACATCATACTGGAAAGATTTTCAAGAACGGGTCCAACCTGGGCAACTTTTAAGTCTTGTGGACTTCAACTCCCAAAATGGGAAATTCTGAGAGTTGAAGTCCATGCATCTTAAAAGTTGCCAAAATTGGGAGCCCCTGTTCTACAGAGTCAAAGATGGATGGAGAGCATTGCAACCCACCACTGGGGAGAATTCCTTTATATTTTAGGGTGCCACTAAAGGAAACTTATGGAATCCACATAATCTTCTAATCCCCTCTTTTTGTATAGTCTAGAGCAGGGCTCTCCAACCTTGGCAACTTTAAGACTTGTGGACTTCAACTTCCAGAATTCCTCATACCTAAATGTTAAAATGCTCTTTTAGGGGTCATTGAACAGGGCCAAACTTTAAAAAAACACCCCCTTGAAATGCCCTGAAAGATTAGGGTCCTCTGAACCTGCAACCCACCCTTTGTCCCCAGGTGTGGCTGTGACCACTTCAGTCTCTGGTCCAGCAGATGTTGTTTGATGTCCATTATTGTTCTTATCATCACCCACTATGGAAATATTTTATTTAGTAACATGATCTGGTGTGATATGGAGGAGCTGAAAAGATTCTTGGGATTTTCTTGCAATTAAAAAGTAAGGTTGTATTTATTTCAGCAGGTAAAGATAACTTGATCTCTGGAGTTTTTAAAAGGAAGGAAAATAAATAAACATGACCTCCCCTCCCAAGCAACAGAATCAAAATCCCAAAATTCCCTGACTATTTTACTTCCTTACCTCATGCAAGATTTTAAGCCTAAGGTAAGTTCTACCAATCTTTGTTTTGAGCTTAATTCTTGAGAGACCTTGGGCATATCTATGCGATTTTCTTGGCAATTGTGAGGGCTGGAGTTGGCAAAGCCAGAAACCAAGGACCCAAGAATGGTCCATTACCTTAGCAAGCCACAGATGCCACCATCCTCCTGCTGGGAAATGATAATCTTTCACTGCAATGAATGTGAGATTAGCACATCTGCAATCTGGATTTTTCTACTCATACACTATGAGTTATGTTATGATACACTATGTTAAATCAGGAGACTTTTCAGTAGCTGAAAGAGAATTTTATGATTTCTACTATGTTGACACTGATATTAATATCAATGTATGTGTCCAGATTTTAAAAACGGCATGTAGTTTTTATAACAATACACTTATGTATTCAGTAAGTTAAAATTAATCAAGCACTGAACATTTAAATCTAATTCTAGGATGACTGTAAATACCCTCTATTTGCTTCTCCTCCTCCTCTTCCTCCTTCTCCCCCCCACTTTCCCTCCCTCCCTCTTCAACACTGTGACAGAAAGAGTCCAAGATCTGAACTTTGGGTACACTATCATTATGGCCAGTTTGCAGTTGGGTATTTTCATTATTAATAGCTTCTCTTGCATCTGCTGTGAAATTATCTTATCAAGGGCAACATGCTTGAACTAATGCTTATGATACTTCCAGTTCAGAAAGGTTGCAGCTTATTGTGAACTTTGAGATGTTTTTCCATTTTCACCTCCAGCTCTGGGATATGTGGTGGTCTCCCATCTGAGTACTACCCAAGCTTTGACTCTGCTTAGGGGTTCTCCAACTTTGGCAACTTCAAGACTTGTAGACTTTAATTCCCAGAATTCCTCAGCCAACTTGGGAGTTGAAGTCTACAAGTCTTAAAGTTGCCAAGGTTGGAGACTCCTGTTCTAGAGCAGTGTTTCTCAAACTTTGCAATTTTAAGTTGTGTGGATTTCAACTCCCAGAGTTCCCTACCCAACCAGCATGGCTGATAGGGAATTCCAGGAGTTGAAATCCACACCTTTTAAAGTTGTCAAGTTTGAGAAATTCTGTTTTAGATCTATCAAGGTCAGCTAGGTGCTGTCCTAGCTGAAGTGGTGAATATTTTATCACTTTTCTTTCTCGAAAAGGATGGGAAATGACTGTCGGTTTTTAAAAATAGAGCGTGTGCCATTGGGTCATTGTCAGCTCTTAGCAACCACATAAATGGATGTTCTCCATGACAGTCTATCCCGTAGCTGGTCCTTCAGATCTTCCAATGGTGCCCCATCACCAGTGGTGGCATTCAAATCTTTTTTACTACCAGTTCTGGGGGCATGGCTTGGTGGGCGTGGCATGGCATGGCTTGGTGGGCATGGCAGGGGAAAGATACTGCAAAATCCCCATTCCTACCCCACTCCTCGGGGAAGGTTACTGCAAAATCCCATTCCCTTCCCACCCCACTAACCTGCTTTCCAGCTCCGTTCTCCTGTGCAGGGCAACCAAAGAAGACCCAGCCGATCAGCTGGGACTCAGGAGGCAGAGAATAGATGGGGGCGGGGCCAGTCAGAGGTGGGATTTGCCGGTTCTCTGAACTACTCAAAATTTCCGCTAGTGGTTCTCCAGAACTGGTCAGAACCTACTGAATAGCACCTCTGCCCCTCACCACATTATGGAATCCACTCATTTTGCTGCTGGTTGTCCCCTTCATTTTTCTGTCCACTGTTCCTGTATGATGCCCTTCTTCAGAGAGTAGGATTTTCTCATAATGTATCCAAAGTGGGATAATTTCAACCTGGCCATTTGTACTTCGAGTCAGAATTCAATACAGGTACTCCTTGGCTTACAACCTGTCTCTTCGTGACTGTTTGAAGTTATGGCAGACCCCCGAATGTACTTATGACCTGTTTCCAAAGTTCCAATGGCAGTCCCCACCCCAGAGCCACATGTGGCAACTGACTTGCTTTTATGGCTGTTTGTAGCATCCTGTGGCCATGTGCCTTCAATTTATGATGTTTTTGCTGCAAATTGGCAGTTTCGGATTTTGGCATAAACACTTCATAGCAAACAATCGGTTCCCTTAACAACTGCCCCCACACAAAAAAAATATAACATTGAATTGGCCACATGATGACTCACTATATGATCATTCGTGTCTGATGATCATAATGGGCAGCTCCATTATGCTCATAAGTCGAGGACAGCCAGTATCATAAACACATGATGTGATTTTATAATCTTTCTGGATGCAGAAACCAAACAAAAGAAGGACATGATAGCAGTCTTCAAATAAGCAGCCCCAAAGAAGAGGGAGTCAAGCTATTCTCCAAAGGGGTTGCCAATCTTTTGGACCTCAGGCACCACCAAACTCATAATTTTAAATCCCGCGGACCACTAATATGAATTTTGACTGAAGGTGGCTTGCTGACATTGGTGGGAAAGTCAGTCCCATGTTCCAGAGCTTCAGTAGTCACAAGACCAGTGGTGGTTTTCAGCAGGTTCTGACCAGTTCTGGAGAACCGGTAGCAGAAATTTTGAGTAGTTTGGAGAACCAGCAAATCCCACCTCTGACTGGAGAGCTCACAGTGTCCTTCCCCTGCCACGCCCACCAAGCCACGCCCACAGAACCGGTAGTAAAAAAAATTGAATCCCACCACTGCACAAGACTGGCCCTTTGGTCATCCCAGAGCAGCTCCTCCAATCCATGGCAGGCCAGTGCATCCAGGTGGAGGAGCAGTTGCTCCGGGATGACCAAAAGGCCAGTCCTGTGGCTACTGCAGCTCTGGAATGTGGGACTTGACTTTCCCACCAACGTCAGCCAGCCACTCCGGGGCGGATTTCCCTCCTCCGCCATTGGTCTTACCTTCCAGTTCCAGCTCACATGGCTCTACTCAAAGTTGCCTCGGCTGAAGGGTGGGGGTCAGTGGGTGGGCGGCGAACCATGTGGGCAGTGCAGCCTTGTGTTCCCACACAGGCTGGATTAATTGTTTTGGGGGGGGTACTTTGGGGACACATTTCTCTGCAAAATTTTCTTGTGGATCACCAGTGGTCCCATACCCACCGGTTGGTGACCACTGCTCCAAAGCATCTGAGGGCAGGACAAGAAGCAATGGGTGGAAACTAATCAAGGAGAGAAGCAACTAAGGAGAAATTTCCTGACAGTTAGAATTATTATTCGGGAACCAGCTTGTCTTCAGAAGTTGTGAGGTGGGAGGTTTTAAAGAAGAGACTGGAGAGCCATTTGTCTGAAATGGTATAAGGTTTTCTGCTTGAGCAGGGAGTTGGGCTAGAAGACCCCCAGGTCCTGTCCAACTCTGTTGTTCTATAATTTATTCTGTTTTCGGTGGCAATTCAAGAATGGAAAAATGAGAATCTGATCAAAAGTAAGTGGGCAGCTCCACCCACCTCTACATCCTTAATTTAATATCCTGTTCATTCCCTGCCGTGCAAACTCTTGAGCAGGAGATGGGGAAGAGATGGAAGGCCCAAGGGAGATTTCAGCATGCAGATCAATCCATCCCTCAATCAGCCAACAGTAAAAAGCAGACTGAGACTGACTCCGAAAGGAATGCTTTAGGCAAGGATCCGTGCAGGATAGGGTCAAAAAAGTCAAGACAGCAGTTATGACAGCATCATTGGATCCCCACAAGTCTTTGATGTGCATCAATGCACATAAGCACAGATGGAGCTTTGATGGGACCCTTATGGGCACCATCTTGATTTTTCTGGCACCTACAAACATCCCTGGCTTTAGGATAGATCATCCAAGTATTTGGTGCTGAGACTGCCATCTGCAAAACCTTTGCTCTGAATTTACTTGCATAACACTGGACAAGTGGATCTCTCCCACCAAGCCCAGAATTAGGTTTCTAAATCTGGATGGTCAAAAGCTTCCAGGAAATTTTAGCAGGGCATGAAAATGAAATTCAAGACTTGAAAAGTTCAAATCAGAAAAGTATGGACTTCTCACATGTCTGATTCAGCTCTTCTCTGGGCTCTTAATTTCCCCCCACATTTTTCCACATGGCTGGCTTGTGGTTTAATTGCTGAGAAAATGTGATCCTGCCACAGAATGCGATGCTTGGAGGTTCAAAGACAGCTGCTTAATGGAGCTATCACTGCTTTGTCCCTTGCTTGGGCTAAGGTTGGTCACAGTTAGCCCAGACAGGATGTTGGGATGATCTAAGTGGGTTCCCCACAGTCAAAATCTGGAACCAGGTCTAGCCATTTAATCAAGATGTTGTGTTATGGAAAGGCCTGTGCTCAGCAATTCCTGCTATTTAATGCAGAATCGTTTTTGGAACAAATCTCTCTAATGCTGGTATCTGGTTATAAAACTTGGCAAGTCCTGTACTTACTCTGGGAAGCAGAGAAGGAAATGTGTTCTCAAGCCCAGAGAGGGCATATATAAAAAAATAAGTGATTCAGGTAGTCCTCAACTTGAGACCACAGTAGAGCCCAGAATTTTGCTTGTAGGACATTACAATTATAAGTTGAGGCACTATGTGACCATTTTTACAATGGTCCTACAGTAAGTCACAGTGATTAGGTGACCATGTGATAGCTAAGTGAATTCACCGTATCTAATGGGTGGCCCATCTTCTGGTAGAAGATGGCAAAAAAAAATTCATAAATCATGGTCATGTGACCATGGGATTCTGCAACCCGTCATAAATGCAAGCCAGTTGCCATGCCCCCGTAATGTGATCACCTGACTTCAGGGTTGATGCAGCATTTGTAACATCGAGGAAGGTTTGCAAGTAGCTTTTTTGAAATTTGTCAAGACTTAGAAGGGTTGTTAAGCAACTGTAAGGCAAGGACTACCTGTAGTCAAACCATAAGGATTCTTGGAGGCATCTTAAAGACAAGGTCCACAAGGGTTATTGTAGATCAGGGGTCAAACTCATGTTGTCACAGCTGCGTCACGTGACATACTGGGACTTTCCCCGCCTTTGCTAAATCAGGCATGAGCCTGGCCAGCACATGACGCATCTGGCCTGTGGGTGGGGAGTTTGACAGCCCTGTGCCAGATGAGTATTTCTCAGTCTCAACAACTTTAGCATTTATGGACTTCACCTGCCAGAATTCCCTAGCCAGCCTTTTAAAGTGGCTGAAAAACAACTTTAAACAGTTGACCTAGATGGGAGTGGAGAATTTTCTCTATGCATCTCTATATAAAGTCTGATCTTTGATGCTCAATAAAACTGAATGAATGAATGAACAAATGAACAAATGCACGCACTCAGTCCTAATATGGTTTCTTTGGTTCAACCTAAGGTGATATCTGAATCCATCCTTGGTGATTTGTAAATCATAGATTGTAGTTTCCTATGTTATATAAACGTAGCCAGTCAGGTTTCTTGAGCAACCGTCACTAAGCAAACAATGGCTTAACATGATGGATAAACTCAGAGAGCGGCTTTCTGAAATTGATCCAGAAAGCTTCGTCATGGACCAGAAGACCGGATCCTGTTGTCCCAAGGGCAAACCTGTCACAGCCAGCACTCCATCAAGACAGCCAGATGGTGCTTCGGTTCGCATGAAGAAGCTTCAAAGTGGTGACTTTGCACTTGGCTGGTGTCACCATCCTTTGATGCTGCAACAAAGCACAAGAAAAATTGCCCTTGAATTCTCTGCTTGGAGTGCTGGAACCTGCTGACGATGGCCTGGAATACACTCAGTTCGTCTTCTTTGTTGCTCTTGAGCACCAGTTCTAAACTTTTGTCTCTCATTCACAGACATGCTCAGCCCTTCTTCCAAATGAGCTCAAGGGAGCTCGTCAGGGCTGAAACCACATCAGAAAGGCAGAGAGCGATCCAGTCTGGAGCGCATGGGGCTCCTCACTGCTGAGTGCCAAGGGAGTGCAATGCTCTCTGGTTGAGGGGAGCTACTCCAGAGTTGCTGTGTCTGTGCACATGGTTGGCTGGTGTGGCTCTGTACAAATCTGTACCAGCTCATTCTTCAGTGGTTGGATGTGTCCTAGGAAAAGGTTTCTTCCTTTGCAGACTTAGCCAGCTGGAGGTTTTGCAGAGGAAAAGTTGTCCCAATGGAAACAGGATATGGAGGCTGAAGCCAAGCACGCTCGTCAGTTGCCAAGTGGGCTTGGAAGGCTGGACATACTGAAGGATGAGGAGGTAATGAGGAATGGAGTGCCAGACTCGAGCAATTTTGAAGAAGAGAGATGAGTAGGTCTCATATCTTGGGCAGCGGGTCTGATGGGAGCCACCATTTTAAATCTCCCCTCCTACCATTCTCTGGTAAAGTTCAAATTTCATTGCTCAGGGATAACCTTGCCCAACCTGGTGCCCTCAAATATATGGAGATTGCAATGTCCCGAATTTCTAGCAAGCAAGGCCCAAGGGATTCTGGGAATTCGCTCCCAACATATCTTGGAGGGATCAAGTTGCAAAGGTTGATGGTGGCCTTATGGTCATATTAATGGCTTACTGAGGGCATCACATGGCTCTTCAAGCTGGTTTTCCAACCTGAAATAAAGAAGGACAACCAGTTCTTTTTATTATTCGTATTGTTTTATGAGGGATGATGATCTCAAGAAAGAGACCTTCTGAGAAATGATCATGTATTTGGTCATCATCTTCATCCACATCAATTATCAAACATCAAGAGCCTTGGTGGTGCAGGCTATTAAACGCCTAGCACAGGGGTGGGCAACTCTGGCCCCTTTGCGACCTGGGGACTTCAACTACCAGAATTCCTAAGCCATGCTGTAAAGGGGCCATGCTGGCTCAGGAATTCTGGGAGTTGAAGTCCCCAGGTCGCAAAGGGGCCATACCTGCCCACCCCTGGCCTAGCACTTAGTCCCAGCTGCCTGCAATTAGTGCAGGCTCAAATCCCACCAGGCTCAAGGTTGACTCAGCCTTCCATCTTCCCGGGGTAGGTAAACTGAAGACCCAAGATTGTTGGGGGCAATAAGCTGACTTTGTAAAAATGCTGCTTAAAGCCCTAGTAATAAGCAGCCATATACAATGGAATGAAGGCTATTGCTGAGTGCATTGGGTTGTGCTCCAAAAAATTGTAAGCCACCCTGAGTCTGAAGGCATATAAATATGAATTAAAAAAAATTATGGTGATTATGCTCTCTTGGAATTATGGGAACTGGAGCCCCACACTTCTGGACTGTGCCAAGTTGGTAAAGGTATGTTTGGAAGGACCATATCTGGTTGACCAATAACTTGCTTGTGACGTGTCTAAACTGAAGAGCTGTTTCCCATTATTTCACTTGCTTGGTAAGTCTCAGCAGTTTCCAGAATGCATTTAGTAAGGTTTTAAATCAGTATTTTTCCACCTCGGCAACTTTAAGATAGCTACACTTCAATCCTCAGAATCCACCAGCCATCAAGAGGGATTTTACCCTCTCTGTTATGCTAAATTACATTCAGATGATGGTCCTTATGACCATGGCAGGAAAGGGAACAAATTAAAGAATAATTAAATCTATTTTTGAACTATTAGCGCACTAAGTGCCTTTTACAGGTCTAGTTATACAGTGCTCTATAATAACATTTCTCAATCTCAGCAGCTTTAAGAGGGGTGGACTTCAATTTATTTATTTATTTATTTTATTATTTGGTCTTATATGCTGCCCTCTCTCCCGAGGGACTCAGGGCGGCTCACATAAAAACAACCATACAAATTACAAAAGTTAAAAAGGAATTAAACCAAATTTGACCAAATAATCATTAAAACCCACTTACAAACATTTAAAATATTAAAACAACCCCCCGTCAGTCCAGGCCGGCCTGTTCGAATAACCAAGTCTTTAGGCCACGATGAAAGGAGCGAAGGTCGGGGGCCAGTCTCAGCTCCAGGGGAAGCCGGTTCCACAAAGTGGGCGCCCCCACAGAGAAGGCCCTCCCCCTAGGGACCGCCAGCCGACATTGTCTAGCTGACGGTACCCCAAGGAGGCCCCGTCTGTGGGCGCACACTGGGCGATTGGTATTCGATGCTGGCAGGAGACATTCCCGCAAGTACCCTGGCCCTAAGCCATGGAGAGCTTTGAAGGTAAGCACCAACACCTTGAATCTCACACGGAGGGCAGCCGGCAACCAATGCAGCTCGCGCAAGAGGGGTGTAATATGGGAGTATCGGGACACTCCCATCACAACCCGCAATTCCCAGAATCTCCCACTGAACACATTGCCTGGAGAAATTCTGGGAGTTGAAGTCCAGCCATCTTAAACCTGTTGAAATGAAAAAAAAAAACACTGGTTTGTAATAAAATAGCAATGTATGGCAATGTTTGGGTGTGTGTGTGTGTGTGTGTGTGTGTTTGGTGCAGTTAAGTGTGCTGGTTACTCTCCCCTCCCCCCATGTGAACTCTTAGGTATGTTTTAAACTCTCCTTTGAAGCACAGCTGCATGAAATATGGCTTGCACAGAGACAATCTATTCATTGACTTTATTTATTAGTCTTTTAAAATATATACAGTATATACTTGGGAATCCAAAGGAGGCTTTTGGTTCAGAGCTGCTGCGTCTGGATTCTGAGCTCCTCCAAAGCTGGAGTTAATTAGCATCAAGGTTGAAAAAGTGATTGTATGCCGCTCATTTTCTTTGTGTGCATTGATGCTAGGGCAAACTTTGATACGAGGGGCCCAGGGAGCAGGATAACCTTAACAGCAGAAGGAAGCCTTGGAAAAGAATGTTCTCATCCCTCTGGAGAAAACAAAACCATCCTAATGATCGGAGTCAGCAAAAAATGGAGGGCTTGGAACTTTTCCTGCCTCGGTCAGAATATATTTCCAGGAGGGTGAATCTATTAGGATCCTGGGAATACTTCTTCCAAATCTTTGTGCTCCCTTTTCAAATTCAGGGCAGTTTATCCTATCCTATCCTGTCCTGTCCTGTCTTATCCTGTCCTGTCCTGTCTTATCCTGTCCTGTCGTGTCCTGTCTTATCCTGTCCTGTCCTGTCCTGTCTTATCCTGTCCTGTCCTGTCTTATCCTGTCCTGTCCTATCTTGTCCTAGAAATGTATTTGCCACCCATCTCGTATCCAACAATCAATTCATCCAGGGAATGTTCTCTGCTGTAGTCAAAGCGTGTTAACATTCAAAGTCCTACATGGCATGGGTCAAGGATATTTACGAGAACGACTCCTCCCAGTTTCAAGTACCAAGCGCCCGGTACGGGCGCATAGACAGGGCCTCCTCAGGGTGCCGTCCGCGACTCAATGTCGCTTGGCGGGGACTCGGGGGAGAGCCTATTCTGTGGCAACCCCCACTTTATGGAATCTCCTTCCACTGGAGCTCCGGCTTGCTCCTGATCTCCGTACCTTCCGCCACGAGCTAAAAACCTGGCTGTTTTTACAATCTGGGCTATGCTGACTCCTTGGGTTTTCTTGATTTTAATCTTTGGGGGTTTTAATGTTAATTTGGCTTAGTTTGTTTAATACGGTTTTTAGGTAATTTATTGTTGTATTTCCTTTTAATCTGTGAGCCGAGTCCTTCGGAGAGGGGCAGCATATAAGTCGAATAAATAAATAAATAAATAAATAAATAAATAAATAAATAAATAAATAAAGCAAGCCTTATGATGATCTGCCCTACAGAGCTTTCACAAGGGGGCTTCTAAACATTGAGACACACAGAGACTGTGTGCACCCTTTAATTGATCAGAGCTTCAGCGCAGGTAGTTTTTGACTTACAGCCATTCATTTAGTGACAGATCAAAGCTATAATGGCGCAGAAAAAAAGTGACAGGATCGTTTTTTGCACTCACAACCATTGCAGCATCCCCATGGTTAGGTGATCAAGTTAGGTGCACTTGGTAACTGGCATGAATTCATGATGGTTGAAGCAGTGGTGGGATTCCAATTGTGCTACCACCGGTTCGGTGGGCGTGGCTTGGTGGATGTGCTTTGCCTAACGCCTGTGCGCAGCTTTCCCCACACCAGCTGAGACCTGCAGTGCCCATCAGCTGAGAGGATAAAGAAGACAAAAGTGCAGGGACAGGTGGGAAGGCCAATCCTGCGCGTTTCTCTTCTTTCTCCTCTCAGCTCAGCTGATTGTCGGCTTCCCCCCCCCTCCTCTCAGCTAATCATTGCAGACTTTATTTTACTACTGGTTCGGCTGAAACGGTACAAACCGGTAGCATACCATCACTGGGTTGCAGTGTCCAGGGGTCAGCTGGTGCAGAATGCAGCCACGCGGGTTGTGATGGGGGTATCCCGATACTCCCATGTTACACCCTCCTCTGTGAGTTGCATTGGTTGCTGGCTGCCCTCTGTGTGAGATTCAAGGTGCTGGTTCTTACCTATAAAGCCATCCATGGCTTAGGGCCGGGGTACTTGTGGGAACGTCTCCTGCCAGCATCGAACACCAATCGCCCAGTGTGCTCCCACAGGCAGGGCCTCCTTGGGCTACCGTCGGCCAGACAGTGTCGGCTGGCAGTCCCTAGGGGTAGGGCCTTCTCTGTGGGGGCGCCCACTTTGTGGAACCAGCTTCCCCTAGAGCTACGATTGGCCCCTGACCTCCGCTCCTTCCGCCGCGGCCTAAAGACTTGGTTATTTGAACAGGCCAGCCTGGACTGAGGGGGGAGGGGGGTTGTTTAAAATGTTTTGTGGTTAGGTTTTAAATATTTATTTGGTCTAATTGATTTAATAAGTTTTAATTCTTTTAAACTTGGCCCTTGGTGGCTCAGGCTCCTAAATGCCTGCACTTAAGATCCAGCTGCCTACAATTACTGTAGGCTCGAATCCCACCAGGCTCAAGGTTGACTCAGCCTTCCATCCTCTCCGGGTAGGTAAACTGAGGACCCAAGATTGTTGGGGCAAATAAGCTGACTTTGTAAAAATGCCGCTTAGTAATAAGCAGGCATATACAATGGAAGGAAGGCTATTGCTGAACACATTGGGTTGTGCTTCAAAAATTGTAAGCCACCCTGAGTCTTTGGAGAAGGGTGGCATATAAATGTAATTAAAAAAAAACTTTTGTATTCGGTGTTTTTATGTGAGCCGCCTGAGTCCTCCGGGAGATAGGGCGGCATACAAGACCAAATAATAAATAAATAATAAATAAATAAAATGTGACCTTCCCAGCTGGCTTTCAATAAGCAAAGCCAATGGGCGAAGCCAGATTCACTTAAGAATCGCATGATTCACTTAACGATGGGAATGATTCACTTACCAAAAGGTCATAAAATCAGGTGTGACTCACTTAACAAGTGCCTTGCTTAACAATGTGCATTTGAGTCTCGGTTGTGGTCATAAGTCAAGGACTATCTGTATTGGAGTGCACCACACGTGCTTTATCTCTTGGCATCTTGGATGGTGCAGAAGAGCACGGCATCTCCCGTTACCCCAGCCTCACCGTGACCTTCTTCTCAGAGTCCTGACTTCTCAGCAAATCCCAAAGTTTGGCTAAGGTTTTTCTTCTCCCCTTTCCCTGGTTCAGCCTTTACCTCTCTTTGCGTGCAAAGAAGGAAGCAGTATGTGCGCTTCCACCCCCTCCCCCAAGGGCTCCTTCCATCTGTGCAAACAAGGAGCTTGTGAATTCTCCCAGTTCACATGCGCATCCCTGGGCGAACTTCGGCTGGAAAGCAGGGCTCCCCGATCCTCTGGTGTAGTGGCTGTTGCGGCCTCGTAAATCATCCTGGCCTCCTTCTGGGCTCCGTTCAACATATAAGCCCTCACCGCAAGAAACCTGGAGGACTTCAGCTTCTGTTATTGTAGCCTACGATGGAGAGGGAGGGCTTTTTTGGCTCATCAGAGGGAAATTAGAAACAGAAAAGCACTTTTAAAAGATAGGATTCTTGTGGGGACACACGGCAGGGTAGACAGCCCAGATACATTCTTCAAATCAATCAGAATAGAGCTGGAAGGGACCTTCAAGGACTTCTATTCCAGCCCCCTGCTCAAGCAGGAGACCCTGCATCATTGCAGACAAGAGACTGTCCAGTCTCTTCTAAAAAAACCTCCAGTGATGAAGCACTCACAACGTCTGAAGGCAAGCTGTCGCACTAGTTAATTGCCCGCACTGTTTGGGAGTTTCTCCTTAATTCCAGCTTGCTTCTCTCCTTGATTAGTTTCCATCCATTGCTTCTTGTCTTGACTTCTGGTGCTTTGTGACAGCCCCCTCTGGCTGTCAGCTCATTGCTTTGCTGACTTTTCTTAAGAGAGGGACTTGACGATTAGTGGGAGCAGAGATGTCTGCAGGGTGTGGTCAAAAAAAGTCAAAATAGTGGTCACAACAATACAATCTAAGCATTGTCCATTTTTTATCTGGGAAGATTTCTGATGCAGAGAGACAAAGAGTTATCAAAGTAGGCTTGTCATATTTCTCACCTGCCTTTCCTTCAAAAGATCAAGACTCCTACATATCCTCCCTCCCTCCATTTATCATAAAATGGGGCAACACTCAACAGCTATCTTGCTTAGCAGCAAATTTTGGGTTCAACTGTGTTCATAGGCTGAGGACTACCTGTACACTATTCAAAAAGGACAATAATAACTTAGGAAGGAAACAAAACAGTGGCGCATTCTAATATTTTTGCCACTGGTTTGGTGGGCATGGCTTGGTGGGCACGCTTTGCATGTGTGCACACACTTTGCATGCACATGCGTGCCAAGCACACACTTTGCACAGGCACAGAGGTGTTCTAACTCGCCTCCTGCAACCCTGCACAATCCCGGTCGCTTCAGCAGCTGCTGTGCGGCACTATTCTGTGGTGCGCAAAGCAGCTGCGCTTCAAATTCTGTGGATAAAGGTGAGTATGGGAGACTGGGCGGGTGGGTGGGCCCAACAGCGGAGCGGCGGAGAGAACTGGTTCGGCCTCCACTGCTCATCGTTGCTACCGGCTCACCAGAACCGGGTTGAACCAGTAGAATACCACCACTGAAACAAAAAGACTACAACATATTAAGATATGCAGGTCTTCTGGTTTGGGCTTCTTTAGTGACTGACTGAAATCCGCGATTGTGCGCGGTTTCGATCCATGCTCGTCACCGGAGTGCCCCGATCCTTTGGATTCAGGGCTGAAGCCACCCCGTAAAGGTGGTGAAGAGGGGGGAGACTGCCAGCTGAGTCGAGGGGAGCTGCATTTCTCCTCCTTGACTGGCCATTACTCCCTTTCCCAAAGGCAGTTGCAGCGGTGGTCAGAAATGGCCACCTCAAAGAGGAACCCGACCAGACAAGATTGAGCAGCAGGGAAGACAAAGGGGAGACCTTGACAGACTGGGCTAAGCAGAGATAACATCTATGCAAGGTACCTGGAACTAAAATTATTAAGAGTGTTATTCCTAAAAGAAGATTTTTAAAGCGGCGGAGAAGAGAGGGAAAAGGAAAAAAGATGTTTTTCTTTCTCACATGGACAGTTGCAATTGGCTTTGAATGCTAAAAAGAAGAGATGTAAGTAAGAAATTTGTGTTATTTGACACTAACAGGCAATTTTAAGCTGAAATTAAAGTGTCAAAGGGATTCTGGATATTCTAAAGCCTTCAAAAAGAGGAAAGTGGAGGCAAAAAGAAAGGGTGGACTTGGAAACAACAGAGAATACCACCTGGAAATAAAAAGAATTAACTGTGAAATTTTAACAAGACTTCCAAAGGATATATTGTAACTGAAACTTTGTTACAAGATAACAGAGCCCCCAAAAAGGGAAAGGGGAAAAAAAAGAAGCAAGAAGAAATAGTTTTGGATTATTTGGTGATTTTTGGAATTTTGGATGTTGGATTTTTAGTGGTTTGAATAAAAATTAATCGGGTGGTTGTTTAAAAGTGCTTAAAATTTATTTATTTATTTATGAGATTTATATGCTGTCCTATCTCCCTAAGGACTCAGGGCATCTTACAATACTAAAAACAATACAATATAAATATTAAAAAGTAATTAAACCGGAAATGTCATAACAATTAAATTTTAAAACAACCACTAAAAAGACCCTCCCCCCCCCATCAGTCTGGGTAGGCTAGTTGGAACAGCCAGGTTCTTAGGGCACGGCAGAAAGATTGGAGGTCAGGGGCCACCCGCAGCTCCAGGGGCAGCTGGTTCCAAAGGGTGGGTGCCCCCACAGAGAAGGCCCTACCCTTGGGAGCCACCAGCCAGCATTGCCTGGCTGACGGCACCCTGAGGAGGCCCTGCCGGTGGGAGCGCACAGGGCATCGGGAAGCCGTTATTGGCAGCAGGGTCTCCTGGAAATACCCCGGTCCAATGCCATGAAGGGCTTTATAGGTCAACACCAGCACCTTGAATCTCACCCAGAGGGCAACCGGTAACCAGTGCAGCTCATGCAGGAGGGGTGTAACATGGGAGTATCGGGATCCTTCCATCACAACCCACGCCGCTGCATTCTGGACAAGTTGAAGCCTCTGGGTGGTCCTCAAGGGCAGCCCCATGTAAAGAGCATTGCAGTAGTACAGATGGGAAATGACAAGCGCATGAGTGACCGTATGTAGTGCATCTCGATCCAGGAAAGGTCGCAACTGGCGCACCAGGCAGACCTGGGCAAACGCCCCCCTGGCCACGGCCCCCACTTGCTCCTCTAAACTGAGCCATGCGTCCAGGAGGACACCCAAGTTGCGAACCCTATCTATGGGGGGCAACACCTCTTCCCCCATAGCTAAAGGTGGAATATCCTGGCTAACTCAGGTGCCGGTACATACAGCCACTCGGTCTTAGCCGGGTTGAGCCAGAGTCTGTTCCTCCCCATCCAGACCCGCACTGCTTCCAGGCACCTGGACATCACTTCAAGGGCGTCACTGGGTTGGTTAGGGGTGGAGATAAAAAGCTGGGTATCATCAGTGTACTGATGATACCTCACCCCAAAACCACGGATGATCTCGCCCAGCAGCCTGGTGTGGATGTTGAACAAGAGGGGCGAGGGAACCGACCTCTGAGGCACCCCACAAAGGAGGGGCCTTGGGGTCGATCTCTGCCCCCCTGCCAACACTACCTACGTATGACCTGAGAGGTAGGAGGAGAACCACCGTAAAACGGTGTCCCCCACTCCCAACCCCTCGAGGCATCGCAGTAAGATGCCATGGTTGATGGTATTGAAAGCCGCCGAGAGATCTAACAGGACCAGGACAGAGGAATAACCTCTGTCCCGTGCCCTCCAGAGATCATCCACCAGTGCGACCAACGCCGTCTCTGTGCTGTGCCCGGGCCTGAAACCCGATTGGTGTGGGTCTAGATAGCAGTACTCCTTGAGGAATTAAAATTGGAACTTAAAAATGAAAGAAGAGTCGTAAGAGGGAGGAGGATCCTTTGGCTTCGCACTTCAGTTCTTAGAAATGGAGATTTTTGAACTATGAAAAACAACAAGAAATGCTTGAAGAACAAGAAGGGCTGGACAAAGAAGAAGCCATCTTTAACGATCAAACAATTCAATGTGGGGTAAAATGGGAAAAGGGGGAAAAGGGAGTTAACCATTCAAGATCTGAGGAAACAACTACAAAAAAGAGTAGTTTGAAAAACATATTAAGATATGCAGGGATTGATACCAGACAAACTATTTGGCAAAAAAGAATTATCTAATCAAGGAACCACCAAGGAGGAAACTACACCACCACCAAAGAAGATGGAGGTAAGTCTATAGGAGAAGCCACTGCCTTCTTCATTGGGATGAGTTGTGTCTCCTCATGTTGTGCAACCACAGAACATGGAGGAATTCACTAATTCGGTTTAACTGTGTTCTGCAGTCTCAGCCAATATTTAATATGCTACTTATGTGACACAAAGCTACATTAACCCAAAGCAACAGATGTACCCTGAGCTACCCTCCCTCTCAGTACAGACACAGATCAAGGATGCTCAGGGCAATGGATACTTGGAAAGCCATTTAAGGCCAGTTCACAGGATCAAAGTCAATTATTAGCAGGGAAGGTAACTGAATTTCTCTCTGGTACCATGAAAGGCCCATTGGGAAAGTTGGAATTGATCCATTTTGTTTTGCTGTTTTCAGCAACAAAGTTATTCCTTGTGGGGGGGGTTTAAAAACAACCCAGATGCCTAATTTGCTACTGGCTCCAGATGCTCATTAAACTCCCAACAAAGATTGCCATTAGTTCATCCTCCATTTGGGAGAAAATGCTTGTTTGTTTCAGATACAGGACCAGGTCCTGCTTTACAGATGTTAGGCTCTGCATTGGAAATGGGAAGGCTCTGCCTGCTTTTTAAAGGAATTTTGGTCCCAGAAGCCTCAGACATGCAAAATCTTGAAATTTCCAATCTAGGATTAAGAGCAGTAAGACATCAGCCTATGCAAGAAGCAATTGTCTTGTTTACAGGGGATTAAATTTTATTTAATTTATAATAGTTATTTTTTACATTTGCATCCACACATGTAAATTAGTGAATGCACATGTTATTCAAACTTGTGATTCCTTCCTTCCACTCACCCACCCACCCATCCATCTCAGAGTTATATTCCTTCACACGAGGCACTCATTTAATGACTGACTTATTTAGCAACTGCTTGCAGTTATGACAGTGATGAAAAAGTAATGTTGCAATCCATCCTCACTGTATAACCTTTGCAGGTACAGAAAGGAAAGGAAAAATGAAATTTATAAGCAAAGTTGTGGTTTCACCTTCAGACCGTTCCACACAATAACCAAGTTGCTAGTGCCAGTTGTAATGACTAAATAAGAACTAGCCGTATTCTGAATCAAATTTGATTGGAATTGGCTTTGCTTTGAACAATCAACTAGCCATAAACGCCTGGGTCCATTCAACGTATTATTCCACAAAGCAATCCTGTTGTGTCAACACAGCCATTGTTGAAATATATACATATACCGTGTTTCCCTGAAAATAAGACCTGCCCCGAAAATAAGACCTAGTGTGTTTTTGGGAGCAAAAAAAAAGACAGTGTCTTATTTTCAGGGAAACACGGTATGCGATTTGTTCGTGGTTTCGTACATGAATAATGTACATTGTTCTACATGAATATGGTAAGTGTTTTTTTCATTTATACATATATATATATATATATATATATATATATATATATATATATATATATATAAAAAGACCTACCCCGAAAATAAGACCTAGTGTGTTTTTGGGAGCCAAAAAAATATAAGACAGTGTCTTATTTTCGGGGAAACACGGTAGTGAGTATATACGTCCTTGTTCAAATGTGTCTTTGGCAAAATGATTGGGGAAATTTGTTCCTTTTGAGAGGAGGGCAGCGCTGTGCTGCTGCTTCCTGGGGCTTGCTAATGGATTTTAGAGAAAGCACAGCTTTTTCTGCACTGAAGCACCACACAGGAACAGGGAGAGGGTGCAGAGTAATGGATGGCTGGAAGAACTGGAATGGACAGACTCAGATGCAAAGTGTTCTCCAGCCAGCAATCAAAATCCAGATTTACTGCATCCAGCTCAAGATGTTTAAGAATGGATGGAGAGAGGCGCTCCTTGGCTTTGCAATTTATTTACAATGTGCTAGAGACGGAATTCATTTCCAGTCTTGCTGTCTGTCAGTGCACAAATGGGGACAGGCAGGGAAATCCTGGTGAACTTCAGAAACCCCTGAGAAACTCCATGGT
The DNA here is from genome assembly GCA_009733165.1 of Naja naja. Taxonomy (NCBI): domain Eukaryota; kingdom Metazoa; phylum Chordata; class Lepidosauria; order Squamata; family Elapidae; genus Naja; species Naja naja. Next base: position 7,443,423 of record CM019160.1, on the reverse strand, counting down.
GAGGTGTGCGGAGTCCTTGATGCTCCCGGAGCTTGGTTGTTTTCTTGCAGACGTCTCATTACTCAACTAGGTAACATCAGCAGTGCTGTTAAGGAATGGGGTTTGTTCTTACTTTATATTCTAGTGCAGGGGTGTCAAACTCGCAGCATTGTGTTGTCACATGATGTATTGCGACCTTTCTCCCCTCTACTAAATGGGGGTGGGCATGGCCAGTGCATGACTCATCCAGACCGCAGGCCATGAATTTGAAAAACCGCCCCCCAGTTCTAGTGGCTTGCCCTGTCAGTGTTGGTGGGGGTGATCTTAGAGATTCTTTGGCTTGTCGGTTTACTGTCAGCTGTCAGTTTGGCAGTTCCTTGATTGGGGTATTGTTTCTGTTAGATTTGCATGAAGAGTCAGATGCGGAGTGCTTCAGTGAAGAGTTTATTAGTGACTACAGCTCATAACAGACCCGATTTGGCTGGGCTGCGGCTGCTACTTATAGCCAGCAGCCGCAGTTGCCAGCCAATCAGAGTGCAGGGTTTTCCCGCACTTTTTAAACCAATCATATTTGACATTTTACAAGAACAGTTCTGGTGGAATCTACCTGGGTTGAGTTTGACCTGGTCTCCCTCGATGAGGTGGACAGGATCATCGGAGGCTGTCTTCCACCACGTGTTTATTGGACCCGTGCCCTTCCTGGTTGGTATATGCCTCCAGGGAGGTTACGTGCGGCTGGCTCCAGGCAGTTGTTAATGCTTCTCTGAGTGAGGGAGTCTTTCCTGCCGCCTTGAAAGAGGCGGTGGTGAGGCCCTCCTCAAGAAGCCTGCCTTGACCCGACCGTTTTGAACAACTATCGTCCTGTCTCCAACCTCCGCTTTTAGCGAAGGTTGTTGAGGCGTGGTGGTTCAGCAGCTTCCCTTGTTCCTGGAGGAAACTGAGTATTTAGATCCGTATCAGTCGGGCTTCAGGGCGGACACAGCACGGAGACAGCATTGGTCGCACTGATGGATGATCTCTGGAGGGCTCGGGACAGGGGTTTTCCTCTGTCCTAGTCCTTTAGATCTCTCAGCGGCTTTCGATACCATCGACCATGGTATCCTTCTGCAGCGGCTTAGAGGTTTGGGGTGGGGGAACCGTTTTGCGTTGGTTCTCCTCCTTCCTTTCAGGCGCTCGCAGTCGGTGTTGGCAGGGGGCAGAGGCCCGAGACCCCTCACTTGTGGGGTGCCGAGGGGTCTGTCCTTTCGCCTCTCCTGTTCAATATCTACATGAAACGCTGGGTGAGATCATCCGAGGTTTTGGGGTGAGGTATCATCAGTATGCTGATGATACCCAGCTTATATCTCCACCCCAGGCCAGATCAGTGGCTCTCTCCGTGATGTCCGGTGCCTGGGCTGGGTCTGGATGGTAGTAACAGGCTTCAGCTCAACCCCACCAAGACGGAGTGGCTGTTCTTACCGGCATCTCGGTCCTTATTGGATGTACCATCTTTGGTCATGGGGGAGAGGTGTTGCCCCGTGGATAGGCGAGAAACCTGGGTGTCCTCCTGGACTCACAGCTCGGTTTGGAGGAACATGTGGGAGCTGTGGCCAGGGGGCTTTTGCCCAGGTTGGCTGGTTGCCAGCCGCCCTTATTTGGACGAGATGCCCTTGACGGTTACTCATGCACTTGTCACCTCTAGGATTGACTACTGCAATGCTCTCTACATGGGGCTTCCCTTGCGGACGGTCCGGAGGCTTCAGCTGGTGCAGAATGCGCGGGTTGTGATGGGGTATCCCGATACTCCCATGTTACACCCTCCTGCGCGGCTTGCATTGTTGCCGGTTGCCTCCTGGGTCGCCTTCAAGGTATTAGTTACAACTTATAAAGCCCTTAATGGCTGGGTCCAGGGTACTTGCGGGAGCGCCTCCTGCCAGCATCACTTTCCGATCGCCCTGTTGGCTCTCATAGGAGGGGCCTCCTTGGGGTGCCGTCAGTCAGATACTGTAGGCTGGCGGTCCCCAGGGCTAGGGCCTTCTCTGTGGGAGCACCTGCCCTTGGAATCAGCTCCCGTCGATCTCCGTTTGGCCCCTGACCTCCGCTCCTTCCTTCCGGGACCTGAAGACTTGGTTGTTCCAACGGGCGGCCTTGAATGACCGGGGGGTTGGGTTCATTTTAATTTTATTTGGCTTGTTTACTGTTTAATTTTGTTTTATTGTAAATTTTCTCTGTTTTAATGTTGCAGCCCTGAGTCCTTAGGGAATAGGGCGGCATACAAGTCGAATAAATAAATAAATAAATAAACTAAACCAATGACATTCAAACCTACATACATAACAGTTTACTTCTTGATTGTTGGTCTGATGTTAATCTTGGAGTTCATCTCCATTCATCTGAGTGCTGATTGCCACCCCACCAATACTGACAGGGCAAGCTACTAGAATATAAACTCACTTCTTCCTGGCACTGATGATGTTACCTAGTTGGGTAGTGGAACATCTTGCAAGAAAACAACCAAGCTCAGAGAGCACCAAGGACCCCTCAATTCAATCTTGAGTTAAAAAATATTCTGCTTTAATGGTGGGGTGTAATGGGAAGAGGTAAGGCAGGAGGCAGTGATGAAAATGGGCCAGAACCACCCTTACCATAGCTGCTTTCCAAGACCAAGCATGTTCCCCTCTATATCTTTCCTGTCTCAAAATGTCTGTGATGTTTACATTTCAGCAGCATCCAGGGAGGCTTCGTGGGTTCCTTTGTTTAATAATTATAATAATTAATAATCTTCCCTCCTTTCCCCTCTCTCTTTCCTTCCCACGAGACGTCAAAGACTCATGGACTGAAATAATGTGTCTTCCCTTAGGGTGCTTTCTTCCCATGGGGTTCTTGAAGACTGGATTGAATTAGGTAAGATTAGTCAAGCAGAGAAGGAGGGGTTTTCCAGATCACTTCACACATCTTGCTTTTAGGGGGACTCTAGGACTTCTGCTTTTCCCCTTTGTGGTTGCCGAAGCATCACCTGAACCTGTAAAGCAGCGTTTCTCAATGTGGGACACATGAAGATGTATGCACTTCAACTCCCAGAGTGCCCCTGGGGGATTCTGGGCCTTGAAGTCCTCACATCTTCAAGTGGCCCACATTGAGAAACGCTATTGTGGAGACTTGCTGAGGGAAAATCTGAACTCTCCTTTTTCCATACCTCTTTCAACCACCAGAGATGAAGTGCCAGTTGGCACTCCAAAGCATAAATTTATAACTGCCACCGGCATCTATTCAGAAGTACACTTATCTCAGTCTTTATAGGTGGTGCATGCATGTGTGTACGAGAGACTGAAGGAGCGAGAAAAATAGTATTTGAGCACAGCTCAAATAAGCAGGTGCTTTGGTTTAATGCATTGGAACTCCAGGTCCAGTAGGTCACACGCTGGGAATTGCGAGAGACAAAGCTTGTAATTCCTCTGCATCTGTTCTTAGAGCCATGTTTGAACCCCTGCCAGGTATTTGAGATCAATGTGATTCTGAGAATCCAGAGAGAGAGAGAGAGAGCCACATATTTAGAATGTACGCCGTGAGAGCCAGACAATCAAATGGCAACAACATGCTTTAGAAGCTTAAGACTTGTAGTTTAATATTTCTCATTTCCATTTAAAAGTGGCAGGATTGGGTCCGACCCACCTTTTCTGAGATTTTAGAGTTAAAAGGATAACAGAATTGGAAGCAGGAAACCCTATACCAGTGATGGCTAACCTTTTTGGCACCGAGTGCCCAAAGTGCACGTACACCCCCCAAATGCAATGCATACGCATCCCCCACATAGGCACACGAGTACCCCGCATATGTGTGTGTATACCTCATGCATGCACCCCACCCCTTTGAATGTGTGCGCATGTCCGTGCATGTGTGCATGTCCACCATGCATGCCCCGTCTCTGTGCATGCATGCACAACTTCCACACATGCACCCCCCCCGTGCATGCATCCCCCTCCACATGAACCTGCCCCATGCAAGTGCAGCTGAGATCTGAAAACTAGCTGGCTGGTGGCAGGTGCACATGCATGCACAGAGCTGAGCTGGGGCGACGGCTTCTGTGCCACAAGGAAGGGCTCTGCGTACTACCTCTGGCATGCATGCCATAGGTTCGCCATCACGGCCCTATACCATTTCAGACAGATGTCCAATCTTTTTTTAAAAACGTCCAGTGGTGGAGCACCTGCAGCTTCTGGAGGCAAGTCGTTCCACTGATTGATTATTCTGTCAGGAAATTCTTCCTTAGTTTTAAGTTGCTTCTCTCCTTGATTAGTTTCTACCTGTTGCTTCTTGTCCTGCCTTCAGGTGCTTTGGAGAATAGCTTGACTCCCTCTTCTTTGGGGCAGCCCCTTAGACTGCATGGTTCACTTAACTTGTAGTGATTTGTTGAACAACTCTGGCCACAGAGGGTTAGCACCCCGAAGGAACACACATGTCTTGCTTAACTACTGCCTTGCTTAGCAATGAAAATTTGGTGCTCAGTTGTGGTCATAAGTGGAGGAATACCTTTATAGGCAGCTTGAAGCTTCAAGCTGCACAATGACTTCCTGTGGGAATCACACTGGATGGGGAGGTCAAAGCACAGCTCACACTAAGGAGACACAAAAGGAAGACAGGTTAAACCAGGCTAAACCAGAGGGAAGGGCCTCTCTTGCATACCGCTTCCTATCAGTTTCCTCTTCATCGTGCCAAGTGTCTTTCAAGCCAACATCGGACAGCTTCATTCTTGAAGAGGAATCCGACAGGTGCACAAGCAGCACTTATTTGCTCCCTGCCACCAAATTTCTCTTGTTTCATTCTGCCGTCGTTTTTCTATGGGAAGGTCCAGCAAGAAGGAATCTTCCAATTCCTTCTCAACCAGCTGCTTTTGTAGAGTGGGAGGGAGGTGGAGCTGGAAAAGGCATTGTTTATGGGGCCTTTGATTGCCCAGTACTGGAAATCTTCAGCCTCTGGGGGAAAAGATGCAACCTCTATGCAGTCCAACCTTCTCCAGTCTTGAGCATCGGCGTGGCATTTTTGGAACAAACGACAAACCATTGATGAGTTGTCCAACTGCTAATGATTGCAATGCATCAGGATTGTGTATTTGTTGACTGACTTATTTCCCTTGTTGCCTGGGGAAGCCACTCATTAGGGACCTGGGATGAAGCCACAATAACCCTATTAAGAAGAGTCTGCCAGTTGAGGTCCTCATTGGCAACCAAGTGAAGACGCCTGAGAGTTGCTTGACTTGTTTAGAACAGAAGGCAACAGTCCTTCTCAGGCCGTTTGGAATTGTTGGGAGGGGGATTGAAGTGTGAGTGAGGCATATTGTTCTGTTTTTTAACAGAATAACAGAGTTGGAAGGGACCTTGGAGGTCTTCTAGTCCAACCCCCTGTTTGGGCAGGAAACCCTATTCCATTGTTGGAAGAAATATCCTTCTGGGTTCAGTTCCAAGTGGGGAAAAAGACACTGGAAACATGGAGGCTGTTTGGAAGGCTTAATGGTAGACAGGACCACAAGGCTTGGAGCTCCAAAGTGAAAAAGATGATCACATGCTCCAAGGTGAAAAGAGAAGATCAAGAACAAAGACCAAGATGCTGAGAGACCCTTATATAACCTCTGTTGGGCCCCACCTTAGTGTTTCCTGTTCCTGTGCAAGAAATGTATCCCATTGGATGTCAGACTCTCAGGGGCGGGGATCTTAGCTAACTTTGTAGGCTTTGTCTGGACCACATAGCTTCACCTGAGTGTTGGCTGATACAATCTTCCCAGGCCAGATGGTGAGATGGGTAGAGGCCTTTATTATGTAGAATACTCTGGCCTAGGCCTTAATGGCCCATTAGCAAAGGTGTGGGGGTTGAGTTTCTGCTTCTCTGAGTTTCTACTTTACTCTTTTTAGAGGAAGTATTCTGCCTTTTTAATATTTCCCAGGATATTTCATTTTTCTAGGAGAGGGGTGGGTGCTAACTTCCTACACCATTTCAGACAAATGGTTGTCCAATCTGTTCTTAAAAACATCCAGTGTTGGAGCATTCACAACTTCTGGAGGCAACTCATTTCCATTAACTGTCAGGAAATTTCTCCTTAATTCTGGGTTGATCTTTATCATTTTTAAGAATACAGTGGTACCTCGGTACTCATTGTTAATTAGTTCCGAGAAGCGTGATGAATACCAAAAAAAAGAATATTAAAACATTTTTCCCATAAGGAATGATGTAGTGAGTCAAAAGGCAGCCAATACTGACAAGTTCTAGCTTGTGCATTGAGTATTGAACCAACAATGAGTACTGGGACAATTTTTTGTGTGTCAAAATGCATTGCGTTTCAAAGCATTGAGGAGTTTCAAAGCAATTGAGTAACAAAGTACCACTGAAGCTCAAGGTGGCAAACATATCCAACACACCTTCCTCTATTTCCCCCATAATACCAACTCGGTGAGGTGAGTTGGACCAAGAGAGAGTGACTGATTGGCCTAAGGTCACCCAGCTGCTTCTCATGCTTAAGGTGGGACTTGAACTCACAGTCTCCTGCTTACTAGCCTGGTGCTCTAACCCCGCCTAGACCAAACTGGCTGGCTGTTCATAATTGTAAATTTGGAAAAGGCTGCAAGGAGCATCTAGTCCAGTGTTTCTCAAACTTAGCAACTTTAAGACACATTGTTGGCTGGGGAATTTTAACAATGCCAAGTTTGAGAAACAATGATCTAGTCCAAAGCTCTGCACGACAACTAGTTAAGCCTCCCAAGTGGAGGGGCTCTAAATCACACAGCTCAAGTCCTAAATCTCACCACCTTTCCCAATTAACCTCCCTCCTTCCCTAAAGATTTTAAAAGAGATTTATATACCAATGCTCCTACAGATTTTCCTACAACAACATCCCTGTAAGGAAGGTTGATCCCTCAAGCAGCATCTGTGACTGAGCAGGGTCTTGAGCCTGAGTTCCCCCACTCCTAATCCAACAGGTAGAGACAGATAAGCATGTCTCATCTATGAGATATTAACTGTGCTGTCCAGACAGTAAATAGTTAATGGGGAATTGGTATAGTTAGTTAGGAATTGGGAGCTGTCCCCTTAGGGGAATGCATCATGGTAAATGTAGTTAAGGTATCCTAGGAAATGTAGTCCATGTCATGTGCCCACATCTGTAATCCTGATTGGTCACTGAATTGACCCTTGGTGGGTTGGGGGAGGTTCCTTCACTCTTGCCTGAACCCAGCATCCTGTTGCTGCTTCATCCCCTTGCTCCACCATTATCAGAATGAAAGGAGAACTATCCTTTTACACCAGAAAGTCCGCTATGCAAAGAGTTGGACATTGAGATGAATCTCAACGTAACCGTGAGTTATATTGAGGATGCCTGATGAACCAATAAAAAGACTTGTATGGATGCTTTGTGGAGTTATCTATCTGCCTTTATACATTGAGTCAGTAATTATAGAGGACAGAATATAAACCTAACAAACAGCTAAATCTTATCTTAACCTGTAAGTTTTCATGGCTAAAGTTAGACTAGAACTCTTTTTCTTCCTCCTCCTTCCTCTTCCCTCTTCCCTCTTCGTCATCCTTCCTACTCCCCCCTTCTTCCTCCTCCTCCTTGCTCTTCCCTATTTGTTCTTCATCCCCCTCCCCTTCTTCATCCTCCCTCTTACCTCTTCCTCCTTCCTCCTCCTCCTCCCTTTTATCTTTTCCTCCTCCTCCTTCATCCTCCTCCTCCTCTCTTCTTCCTTTTGGTCAATGTAGACTCCTGCCTAAACTAGTCCATGCAGTTTCCTCAGCAAGGTTTCAGAAATGCTTCCTTCTTAAGGCTGAGACAGAGTGACTGGCCCAAAGTCACCCAGCTTGCTTCATGCCCAAGACAGGGTTTAAAATCTCCTGGTTTCTAGTGTGGTGCCTCAACCACTACACCAAACTGGCTCTATTATCTAGCTATGCTTCTGGACTATGAAATTATAATGTGGAAGTCCCTGTCCGCATACACTTGAAAGGAGGATCCTGCAAATGCCCTCCATTAGATCGCCCTGTTGAAATTCATCTGCAAACCAGTTTTCTCTGTCTCTCTATGCCGCTGAGGAGGCTTAGCACATAATTTTTCTGTAATCCTCCCCTCCCGCCACTAAAATGAAAACATTGCTGCCCCCTGTGGTGATCTCAGAAACCAAAATGAGTGAAATAAAACAGTCTGAAGTTTCTATTCTGGAATTAAAAAAAAATATAGGGCTTGGCGAAGCAACTGTAGCTGACTCCCCCTCCCCCAATTCCCCCCCACATTTTCCCTCAATTGAAAGGGTCATAAATATTTTAACCTTGGAAAGTGTCAATGTCAAAGCATATAAATTAACAGAAGATGCTACAGAATGGGTTTTTTTTTTAAAAAAAGCTTGAGAACTTTAAGCTGGCTGGACTTCAATTCTCAGATTTCCCCAGCCAGCATGTTTTAAGAGGGGTAGACATCAATTGTTGATGTCTACCTACCTTAATGTTGCTAAGTTTGAAAATACTGTGGTAGAAGAAGAAGAAGGCTACTCAATGAAAGATCCAGCAAATTTCACTCAGACCTTCATAAGCTGTTTAGATCCACACGATTAAGGGGTATAAAAGTTCTCATAATCAATCAATACTTCCTCTCCATGTTGCGTGACAGTTTTAGGAGATGGTGTGCCTTGCTTTCTCACAGTCCTGGCTTATTGTATTCGGTATTCGGTTTTTCAATGCAGCATCTTCAATGTCAAAAACAAACAGAACACCCCCCTCCCCCTGTGCTATTTCTTTATCAAAACAAGCTTCCTTTCTGTATTTCTAGGGAAAGCTCTGTTCCCCTCGCCCCCCTGGCTATTTGGCTAGAAGGAGACACACCCCGTGGCAGTGAGTTCTAAATATGACAGTTCTTAAATCCATCTTAATGCTCCTAAAGCTCTCCCATTCATCTTTTCCAGCTTAGCATGCCAGGAACAAGGATGCTGCACAAGACTTTTTTTTTTTAAATTACATTTATATGCCGTCCTTCTCCGAAGACTCAGGGCAGCTTACAATTTTTGGGATACAACCCAATGCGCTCAGCAATAGCCTTCATTCCATTGTATATGCCTGCTTATTACTAAATCGCATTTTTACAAAGTCAGCTTATTGCCCCCAACAATCTTGGGTCCTCAATTTACCTATCCCGAGAGGATGGAAGGCTGAGTCAACCTTGAGCCTGGTGGGATTCGAGCCTGCACTAATTGCAAGCAGCTGGAATTAAGTGCTAGGCATTTAACAGCCTGCACCACCAAGGCTTGTGAATTGCACATAGCAAATAGGCAACACTTTCAGTCTCAACTCCTGCATGCCATTTTGACTTTTTGAATAAAATCTGGTGGACATTCCCAAGTGGTGCTATTTGGGAGAAACTATGACGAACGTGTCTTTCACAGCTGGAAACAAGAACAGGCCACAGAAAACGGGATAGCAATGCAGAATAGAGTGATGGTGGTCACAGATTCTCACAACATATGGGTCAAAGTCCCTCTTGATTTGATGTTGTGCAACTGGGAGAAACTGAATTGACTGCCCCCCCTTGATCAGACTGGTGTCACTCTCCCTCCAAGGTGAAAGGGGGCAGGGCTTCAATCCCATGGATGTGGCCACCATTTTGACTTTTGGGATGTTCCTCCCAAGAGGCACCCCTGAAAAAGACTTTGGCGAGAATGACCAGATTCAGTCTTTCTACCTGCTGGGCAGGAGTGGGATTCCACCAGTATAACAACCGGTTTGGTGATCCCTGCGCATGCTGTGCTCTAAACAAAGGAAAGAAAGCACAGGAAAGAGCAGGAGTAGGGGTGGGTTTCTACCGGTTCTGTCTAGAACCAGTAGTTCTGAAGAGCAGCAGACATAGAACCAGTTCTATGTTCTGCTGCTGTTTTGGCCCACCCGCCCACCTGGCCTCTTACCTGATCTTTATTTCCTGCTTTTTCAACTTCAGCTGCCGTGCGAGGCACAGCTGCGGTGGAAAAGCAGGAACAAAATGTTGTTTCAAACGCTGCTGACGAAGATTTACGGGCTCGCGCGCAGCACGCAGAGAAGCACATTGTAAATCACCAAACATCATAAAACATCGTAAATCACCACAAACCGGTAGTTAACCCTGTCGGATCCCACCCCTGGGCAGGAGGGAGGGCCTACATGTTCACCGCAGCAAACTGGTTCTCTGCCAGCTGATCTTCGGAGCAAGGAGTTCACCCAAACCGGTAGAATCCCACCCCTGCTGCTGGGTGACTTGTCCCTACTTCTAATTCCCCTTGCTAATTGGACTTGCATGCCTGGGCTAAAAAAATTACAAATACAGCTAGTCCTCGACTTACAACCGTTCATTTAGAGTTACAACGTCACTGAAAAAAGTGACTTATGACCATTTTTCACACTGACGCATCCCCATGGTCACGGTATCAAAATTCAGATAGTTGGCAACTGACTCATATTTATGACTGTTGCCACATCCTGCAGTCATGTGATCCCCTTTTGCCACCTTCTGACAAGCAAAGTCAATGGAGAGGATTCACTTCACAGCCATGTTACTAATTTAATAACTGCAGTGATTCACTTACCAACGGTGGCAAGAAAGCTTGTAAAACGGGACAAAACTCGCTTAACAAATGTCCTGTTTAGCAACATAAATTTGGGGTTCAATTATTATGGTCGTGAGTTGAGGACTACCTGTACCATGTGGGTTGCTGCTTATTCCTCAACTTCTGACGCCCTTCCCCCTGCACCCACATAATGGTCTGTGGAAATGACCTTGGAAGACAGCAGGAACAGCTGCAAATGGGACATCCTGCACGTACAGTAAAAGATGCCTTAGCCCACTGAAAGAAAAGGGACAGGGGAAGCATTTCAGAAGGGATTCTCCCTAATTTTCCAAAAAGTTAAAGGAAAGGAGAGAAGTATTTTCAGTCCTGCAAAATTCTGCAGATTTACAGAGTTGGAAGGGACCTTGTAGGTCATCTAGTCCAACCCCCTGCCCAAGTGGGAGAGCCTACACCGTTTCTGACAGATGGCAGTCCAGTCTCTTTTTGAAAGCTTCCAGTGATGAAGCTCCTACAACTTCTGAAGGCAACTTCTGTTCCATTGGTTGATTGTTCTCACTGCCAGGAAGCTTCTCCTTATTTCCAGGTTGAATCTCTCCTTGTTCAGTTTCCATCCATTATTTCTTGTCTGGCCTTCAGGTGCTTTGGAAAATAGATTGACCCCTTCCTCTCTGTGGCAGCCCCTCAAATATTGGAAGGCTGCTATCCTGTCTCCCCTGGTCCTTCTCTTCACTAGACTAGCCAGGCCCAGTTCCTGCAACTGTTCTTCGTATGTCTTAGCCTCCAGTCCCCTAATCATCCTGGTTGCTTTGTTAGTAATTCTCTCTGTTTCTCTGTTACTAATTCTGTTAGTGCAGGACTCCCCAAACCTAAGTAAATTACCCCAAATTGGGTAAAAGCAGTTTTTCTTTGGGTAATAACACACGAAACCCATTAATGGTTTTGCAGAGCAAGTGGTAACGCTTAGGTCAAGCATTCAGTGCAAAACGTTACTTGGAGAGAAGAAGGACCATTTAGGGTCGTTGACGTTAACAATTCATGATCAATGCAGGTAGTCCTTGACTTGCAACTATTCGGGTAGTGACTGAAGTTATGACAGCACTGAAAAAAGTGATTTACGACTTACGATTGTGGCAGCGTGACCATGGTCACATGATCAAAATTTGGGCACATGTATTTGTTAGTTGTAGCATCTCAGGGTCACAAGACTGCCATTTACGATCTTCCCAGCTGGATTCGCTTAACAACTATGTGATTCACTTAACAACTGGGGCAAAAAAGTCCTAAAATCTCGTCTTCCTTGGTAACAGAGGTTCCGTTCCAATTGTATTCTGTGGCTGCTGGCAACGTTGCCACAATGCAATTATAAACATTTCATACGTTTATATGCGTGAAGCAGGATTTTCCACTCTTGCATTCATAAACAGCACAAAACAAGATTGTGCTGAAACCCCCAAATGGTTTTGTGTAATGAAGGAAAAAGTTTGGGAAGCCCTGTGTGTTAGTATAATCTTACAATAAAGATAGACCTAGTCTTCCTGATCATCCTTTCTATCTGGACTACCTCACAGGGCTAATGACACCCATGGTTCCTTACTCTCTGATCAATATACCAATCAATTATTAATTAATAAAAATAATTAAATCAATTCAATTAATTGATACACTGATTTCATCAATTTAGATGATGGAATGGAAGGGGAAACTCATCAAATATACAAATGACAAACTTAATTAAATAATTAAAATTAAATAATTAATTAAAATTAAATAATTAATCAATTGCCAGTATAAACACGTTTTCCAAAGCACGAGAAGGCAAAACAGGAAACAATGGATGGAAACTAACCAAACAGAGAAGCAACCTAGAATTAAGGAGATACTTCCTGACAGAACAATTAATCAGTGGAAACGATTTGCCTTCAGACGTTGCAGGTGCTCCATCACTGGAGGTTTTTAGAGAAGAAATTGGACAGCCATTTGTCTGAAATGGCATAGGGTTTCCTACCAGTTCTGTCCACTTCTGTAGAACCGGTTGCTCCGAAAAGCAGCAAACAGAGAGCATACATAGAACCGGTTCTATGTTTGCTGATGTTTTGGCCCACCCGTCCGTCCGCGCTCTTACCTGACCTTTATTTCCTGCTTTTTCAACTGCAGCTGCTTTGCGCGACACAGCTGCAGTTGAAAAAGCAGGAAAAAAAGGGCTTTTCCAACCACTGCGCACTTGCACGCAGCACTGCTCAGCTGTGTAGGCAGTTCAGCAGGTCGTAAATTGCACTCGCGCAACTCGCATGACTTGCGCATGCGTGCACGATGCAGAGCAACAGAACCGGTAGTTATACCGGTCAGATCCCATCCCTGGTTGGACTAGAAGACCTCCAAAGTCCCTTCCAGTTCTATTATTCTGTTATTTTATGTTTGTTTGTTTATTTTTTTTTAAATTACATTTATATGCCGCCCTTCTCCGAAGACTCAGGCTGCTTACAATTTTGGGATACAACCCAGTGTGCTCAGCAATAGCCTTCATTCCATTGTATATGCCTGCTTATTACTAAGCGGCATTTTTACAAAGTCAGCTTATTGCCCCCAACAATCTTGGGTCCTCAATTTACCTACCCCGAGAGGATGGAAGGCTGAGTCAACCTTGAGCCTGGTGGGATTCGAGCCTACAGTAATTGTAGGCAGCTGGAACTTAAATGCAGGCATTTAACAGCCTGAGCCACCAAGACCCTTACTTATCTCTTGCAATCTAACCTTTGTTCTGAGGGTGATGGACAGTTAAGAAATGCAAAATATAAAATATATTTCCACGGGCAACAAATAGAGAAGGTGGAATAAATCAGAGAAAGGGATGCCATTGTTTTAGTCATACATAAGACTGTTTCCTAACTCTATTTACTGGCAGAAAATGGGGCCAGCCCTGGTGTGTGATCCCACGGTTAGAAGGGAAAGTTGTACCTAGCATTATAATTTGAGGACAAGAAGCCAACTGAGAGCATTTAGGCAAGAATACAAGAAAATGAAATAATAAAGATTTTCTTATGGAACAATGCTACTGATCATCAGACCAGCCAAAAATTCTGGATAAAGCTCTACTGGACTAGATTAAATGATTTTTCAGAGAGGGGAAATATAATTATATGGGTAGTCCTCACATTATTACTCTATTCGTGCCTGGCAATCATGGTCTTAAGTTGCAACGGTTGTAAGGCGGGCCAGGACATGACCAGACCAATTTTACAACTCTTTCACAGCAGCCATTAAACAAACTCATTTAGTTTTTGTTGAAAACCTAAAAGTAAACACCGGTTTGTGGCAAAATTGTAAAAAATTGGAGTGATGTGATCATGGGATACTGCAAATAGCTGTAAATCTGGGCTGGTGGCCAAGCACCCAAAGTATGACTGGAGTCCATTGGGTTGGAAAAGGCTGTGGCCTGTTGTTCTAGGTCTCCAAACCTGGCAACTTTAAGACTTGTGGACTTCAACTGCCAGAATTCTCCAGCCAGCTATGCTGGGAATTGAAGTCCACAAGTCTCAAAGTTGCCAAGTTTGGGACCCCTGTTCTAGAAGTTCATTCAGCCACAGTTGAACCTGCAGAAAAGATCTGATCTGTTCTGCCCCAAAGTAATGGCACTTGAAAGAGGGATGTGGTTTTCAAGAGATATCTTGGCAAAGTCCCTGATATAATGAAAATGGTGACCATGAACTCAACTGAGAGCCAAGCTGTTCCTGCTAAAGATGAGGCAGCCAGAGGCAGGAGACAGGAGACAGGTGACAGAACTCTTTTCAACCTTTAGCAACTTTGAGGGGTGTAAACTTCAACTCCCAGACTTCCTCAGCCAGTCTGGATAATGGAGGGGGCAGTACCTGGAGACACAGAATAGGAGGGAAAGAAGAAACCACAAGATACAAAGATTGGCAAATAGAAGTGGAATGACTGTGTAAAAAGAAAGCAAAGAGTGCCAATAGTAATAGGTACCTTGGGTGCAATCCCAAAAGTACACCACTTGAACACCATCGGCATTGACAGAATCCCCTTCAGTCAATTGCAGAAGGCAGGCTTGGATCCCTCCAGGGTACCTTGAACACCATCAAACAACATTTGAGCCTTGGTGACGCAGTGGTTAGAGTGCAATACTACAAGCTACTTCTGCTGCCTGCTGGCTGCCTGCAATTTGGCAGTTCAAATTTCACAGGGCTCAAGGTTGAATCAGCCTTCCATCCATCTGAGGTGGGTAAAATGAGGACCCAGATTGTGCGGGCAATAAGCTGACTCTGTAAACTGGTTAGTGAGGGCTATAAAGCACTATAAAGCAGCATGTAAGTCTAAGTGCTGTTGCTATTTGCCTATTCCAGGTCTTTGGAAAGACTGGATAGGTGAATAAAAATACCAGATCCAGTCTAAAGATCTGACCGACTCTGCAACCCACCATATAATAATAATTTATTAAACTTGGAGGCAGCTGGGCTCTCCACCATTCTGGGCGGCTCAGAATTACTTGGATTTTACTGGAATGGAATGCAATGATTTGGGTTTTCTTGAATGGAAAGCGCCTATTGAGTCCGTTAGTTCAAAGATCGGAGGGGCTTTGGCTGATGGCCTCTGGGGTCTCAGGACAAGCCCCCCCCCCCCGGTGCCAGTCATGACCATGGAGATGACAACGACAGCAACCTCAATAGGCATAATAACGCACCGATGAATAATAGTGACCTCATCAATAACATGGAATAGCCCGGCTGCAATGCATATTATCAACAAGTACGCAATACCGAAATAATAATACAAGTGTTGTTTAAGGCAGGGGTCTCCAACCTTGGCAACTTTAAGACTTGTGGACTTCAATTCCCAGAATTCCTCAGCCAGCAGAGCCGAGTTGAAGCTCAGCAAAGCCGAGTTGTGGGAATTGAAGTCCACAAGTCTTAAAGTTGCCAAGGTTGGAGACCCCTGGATTAAGACTTCCCGCCACCCTCCCGGCTGAACCAGCCCGCTTCGTCCTGCGCCACGGAAAAATCATTGCGAGGCTGGAAGGCGCTCAAGTGGGAGCGACAGAGATTTGGGGTAGAGGAGGGGGGGTCTTATTTGCTTGCAAGCAGCCGGCCCAGCCCTCTGGAGCTGCATTGGCCGGTCCCAAAAAGACAGGAGGGGAAAAAAAAAAACCCGCCGAGGGCGTGAAAAGCGCCGGCTTCCCTCCTGCGCGCTCTCATTTCGCAGCCCTGGCTGGCTGGCTCACCACGCGCGCCCGCCGCTGCCTGGCTGCGCGGCCGCTTTCCCTGCGCTTTGCCCGCGAAGGTTCCGCGGACAGCCGGTCCAGCCGCCGCGTTAGCTCGCAAGCCACGGCCCGGCTCCCCTCACTGCCAACAACAACGCCGCCCGCCCAGTTTTTCAACCCGCGGTCTCCTCGTCGCTGCGCCCCGAGGTCAGGTGCCTCGGCTTCTGTTGCTTTCCACCGGTTGGATTCCTTCCCGGGGCAGCTGGCTGAGTTCACACAACCCGCGTACCCAGGTCAGTTAGGAGCCTCCTGGCTCTGCCAGTCTGCCACATGCTGAGTCTTATGTGGGGAGGGGGTGGCTTGGCTTGTGGGTAGCTCAGGGCTCAAACCGAGAAAATAGTTAACTGGGTAAGCAGGGTAATAGAGTTGGGTGAACACAGCTTGACTCTCTCTCTCTCTCTCTCTCTCTCTCTCTCTCTCTCTCTCTCTCTCACTCACGTTTCCCACCATCAAGCTGGTTTCACCCAGGTGTAGTGTTGAGACTACACCTGCATTCCTCGGCCAGCATACTGATGTAGCAATATGGGACCTGTAGTCTCCATCTATCAGCGATCAGCCTAGGGAAATCTGATTTGCACAGATCTGAATATGGAGCAATTTAACTTTACCAATGTCTTTGATGTCATCATTCTGCATGCCAAATGCTACGTTTTCTTTCTTCCTCAGCTCCTGGAAATGGAAATGCAGCTTCTTCAAAACAAAACAAAACTTCTTCCAAAGTATTGGAAACTCTTTTGATCTTATGGCTGTCACATTTTGTCAGTCCTTGTTTCCCTATTTTTCCTGTGGATTTGGTGCAGATTTGTATTGTAGTGTATTGTATTTTGCTATCCGGCTGAGCCAATTTCGCATTGCTAGAACCTAAAACGGAGGTTTCTGTCCAAAGGGAGTTTCAGAATTCACCATCTGGCATGGAATTCTGAAAGTGTGAAGTTGCCGTGTTGCAAGATGAAAAATGTACCTGCATCCCAACACTGCCTTTTCTTCTTCCCCTTTCTTGTTAGAAGAAAACTAGGATAAAATGGGATTGCTGGCTGTGCTTCTGAAAAGGTGTGGTGGCTTCAAAGAGAGATGCACTGTGACAAACACATTTACCCCTCTCTAGTTGAACCTAAGTAACACAATAATCTGACGTAGAGAGAGTTTGTGCAATATACGGTAGATGGTTTTCCTCTGTGTGTTTATGCAACATGTTTCATAAGTCTTAGGGCCAGCAAATTCCAGGGATGTTTTAATGTCTTTTTTCCTTAATGTAAGTGGTACTGAGAAAACAGATACCACCAGCCAAAAGGAAGTTCTTGGTACACTCTGCAGAAATAAGAGGATTTTTTTGTATGGAATCGGAGCGGGCAGATGTCCCACTGGAAGACTTGACTTGTTTTATGCCTGCTAGCGTCAGATAAACACAGATAAACACGTAACTGGGAAAACGGATTCCCGGCTCCCCTGCTGAATCAAATATCCGAACCATCCATATGTGAAAGACAGACTGTAAACATAATTTGCCTGTGGGGCATTGCACATTGCAAAAAATGGGGTGTGAGTTTGTAAAATTAGCCTCTGTGTGTGTGTGTGTGTGTGTGTGTGTGTAGAAGTATGGATGCAGCCCTGGGGATGGCTGGTGGCCTCAGAGCATGCCTGTTGCCATGTTAACCTCCTATCCTTGTGAGATTTTGTATTTTGATTTTTATCTCAACTTGACGTTTTAATCTGTTTTTAGCCTGTTTTTAATTTAGACTTTTATTTATGGCTTCGTATGGTTTTATGCCCAGAGTCACTTAGGTTGGTAAAATGAGGACCCAGATTGTTGGGGGCAATATGCCAACACTGTAAAAACTGCCTAGTGAGGGCTATAAAGCATTGAGAAGTGGTATTGCTATTAGGTGACTAAAATAGTGATTCAGACATCTGATAAATACGTAAATGTATAAAAGCTGCTAAAGCTATGGTTTTAATTCTGATGACTAGAAGCAGAAAGAAATTCCTGTTGTCTGTTGACTGGGTTGGATCCTTTTGTTGATTGCCAGCTTGAGGCCTCTGCAGCCTTAGTTCAAACTGGCATATTTTTGAGAAGGAGTGTAGATGGTTGGAATTACAGGTTTGTGTTCATGCACCACTGAGCCGTAGTGGCACAGTGGTTAGGATGCAGCATTGCAGGCTAACTCTGCCCACTGTTAGGAGTTCGAGCTTGACCGGCTCAACGTGGACTCAGCTTTCACCCTTCTGAGGTTGGTAAAGTGAGGACCCAGATTATTGGGGGCAATAGGCTGACTCTGTAAGCCACTTAGAGAGGGCTAAAAAGCAGAGGTCCCCAAACTCCTGGGGCGTGGACCGATAATCTTACAGGTCCGCAGCTTGTTGGGAACTAGGATAGTTGAATGAGTGAAGCTTCATCTGCACGTGCACAGCAGAGGTGGTATTCAGCAGGTTCTGACCAGTTCTGGAGAACCGGTAGCAGCAATTTTGAGTAGTTCGGAGAACCAGCAAATACCACCTCTGACTGGCCCCTCCCCCATCTCTTCTCTGCCTCCCATTGAGTCACAGCTCATTGGCTGGGTCTTCGTTGGTTGCCCCACACAGGAGAACGGAGCTGGAAAGCAGGTTAGTGGGGTGGGGAGGGAATGGAGATTTTGCAGTGTCCTTCTCCTGCCACGCCCACCAAGCCACGCCCACAGAACCGGTAGTAAAAAAAATTGAATCCCATTGCTGGGCTGGAGGCCGATTGGAAAGAGGGTCCATTTACTGATGAAGCAGAAGCACCAAGCACGTGTGATTCTGGGTAGCTGTCCACCTCAGAGGTGGTATTCAGCTGGTTCTGACCGGTTCTGGAGAACCAGTAGCGGAAACTTTGAGTAGTAAAGAGAACCGGCAAATCCCACCTCTGAGTGGCCCCGTCCCCATCTATTCTCTGCCTCCCATTGAGTCCCAGCTGATCGGCTGGCTCTTCTTTGATTGCCCTGCACAGGAGAACGGAGCTGGAAAGCAGGTTAGTGGGGTGGGGAGGGAATGGGGATTTTGCAGTATCCTTCCCCTGCCACACCCACCAAGCCACGCCCACAGAACCGGTAGTAAAAACATTTGAATCTCACCACTGATGCACAGGATCTAGGTTGTGTATGTGAAATCACGTCCCTCCCTCGCTGGTCAGTGGAAAACATTTTTTTTCCAAAACTGGTCCCTGGAGCCAGAAAGATTGAGGAAGACTGCAGTAAAGCACTATGAAGCGGTATATAAGTGCCATTGCTATTGCTCTCAATCTATCAAGATTCGGAGGGAGTAAGACTGGCCATTTTCAAACGTTAGCATATACAGTTGGCATCTGGATTCCTTGCTATATATGGAGGTGGTGAAGAAATGAATGTTTAAAATTTCTGCATGGCACACCGATGTTTCTTGACTTGGGAAAAAAAATAATCTTACCTGTCCCACTGGAATGGCAAATCCTGGCTGGCCAGAAATGCTTAAAAGTGGTGCTTTATTTTCACCCTAAGCCATGCCAGGAGTTGGTTAGATTATCTTGCCTTTTAACCTAATCTCAGTGTGTTAGAATTGGTTGGTATTTGTCATTTGGGGAAGGAAAAGCACTTTATCCGCGCTCAGCATTTTTCTCTCTCCTCTTTTATGAATGCTTCATGTATTTGAGGCTTATGTCTTGGAGCCAAAAATGTTTCAGGTACAGCCATGGCTTCAATTAAAGCTGTACTTTAGAGCATCGTGTCAGAAAAGGAGGGAGGGATGCAGAAATGTTAAACATTCATACCAGTTGGGTTGACAGCCAGACAAAATATGCACGGTCCAAGAATTGGCCCTCAGCCACACGCTAATCCAGTTTTACTCGTGGGCCTTTGTCCTGATTCAGATTGTCAACTTCCTTCTGAGTTGCTCCGTTGCAAGCAGTGTAGTATTCCTTAGAGCAGGCAAATGTGAAAGAGGCCAAGAGGGGAATGACTCCTTCTTTCCAACCGGTTGCAGATTCAAGCGGGATTGCCAGCATTTTATTTGCTGTCACCTGCCTTCAGGGGAGAGAGGAACTGCTAATGCAAGGGGTGGGCAGTGATGAGGCCATCTTGGGGCAAGGACTGTTTTTGTGCCACGTGGTACATCTGGCGCGCCATAAATCAGCTTGCTGCTCTCAAGATCCCATTTTTCCTGAAGCCAAGATACAAGGCTGTGCAGTGCTGTAGACTTATTTTTATCTGTTTATTAAATAGATTGATGTGGCTGTCCAACGCACACACAGTGACTCGCACATGGTGATTTGGTTGTAAAAAGGGGCTTTGGTATGTACCTTTCTGCAATTTTGTAAAGCAGTGGTGTCTTTTCCCAGGATGACATGGCTACTACAGAATCCTGAGGAAAGACATAGCTACTTTAATGAGTTTCTTTCTGCATCTGCACCTCCATGCAGTCATGTTATGAACTGAACCCTAAAAGCTGCTGAGCTGCGTCAGGTGTAAATCTGGAGTTTCAATAGTAACGAGGAAGTTGAAGGGAAAGGGTATTCCTGTTGCCTTTTGGCACGCTTCTTACTGCTACATGACAATTTTCCTGTGCTCTCCAATTCCTTTTAAACACCCTGTATCAACACTCTGTATCAGATTCCAGAACCTGTAGAAAGAAAACACAGTGGATTCCCACCCCCCTTAGGCTTGCTTGTTCCAAAAAGAGGGATTCTAGGGAATTGGAATGAAATTCTGTCTAGTCTACCTGTTTCTCACAGTAGCCAATCAGATGCTTACGAGTTGGTCATATTTTCTCCTGTTGCAACTGAAAAATCAGTTACCTTCAACTCTAGAGCTGTATGATGCAATATGTCATGTGCCAAAATTTACTAAAAGGTAGTTCTTGATTGGTGACCAAAATTGGGACCAGAACTTCCATTGCCAAGTGGGACAGTCATTAAATGAGTCACAACCAATTTTATGATGTTTTTTGTTGCCATTGTTAAGTGAATCACCTGGTCATTAAGTGAATCATGTGGTTGTTAAAGGAATCCAACTTCACCCAATGACTTTGCTTATTGGAATCTGGTTGAAAAGGTCACAAATGGTGATCAGGTGACTCTGGGATGCTGCAACCATTATATATACATCCTGGGTACCAAGTGCCTGAATTTTGATCCTGTGACTAACAAGGATGCTGCAACGTGTGAGGACTGATCATAAATCACTTTTTTCAGTGGTACTCTAGTTTGAAAGATCGCTAAACAAATAGTTGTAAGTTGAGGACTACCCGTTAATCTTTCCTTTCGTGAATTAAGGACTGGGAGTCACGTTAGCAATAATTGCTGTGAGTGGAAACAAATTACTATTACTTACTAATAAAACAACTTACAGGGGGTGGCATTCCAAAGAAAATATGTATGTTTTCATGAACATCTGAGACTTTCTGATGACTTTCTAGCCCTGTGCTCCCAACAGCCTCTGTCACCCACCATAAGCAGGCACATCTTCAAACAACGCAGCAAACACAACTGCTTTACACTTTTCAGAAATGGTCAGGGGACACAAAAGTCCCGGAGACCTTTCTGGAAATGCAGAGCATGCCAAAGGATGAAGCTTTGCTTTGCATCACAGCAAACCTGTGTCACTATTTTTGAAGTCAAAATTATTTTGAACTTAATTTAAAAAAGATGGAGAGAGGCACTGTGGATGCCAAGATGCCCATTGGCACTGTTTTCTTTTGATGGTGATGACGAATGCATCTAATTGCTGGTTAAAAAGTTTTATATATACTGTACACACACACGCACACACACACACACACACACACACGAGATAAATTAATTCAAACTAATACCATGTAAGGAAAGAAAAAGAAATCAAAGAGAAAGCCAAAAGTGCAGGAAAGGAAAGGAAATAAAGGAAAATAGAAGAGAAAGATGAAAAAGGAGGCTTTCAATATTCTTCATGGCAGTGATAAGTACAATTATATTTTAAGCTCTCTCTAAAATTACATCATGATTCTCTTCTTTCTGTAATCTATCCTGTCTAATCATTAAAGCCATAATCATATATTTTTTATTTTATGCAAAAAAATTCATAAAGGGTTCTGAATTACCAAACAGATTGAAAGTAATTTCCATAGCTTATTTATTGCAACACTTTGTAACACTAGCAACACTTTGCAACACTAGCAGCTGCTGTATTAAATGGGAGAAAGGTCTTTTCAAGTGTTTAGGAAAGTGATTAGGAGGTCATTGACTAGAAATTGCAGTTGTTGGGTCTTTTGTTCTTGGCATTATAAGGATAGAGTAAAGTATCACTACTCAAAATTCTACTTCACAGAGCAATATTACAATATGCAAAATTGTACACTGATTAATAGATATTAGAGAGAGACATGCAGAAATGCTAGCCAGGAACTGGCCTAAATATTAGATGGAGCGCCCAGGAATAATGACAATCAGAAATTCAGAATCTGGTTATATTCTACAACTCTGCTCACACTATTTCTTCCAAGCTCAGTTCTTCATTGTTTCACATCTATAGATCAAATCTTATAAGCTAAAGATTCTACTGTCTGCATGTACTCTACAATATGCTCTTGCATTAATAGGGACGAGGAACTGTCTTCACCCTCTTTCTCCCACACATGATAGCTAGGCTGAGCTGCTTCTTTCTGTTCTAGAATGTACCCCCTCCATGCTGGGGATCCCCCTCCTCACTACATTCCATTGCAAAGAGGTACTTGCAACCTTCTAAGAGTCGTAGTGGCACAGTGGTTAGAATGCAGTATTGCAGCCTGACTCTGCCTGCTGCCAGGAGTTCGATCCTGACCATATCAAGGTTGATGAAGCTTTCCATCCTTCCGAGGTCAGTAAAATGAGAACCCAGATTGCTGGGGGCAATATGCTGACAATTGTACATCACTCAGAGAGTGCTGTAAAGCACTGTGAAGTGGTATACAAGGCTAAATACTATTGCTAAGCCAGTCCTCACCATTGTTCCAAGACAGATTAGAGATTAGCTGGTTGTGAAAATTCAGAACTAGGTTTATAATTGATCCAGCTATATGTTGTGTGAATCAGACCCTTTAACCCTTGATTTCTTTGCTCTCTTTGGCTAATACAAAACTAAGGAGTTATAAAGAGGCTAAAGTTACATGTAAGGCAAACTCTTAACATACTAAAAGCAGTTTTAGTTGAATAAATCATGGTAGCTCGGTTCACATGTAACAGAAAGCTAGAAGCCCCAAACCAAATAAACCACGTTATGGTTTTGTATTATGTATATAAACTAGGCCAAGAACACCCAGCAATTATTTAAAAAGCAAGCATGTAGTGCTTATTCAGATTTAATTTAAATCCTAATTATTAGCCAGAAGCTGTATTTCAGTGTTTTTTTTTTCTTCAAAAAATAGCATTCATTGCTATGGATATTGAATCAAGCTTGTGCTTGTTTGCTTGGAAATGACTTTATAAAAAATGGTATTTAGGGTCTGGTTCACAGATTATGTTAAACCATAAATAATGTAATCAGTTTGTTTTGATCTAACAAGACATGTGAATCTACTCATTTGGATTTAGTATAATCTATGAAGTGATTTATTTGATAATCCAGGGTTTAATATACGTTGATTTAGTATGATGTGTAAGTACAGTGTCTTAACATTTACCAGCATTCTTTTTGCCTCAAACTGTTTTCAACATTAACACGTTGTAATTGCATTTTTTTTAAAAAGGGGGGAGTCCCATTTTGCGATGAATATTGCTTTCAATGTAGGTAGAGCAAAGTCAAGATTTTTCAAAAATGTTTATTAACTGGGTTAAAAGCTTTGGTTTTCCTGAGAAACTGTACAGGTAATCCTCAACTTATAACAGTTCATTTAGTGATCATTCACAGGTACAACAGCCCTGAAAAAAAAGACTATTTTTCACTCTTATGACTGTTGTAACTTCCCCACGGTCACAAGATCAAAACTCAGATGCTTGATAACTGATTCATATTTATGATGGTTGCAAGGCCTTGGGATCATGTGATCAACTTCTGCAACCTTCTGACAAGCAAAGTCAATGGGGAGACCAGATTCACTTAGCAACCATAGCGATTCGCTTAACAACGGTGGCAAGAAAGGTCGTAAAATGGGGCAAAACTCACTTAACCAACATTTCACTTAGTGACATAAATTTTGGGCTCAATTGTGGTTGTACATCAAGGACTACCTGTATTTTAGGAAACCTTGTCTTTCAGCTCTGATTACATGGAATTTGTGTGTTTCCTACATGGAAGAAAAAATGGGGGATCAGGGACATTTGCAAGGCGAGATTAAAAATGGTTATGATGGTGGCCACCGGTCCACAACCCCAAACTCTGACCTGTGTTTGCATGTATTGTGGGGTGACACACCTAAAGATGGGCAGACTCTGTGATGGAGCTGTTGTGGCTGCCATTTTGATTCCTTTGGATTTCCCCTGCAAATCTCCCTGCTGTGTATATGCAAAATTATCCCACTTCTGGTAGACATCATCTAAAGCTGGTTGTTTTCCTGGTTGGTCTTGAAGGAAATAGGAGAAGGCAGGAGAAGGGAAGAAATGTAGCCATTATTCTTGCTCATGGTGCCAAGAACATGACAAAAGTGCCTTATCCTGAACTCTAGGTTTATCCAGTTTGGGATAGCCACACACCTATTAGCCATAGTCTCTGGCATAGGGACTGACCCTGTCTCCCCATCTCTTGAGGGAACAAAGAAGACATGTTGTCTTCTCCAAGGTGGTCTCCAAAACTCTACATCTGTGTGGTCAGAGCTAACTGTCAATTTGCACTCAGCTCCAAGAAGGCTTTGACGTCTGGTTTGCTTTCATGCTGTTAGGACCTGTTATGGGGCAGGTTGTTCCTCTGAATTTGGTTCTAGGATGATCATGTAGAGCAGGGGTTACCAACCTTTTGGACCTCAGGGGCCACCAAACTGTCAAAATAAGTTTTACCGACGATCGTTCTTTATTTGGGATCACAGGATACCATCTCCAGTTCTTTTTGGCTTCATGCAAGGAAAGCAGCAGAAGCAGCAGAAGTCTTTGGGACCCTGCAAGGCATCCTGCTCTAAGAGGCTACACCGGCAAAGACTCATTTCCGGCAGAGTTTGGGGGAGAGAAAGAAACTTTTGCTGTTTTCCTTGCATGCAGCCAAAAGCAGAAGAAGAAAGAAGTGGAAAGAAGCAGTCCGGTGGCCAGGCGAGGCACGTGGGGCAAGTTTCCCCCCTCCACCCCTTCCCCCCTCCCCTCATTGCATTGTTGTTTGCAATGCAAGTGACACAAGCCTTATGTTCCCGTGGGCCATGTGGGTGGCGCAGCCTTGTGTTCCTGTGCAGCCTGGTTTGATTGCTTTGGGGGTGACGTTTCTCTGCGAACCACCAAAATTTTCTCATGGACCACCAGTGGTCCCCGGCCCACTGGTTGGCGACCACTGAAGTAGAGGACTATTGCCCCACAGAAGACAATGGTGAGAAGCTCCCATCCACTTGCCAGCTAGAATATTAACTCCCTCTCTGTTCCTGCAGGGGAGCAAGAGAAGGAAATAGATGGTTCTTCTTCTTCTTTGAAGAGAAGGAGAAAGAGAGGAGAGAAAAAAAATAGGATCAGTAATTTAAGAGAAAGTGTAGCCAGGAAGGCTGCTATTTACCTGTGTTTGCTTAGGGAAGAGTATAAAGCAATATTTTTATTTATTTATATGATATCCTGTCTTCTTGTTAGGAGCTCAAGGCTGCAATAACCCTACAAGGTAAGTCAAGCTGAGAGAGGGAGTGCCCCATGTCCCCCAGGTGAGATTAGAGTGCCTTTCCCTTATCTTAACTGCCTCTCTTCTTCTAGTTCTGTTTGTGACATTTTGTGTTCATTACACATTACTGAAGGATAGGTTGGGTTCAGCAGAGGTGTCTCATTAAAAAAACAACAGCTGGCTGGGGGGAATTCTTGGAGTTGAAGTCCCCAAGTCTTAAAGTTACCAAGTGTGGAAACCCCTGCTCTAGGGGTTTGCCGAAGACTGTAATGTTGATTTGATTTGATAACACTGGTCTTCACCCTTTGGTTCAGGGCTGGGATTCTACCGGTTCTGTCCGGCTCTACAGAACCGGTAGCTCTGAAGAGTTCTGTGTCTGCTGCTGTTTTGGCTCACCTGCCCACCTGGGCTCTTACCTGTCCTTTATTTCCTGCTTTTTCAAGCACAGCTGCTTTGCGCGGCACAGCTGTGGTTGAAAAAGCAGGAAAAAAGGGCTTTTCCAACCGCTGCGCACCCTCACGCAGCGCCGCTCAGCTGTCTGCGCAGCTCAGCAGGTTGTAAATTGCACTAGTGCGACTCGCGTGACTCACGCATGCGTGCGCGACGCAGAGCAACAGAACCGGTAGTTATACCGGTCAGATCCCATCCCTGCTTTGGTTGGTTTCTGGGATGTTACAGGGCACCCTGATCGGGGCAGAACCTAACTTTAGAATCACTGGTTCTGGGCACGGCCTCTTCTTCTTCCTCTTCCCAGGAAAGCCTTTGGGAAAAGCTGGATTGAAAGGCACGCAAACTTGCATTCCGATTGCTGGAAGCTTTGTGGAGGTTTTGAGAGAGAGGAAGGGTGA
The DNA here is from genome assembly GCA_009733165.1 of Naja naja. Lineage (NCBI taxonomy): Eukaryota > Metazoa > Chordata > Lepidosauria > Squamata > Elapidae > Naja > Naja naja. Next base: position 7,417,064 of record CM019160.1, on the reverse strand, counting down.
TGCTTACAGTTGGGAATTTGTCACATTTCAAAGAAGATGGAAGAAAGAATTCCAACTTCTTGTGACCTGGGTTTTTGGCAGAGCAAAAAACTCCAGTCTGTTTTTTCTTTCAGGGAAACCTGAAAGCACACACCGCACACACACACAGCACACACACAAGCAGAGAGACAGGCACACACATACAGAGCTACTGTTATTCCTTCTCGCTGGCTCACATACTGTCTTCCCTCATTCCTTGCTTCTAGTCCCTCTAAAACAAAATAAACGCTGAATATTTGGGATCGTTCCTTTCCTGCCCGATCTCTGTTGTAAGCTGAGCTCCGGGCGGCTCCATTTCAGGGAGAAGAATGTCATTCTTCTTCTGTTTGTCGGTGAATGCTTTGCGCTTCTTTAGCGTGATTCATAGGTTCCGTTTGTCGGAAAATCTGGTGGGGCTGGATGCTGCTCTGAGGGAGCATATTATTTTTGGAGCAGCCTTCGGAAGTCTGCTGCCCTCCAAATGGGTTGGCATTGAAATTCCCAGGCAGGAGGCCACCGTGCAGTATTCGTCCACCTTGGCAGCTTGAAGATGTGTGGTCTTCAACTCCCAGAATTCCCAAGCTGGATCAATTCTCTAGATCACAGTGTTTCTCAGCGAGTTTAAGGTGGGCTTCAACTTGCAGAATTCCTCCCATGCTGGCTAGCAAATTCTGGGAGTTGAAGTCACAGAATTAGAAGGTTGGAAGGGACCTTGGAAGTCTTTTTGTCCAACCGTATGCCATTTCAGACAAGTGTTGGTCGGTAAAAGCCTCCGGCGATGGAGCACTCACAGCTTCTGAAGGCAAGGCATTCCCAGCTGGTTAATTGTCCTCCCTGTTAGGAAGGGTCTCCTTTAGGTCACTTCTCTTGAGCTGTTTCCATCCGTTGTTTCTTGCCTTGCCTTCTGGTGCTGTGGAAAATAGTTTAACCTTTGATCGTCTTTTTGGTAGCCCCTCAAATATTGGAACACTGCTATCATGTCTCCTGTAGTCCTTCTTTTTATTACACGTACCCAAATTCCTGCAACTGTTCTTCATAAGTTTTAGCCTCCAGCCCTCTAATCATCCTTGTTGCTCTTCTCTGCACTCTTCCTTAACATCTTTCACACATCTTCAAATTGCCAAGGATGACAAACAGTGGCCTAAGGGTATGGAATGCTGTACGTTAGAGATGTGAGGAAAATTAAGGTGAGGAAAACTGATCTCCAGGCACCCAAACTGAGCTTAGTGAATTCTGGGAGATCTTTGCCTGTGCGTAAACCATAGTTTATGGCTTATCGTGTTGAATGAAACTATCCACTTAGTCGCCCAATGTGGGTAAGGCATGGGCGGAAAGACACATTTTTGAGGTAAACTTGTCTCTGTGTCACTGCATGGATGTTTTCCAGGGCATTTTCGTGGTTACAGTCCAGAAGTAGTTTAATGGTGCATCACGTTCTTTTTCCGCTTTCCTGCCACCTTTTCCAGCATTATACTGTAGACTTTTACATATGTTTCTGAGTAATGTGGCTTTTGATTTTTTTTTTCCACGGGTGTGTCTTTGACTTCCAGACTTAGGAATAGGATGTCCTGTGATCGCCCACTCAAGTACAGGTCACAACTTACACAGGTCACCACTCAAGTACAGGTCAACTTACAATCACAACTGAGCCCAAGATATCCATTATTTATTTATTTATTTATTTCTCAAGACTCGGGGCTTACAATAAAACAAGCACAATAAATACGTAAAAAAGAATTAAACTAATGGTCCCAATTAATACAAAACTTAAAATCCACGAAAATCTAAAACCACCCCACCCATGGGTCACAGCCCGGATTGGTCAAATAACCAGGTCTTCAGGTCGTGGCGGAAGGTGCGGAGGTTGGGGGCCAAGCGGAGCCCCAGGGGAAGTTGGTTCCAGAGTTCAGGGACCGCGACAGAGTAGGCACGTCGTCGGGGGACCGCCAGCCGGCATTGCCCGGCTGATGGGACCCCAAGGAGTCCCTGTCTGTGACTTCGTACAGGGCGGTTAGTATTCGATGCTAAGCAAGACAGTTGTTAAGTGAGTTTTGCCTCATTTTACAACCTTTCTTGCCATGGTGGTAAAGTGAATCACTTTGAGCAGTCACTGCTGGAAGGAAGGAAATTCTCTAGACCAGCCCCCTATTCAAGCAGGAAACCCTTATACCATTTCAGGCAGATGGTTGTCCAACTTCTGTCTTAAAAACCCCCAGTGCACCTGCAACTTCTGGAGGCAAGTCCTTCCACTGATTAATTGTTCTAACAGAAAATTTCTTCTTAGTTCTGGGTTGCTTCTCTCCTTGATTAGTTTCCATCCATTGTTTCTTGTCCTGCCTCAAGGTGCTTTGGAGAATAGCTTGACTCCCTCTTCTTTGTGGCAACCCCTGAGATATTGGAAGACTGATATCATGTCTCCCCTAGTCCTTCTTTTCCTTAAAGTAGACATACCCAATTCCTGCAACTGTTCTTTACATGTTTTATCCCCTGGCCATCTAATCATATTTGTTGATCTTCTCTGCACTCTTTCTAGAGTCTCAACATCTTTTTTTACATTGTGGCGACCAAAACTGGATGCAGTGTTCCAAGCCTTTGCTAAGGCTGATTCCCAAGACGTTAGTTTAGCAAAGGCTTAATGAAGGGAAGGAGATAGCTTCAGATGTTGAAAGCTGGGGGCACACAATCTATTACAGCCGTGGGCAAACTACAACCTGGGGGCCCGGATCCGGCCCGTTCGGCTGTTCTATCCGGCCCGCGGAGCCAAAAGAGCGGAGGGTTCTCTTGCTCTCCCAGAAGGCTACGTGAAGTAATCTAACTTTGAATTTATATTAGTTCACACAAGCACTCCATCCATGCTTTTGTTCCGGCCCTCTGGTCCAGTTTAAGAGCCCATTGTGGCCCTCGAGTCAAAAAGTTTGCCCACCCCTGATCTATTATGAGCAAGAAATCACAGCAGCTTTGTAAAGTGAGTGAATCTCAAATTTGCAAAGTGTTCCTGGTTTGAAAAAGAGGTTGACCAGTGCTGGCTCAAGGTTAGATGGTGCCTCCAGTCTATTTAATGAGGCAAAGAAAAATACTTTAAAAGAAGCTGTACTTTAAACTACCTAGAGAAGAAATCCTCCACCCCTCCAGGGAGAGAGAAAAAAAAAACCTTCTAGGGAATGGGGGAAGGAAAAACTAACCAAACCTCAACACTCACCCACCTAAATGTAGGTATAATTTAGGCCCCAAAATAGCAAGAGGGTCCCTTAAGGCATTTTTTTTACCATGACATAAATAGTCTCAGGACCACAGGCATAGACATCATAAATAAACTAAAAATCCATCTTGCTTCTGAGGCGGGGAAACTCTGTGGGAGGACCAAATCGAGGTTTTAGTCTGCCCACCCATTCTGACTTGCATTCTTGGAGTAGCTGTTGGCTTCAGACAACTCACAATTGGAATCCACAAAGGAGATTTGAGTCCCACCTGGAGGAGGTCCATGTCGGACTAAGAGGCCGAAAGGGAAGCAATAGCCAACGAAGGAGATGCAGCTGATGGAGAAAGGTTGAAAACCAGTGGAGAAAGGCTTGGCTGAAGAACAGGCTGACTCTTAACTAAGAGGCTCTCAAAAAGAGAAGCTTATATTTATGCAGAAGATCTGTTTTTAGATGGCCAAGACTGGTTGTTAGGGTTGTAGAAGGGCTGAAAGAAGAAGAAGCAAATGGAAAAATTAGATGGAGGCTGTGGCTTCTGATCCCGCCTTAGCCACAAAAGCCAGTTAGGTGACTTGGTGCCCATCACCAGGAGACTGTGAGTTCTAGTCCTGCCATAGGCCTGAAGGCCAGCTTGGTGACTTGGAGCCAGTCACTCTTTTTCAGCCCAATCACCTCACAGGATTGTTGCCATAGGGAAACTAGAAGGAAGCTTCTGTTCTTGATAAACCAGGCCTGTCTTGAAATTAGTTATGTGAACTAGGTATGTTTAGTCTAAATGAAGAGGAGGATTAGGGGTGACATCTCTATCTATCTATCTATCTATCTATCTATCTATCTATCTATCTATCTATCTATCTTCTATCTATCATCTATCTCTGTCATCTATTATCTATCTATCATCTATCTATAAAATTTATGAATAGCATTTATTTACTTATTTATTTATATTGGGATTTCTATGCTGCCCTATCTCCCAAAGGACTCAGGGCGGCTCACAACAATAAAAAACATACCGTACAAACCTTTAAAAAAATATTAAACAACATCCCAATATACTAATTAAAACTAACAACCACCACTAAAACCCCTCCCCCCCATCAGTCCAGGTTGGCCAGCTGGAAGAGCCATGTTTTCAGGCCACAACGGAAAGATCGAAGGTCAGGAGCCATCCGAAGCTCCAGGGGCAGCTGATTACACAGGGTGGGCGCTCCCACAGAGAAGGCCCTACCCCTAGGGGTCGCCAGCTGACACTGTCTGGCCGACGGCACCCCAAGGAGGCCCTGTCTGTGGGAGCATGATAGACATGATAGCAGTTTACCAATATTTGAGGGGGGGGCTGTTACAGAGAAGAGGGGATGACCTATTGTCCAAAGCACCTGAGGGCATGGCTTATTAGCAACAAGCCATGGGGATTTGTAGGGGCCAGTCACCCCCTTTCATGACACAGTATTGTTTTTGTTATGAGGAAAATAGGCTGAAGTGGTAGGTATGCAGCCTAGAATTGTTCACAAATAAAGGAAAGATATAAATTGAATAAACAAGCAAACCGATAATCAGCAGAGTGGCTGCCACAGAACTTTGGCAGATCTTTCTTGTCATAAATATTTAAAAAAAAGTCTTGTTTGTAAAACATCCTCCTTCTCAATCCAGACACTTTTAAAAGATCAATTCCAAAGAAGGTCAGTGTTTGAGTTCCATGAATGCCAATGGTCTCTAGGCACCCAGGCTCAACAAGGATTGTGGTTGATTAGGAGCCATCAAGTGGTTGTCCACTCTTGGAGACTACACTGATGGGCTTGGTAATTTGTCCCTCACCTGAACTTTCAGGTCTTCCAAAGTTTCATCCATCATCACTGTAATGATGCTGATCATCCTCTTCTCCCTTCTCTTTCTATCAGAACCTTTTCCAACTACTGGGTCTTCACATAATGTGTCCAAATTAGGATAATTTAGCCATCACTCTGCTAAACAAATAATTCCCTCAACACTGTCCAACTATTTACAAAATCTGTACTACTATTACTATTAACTTTCTCAACACTCCTTATCACCCATCCCCTCCCACTTGTGACTGTATGACTGTAATTTTGTCGCTTGTATCCTTACGATCTATATTGACTGTTTCCTAGTATGATTTGATTGCTTATTGTACCCTATGACTAAGTGTGGTACCTGATGATTATTGACTCTTGATGAATGTATCTTTTTTTTCATGTACTGAAAGCATTTGCACCAAGACAAATTCCTGGTGTGTCCAATCACACTTGGCCAATAAAGAATTCTATTCTATTCTATTCTATTCTATTCTATTCTATTCTATTCTATAATTTGAGCCTCAAGTGGGCTGATTTATTCAATAATCCTTCAGTTAATTTTCTTGGCTTTTCTGGAATCTTCTCCAACGGCAAACTTCAAAGGCCTCAATATCCTTCCTATTCTGCTTCTTCAAAGCCCAATCGTCACTTTCACAGAATGTCACAGTTTCTAACATGGCTCTCTATAACTTTGCCTTCAAACTGACAAAACCAGAAGTCGAGCAGTGGTACTTTGAAAGTTTATTCTTCAGGCCTTTGATTCCCACCCTCCTAAATGGCTTCATCCCATCTGCTTATGCACAAAACTGGGTTTTGCTGAACTAAGATTTATGGACCAGCTGTCATTGGCTGAGTTTGTACACCCCACTGAGACTTAAACCAGAAGGGCTGTGCTTGTATGTTAAGCTTAATTCAAACCAGCCATGGTTTGGGGCTGCCTGTTTGTCTTGACCTATTAGCAATTTGTGACTCTCAGCAGCATTAAGTAAACTTCAGCTCTGGCATGTTGGTGGGGATGATTTTGTCCTTGACATAGGACATGACACATTTTATGGCAAGTGCCACCAGATGGCACCATTATCTTCCAGTTTCTCTGGTACCAAGCAAAGTTGCAGCTTTTGATGAGTTTGAGTTAGGCCTTTCTTACGAAATTGTTATGTGCTATAGAAAACCATTGGTTGATATTCGTCCTATTCAGATAGACCAACAGTCCCCTTGGACAGAAGTCCTGAAATCCTTTGAATGGTTACACATGGACTTATAAAGGAAAATATTGATAGCTCAGGTTGAAATCTCTAAGCTTTCTCTCCACAGAGAAGGCCCTCTCCCCTCAGGGGCCAGTACAGTGTTTAGCAATTGGTACCCCAGGAGGCCCTGTCTGTGGGAGCGCACTGGGCGATCAGTGTTCATCGACGGCAGCAGACGTTCTTGCAAGTACCCTGGACCCAAGCCATATAGGGCTTTATTTATTTATCTATTTATTTATTTATTTATTTATTTATTAGTGGGACTTATATGCCGCCCCATCTCCGAAGACTCGGGCTGGCTCACAATAAAACAACAACAATAAATACTTAAAAAAGAATTAAACTAACAGTCCCAAAACACAATTACAAAATACAAAACTTAAAATCAATCCAAAAATCTAAAACCACCCCTCCCAAGGGTCACAGCCCGGATTGGTTAAACAACCAGGTCTTCAGGTCATGGCGGAAGGTGCGGAGGTCAGGGGCCAGGCGGAGCCCCAAGGGAAGTTGATTCCAGAGGTCGGGGACCGCGACAGAGTAGGCATGTCATCGAGGGACCGCCGGCCGGCATTGCCCGGCCGACGGGACCCCAAGGAGTCCCTGTCTATGACTTCGCACAGGGCGGTTAGTATTCGATGTAGGTTTATAGGTTTATAGGTTATTACCAGCACCTTGAATCTCACATGGAGAGCAACTGGTAGCCAGTGCAGGCCGCGCAGGAGGGGCGTAATATGGGAGAATCAGGACGCTCCCATCATTAGCACTGATGATGTTGCCTAGTTTAGGTAAGGAAACACTATAGGCAGTATTGGAAGCTAATTCTGGCCACAGTTTGGATTTTGATCCTCACTAGCTTGAGGTTGACTCAGCTTTCTATTCTTTTGAGGTCGGTAAAATGAGGACTCAGATTGTTGGGGGCAATAGGCTGACATTTGCAAACCGCTTCGAGAGAGCTGACAGCACTGTGAAGTGGTATATAAGTCTACATGCTATTGCTATTGTTAATGTACCCTTTGCAGTAAAGTGGATCAGCTCATCTGGTCATATTTCATGTCTGGCCTACCTGGGAAAACTGGGAACGGATGGACAAGTGTAGAGTCCCTTCAACTATTCTATAAAATCCTACAAAACTCCAACTCCAACTCCATCTGGTACCTAAAAGCCAGCTGCTCTTTCCTTAATACTACAGATCACGCATCCTGTTGCTGTGTTGTTTCATGTGTTGCCGCTGTCCTTCTGCAGACATCCCATGTAAACATGTTGTTTTTCGGTCCAAGGTGATTGCTTCAGACTTTCCATTGCAACTGAAATGAACTGAATCGCAGCATGCTTCAGCTTGTGTTTTTAATTTGGACTAGGCTTTGGGGTCTTTCCCACCCCCCACCCCCCACCCCCAAATAAATGAAAAGGAGGGAGCTGCATTTTCTGTCTGCCACTTTCTTTTATGCTTATTTTCTTTTTTGAACTAAGAAATAGAGAAGAGAGGTGTTGAGAGCTCACAAAACACCCACGTAGACTCCTAAATAAGAGCCAGTTGTGGCTGGTCACTAAGATGTTGGATTAAGAGCAGAGAAACCGAGTTCTTCTCTTTTTTTGATCCTGGGCAGAAGGCAAGGACAAATATCTCCTGAAAAATGCTGCCTAGAAAACTACAGGGCTATATCTATGCAGTTGCCAAGAGTCAGGCCTGCCAAAACAAAAACATAAAAAGTCGTAATTCTTTTTTTTTTTTTTTAATTACATTTATATGCCGCCCTTCTCCGAAGACTCAGGGCGGCTTACAATTTTTGGGATACAACCCAATGCGCTCAGCAATAGCCTTCATTCCATTGTATATGCCTGCTTATTACTAAGCGGCATTTTTACAAGGTCAGCTAATTGCCCCCAACAATCTTGGGTCCTCAATTTACCTACCCCGAGAGGATGGAAGGCTGAGTCAACCTTGAGCCTGGTGGGATTCGAGCCTACAGTAATTGTAGACAGCTGGATCTTAAGAGCAGGCATTTAACAGCCTGAGCCACCAAAGCCCTTTTAATTTTAATTCTCCTCCTTTCTCCCAAAAGTTTTACCCATCTGTAGTGCAACTTGCTTCCACCCACACTGAAGCATCCATCGCAAGCCACATCACACAAATGATGACGATGAACAGATTTATATCCTGCCTTTACTTTTACTTTGTGCAGCATAAGTACTGTTGTCACCTCCTATTTTTCTCATCGCAATAACTTTGTGACTTGGGCTGGGCTGAGAGGGACTGGCCCAAAGTCGCCCGAATTTTTAAAGTTATCCTGATTTTTCTCTGATGACAAAGCTGGTTTAGTTTGTTATTAGAATTAATCACTTCCATGCTTATGCATTTAGAAAATACGCACAACTCCATATTCTGTAAAAGGGATTGTTATGCATTTTTGTCAAACATCATAAAAATGACAAGTACAACTACAACAACATTGTTGCTTCTTTCTGTGGTAGATCGTAGCTGTGGTGGCGCAGTGGTCAGGATGCAGTATTGCAAGCTAACTCTGCCAACAGCCAGGCGTTCAATCCTCACTGACTCAAAGTTGGCTCAGCCTTCTATTATTCGAAGATTGGAAAAATGTGGACCCAGATTGTTCATTGGGGGGGGGATATGCTGACTCTGTAAACTACTAAGAAAGGACTTGTAAAGCACTATGAAGTGGTATATAAGTCTAGGAGCTATGGTTATTTCTGTTCAAGTAAGCCAGGTGCCAGTGGAAATTGCTAAGTTTGGCCTTCCCAATCTTTCTGCTTCAGCATTGCTCCTTCAAACTCGTTCCTCCAAAACAGTTGGAAGTGATTTTTCTGGCAGATCTCTTGTTTAAATAAAAACTTTGGGCTCCTAAGGACTAATTTCCTTTAAATGGTTCTTCTCAAAGTTGCGTACCGTAGCCAACCCACAGTGGGGAAAGGAAAAACTCACCAAGCCCATGCTCAGTCCAGCAGCACATTAAGTGTGCTATGTGAAGCCCTGAAGATGAAAATGTGGACTCTTGGGAAGGGCGCTGTCCATTTGGCAGCTGAATGACATTTGCTAGCGCATAGTGCAGTGTCAATGCGAAAGGCCATGGTTCTTGCGAGGAATTAGTGATGAATTTTGATTCCTCCTTCATATGAAGTCTAGGGTGGACTTTTACAAGTTTGATATTTGTATTGATAGAAAGCTGTAAGTTAGTTTTGTATGTGTAAAATAGTTTGTAAATGTATGTCCTCTCTGTCTTTTTACATAATCCTGAATAATTCCCAAAGTTTGTAAAGTACTGTTGATTGGTCTTATATTGGTGTGATATATTCAAAATGAAGGATTTTCTTTTTTCTCCTTTAGATATAATACTTGAGTACTTTTTAAAGTTAATAAAATATCAAAACTTTAAAAAGTGTTTTCTCCCTTTAGGGTTAAAAAAAATTGAAATAATATACGGGACTTCCTTATGATAAAGATTAATGATTTAACATAAGTATAGATTACTCCTCCTAGCAAAGAGAAGCAGAGATGGTTGAATTGATTCTTTTATCCAAAGAAAAGACTATATATCTAACTTTATTTCTATTCTGAAATTGCTTCTGGATTTTGGGCATGCAATGAAAAAAATCCCCAAACTTTGATTTTGTTTTTATTAACTAGATAGGCTTATTGTTGTAGAAATGGCTTGAACATACTTTGGTGTAAAAGCAAAACGTTGTGGTTGTAATGTTATCTTCTGCTGTGCTAAAGAGGGTCAGAATTTGGTGCCTTTTTCTTTCCTTTTTCTTTCTTTACACTATATTCCTTTTCTTTTCCCTCCCTCTCTTCTTAATTTTCCACTACTTTATTTTTTTTTGTATTTTTATATTTTGAAAAACCAATAAAAGACACACACACACACACAGAGGTTTACAGCTCCTTCTCAGCTAGCTTGTTTGCTTTTCACTCTAACTTGCTAAGCAAAGAGGGTGGTGTGAAGGTCTTTCACATAAGCTTTAAAGTTTTTCTCACCATGGAAGTCTCAGAGGTTGGTTTCCCATCCTAGACTCATATGCCAGCCGGTCAAAGTCAAGTCTTACTGTCTTCTGATCCCAGAAGGGCCATGTAGTCCTGAAGCCAGACTTTGATAAAAAGTTTGGGGTGGTTGTTTGTTGTTTTGAGCTTCTGCAGGGAATCTACATCTAACATTGTACTGTGGAAACTGGCTGCCCTTTGGGGTATCTCTGCTGTCATTATTAAGGCAGCTCATAAAAGATTTAGGTATTATCTTGCTTGGTGCTTTTTATGGTGTGCTTTTCAATTTGCTTGCTTGAGTTAATACTTCAGCTTATAATTCCTGTCTTTACTGGTGTGCTTATTGTCTCCGAATCCCAAAGAACCCAACTGCTTGGACCCCTGATATGTGGCAAAACAACGTGGCCTCACCATCACACCAGATTGCCCAGAGTGAATAAGAGTGAAAAGCAGGTGCTTCCATTTTCCCCATGCAACCTTGCCAGTTATTAAAACCTTTCCCCATTCCCAACCCAGTGAGGTGGGTTGTGCAGTGCATCACTGCTTTTCCATTAGGGCACATGTCAACCTTTTGGGGGTGGGCCAGGTCAAGAAATGAGCATGGCAAGAACTCCAGGAATGCTCTTTATCGTTATGAGGTGTCTTAACAAAATTGTGGAAGCTTATTCCAGTTTTTCTCTGTCCCATCTTAAACTAAACAAACTCGAGGTAAAGTTATTCTGAGTTTGTTATTCACACTTCACTCTATTTTAGGATTGCATAATCTCTCTTTAACAGCTTACTCCTTCCTTTCCTTCTTAACTGATTTATCTTACTTTCTCGAAGGTCAGCTACATTCCTTTACACCGATATTTCTCAGTCTCAGCAACTTAAAGATGTGTGGACTTCAACTCTCAGAATCCTGGGAGTTGAAGTCTACACATCTTAAAGTTACTGAGGTTGAGAAACACTGCTTTACACTACCCCGGTTTTAAAACTCTTCGTTGAAATCCTTGTGCGGGTTCAAGTCTTGTATATTTAGCAATTCAAATATTCTTTGAATTTATCTGAACTGTTTTACACTGTGTGATGGATTTGATTTTGTAAGCTGCCTAGAGTCATGCCTAGACGCAGATCCCGGTTGGCCCCCTGGTTTACCATGGAGCTACGGGAAATGAAGTGTCGGAGGAGGGGCCTAGAGAGCAGTTGGAGGTCCGAATCTGACCGAGCCCAGTTGAGGTCCTTTTCGAGGACCTACCTGGGAGCAATGAGAGTGGCGAAGAGATCTTACTTTGCCACTCTCATTGCATCCACAGATAATCGCCCAGCCACCCTGTTCAGGGTCGCCCGCTCCCTCCTTAATCGGGAGGTGGGGGTGGACCCTTTGCAGGGATGAGCCGAGGAGTTTGGTCAACATCTGTTGGAAAAGATCGCTCAGATCCGGACTGGGTTGGACACCAACTGGCTTGAGTCGGATGTGGAGTCAACGGCGAGTCTTGTCGATGTCATCTGGGATGAGTTTGACCCTGTATCCTCAGATACAGTGGACAGGATTATGCGGCGGTTGTGTGCCTCCACGTGTTTATTGGACCCATGTCCCTCCTGGTTAGTTTATGCTGCCTGTGAGGAGACATGTGGCTGGCTCCAAGCAGTTACCAATGCTTCACTGCGGGAGGGTTTTTCCCTGCCGCCTTGAAAGAGGCGGTGGTGAGACCCCTTCTTAAGAAGCCTGCTTTGGACCCAGCCAATTTAAACAACTTCCGTCCAGTCTCCAATCTTTGCTTCTTAGCGAAGGTTGTTGAGAGCGTGGTGGCACCACAGCTTCCAGCTTTCCTGGAAGAAACCGAGTACCTAGATCCGTTTCAATCAGGCTTCAGGCCTGGTCATAGCATGGAGACGGCATTGGTCGCGCTGATTGATGATCTCTGGAGGGCTCGGGACAGGGGATATTCCTCTGTCCTAGTCCTATTAGACCTCTCAGCGGCTTTCAATACCATCGACCATGGTATCTTATTGTGGCATCTTTGGGAGTTGGGAGTGGGAGGCACCATTTTACGGTGGTTCTTCTCCTTCCTCTCAGGACGCACGCAGTTGGTGTTGACAGGAGGGCAGAGATCAACCCTGAGGACCCGCACTTGTGGAGTTCCCCGGGGGTCGGTGCTTTCTCCCCTCCTGTTCAACATCTACATGAATGCGCTGGGTGAGATCATCCGTGGTTTCGGGGTGAGGTATCATCAATATGCTGATGATACCCAGCTTTACATCTCCACCCCGGACCACCTCAGTGATGCCCTCCCCGTGCTTTCACGATGCCTGGAGGCGGTGCGGATCTGGATGGGGAGGAACAGGCTCTGGCTCAGCCCAGACAAGACTGAGTGGCTGTGCATACCGTCATCTCGGGTTCAAGATATTCCATCTTTGACCATAGGGGGAGAGCTGTTGCCCCCTGTGGATAAGGCACACAACTTAGGTGTCCTCCTGGATGGATGGCTCAGTATGGAGGAGCAGGTGGGAGCCGTCGCCAGGGGGGCTTTTGCTCAGGTTCGCCTGGTACGCCAGTTGCGCCCCTACTTGGACCGAGATTCCCTACGCACGGTCACTCATGCGCTCGTTGCCTCCCGTCTTGACTACTGCAATGCTCTCTACCTGGGGCTGCCCTTGAGGACTATACGGAGGCTTCAACTGGTACAGAATGCGGCCGCGCGGGCGGTGATGGGAGCAGCCCGAATCTCCCATGTGACACCCCTCCTGCGAGATCTTCATTGGTTGCCGGTTGCCCTCCGTATAAGATTCAAGGTGTTGGTATTAACCTATAAAGCCCTGTATGGCTCAGGTCCGGGGTACTTGCAGGAGCGCCTCCTACCAGCATCAAGGTCCGATCGCCCAGTACGCTCCCATAGGCGGGCCCTCCTGGGGGTGCCGTCGGCCAGACAATGTCAGTTGGCGGTCCCCCGGGGGAGGGCCTTCTCTGTGGGAGCGCCCACCCTTTGGAATCAGCTACCTCTAGAGCTGCGTTTGGCCCCGGACCTGCGCTCCTTCCGCTGTGATCTCAAGACTTGGCTGTTTGTACAGGCTGGCTTGGACTGAGCAGGGTTGGGAATTTTAATTTAAGGGTATTTTATTGATTTTATAATTGGATTACAGAATTTGATACAGCTGTATTTATTGTTTATACATTTTGTGTAAGCCGCCCCGAGTCCCCTCGGAGATGGGGCGGCAAATAAATCCAAACAAACAAACAAACAAACAAACAAATAAATGGTACTGGGATGGAAGGTGATAGAAAGATAGCAACTCAATAATTTAATATCTCTGTAGGGTTACTCAAAGGTAACTGGGTAGCAAATCTAATCTCAAAATCAATGTTAGGCCCAGTCCGTATTTGAATAGGTCACTAGAAAAAGCAGTAGTGAAACATTTCCATAGTTGTTGCCAACAACATGGATATGTCCGTGAAGTACCAGGAATTGAGGTCAAGCTGCCAGAGACTGTACCTTCACATGTAGCAGAAGAGAAGGCAGAGATGGAGGCAGAGTCAAGAGAGGATTCAGCCTAGAATTGTTACATGTCTACAAATATTCCAAGTCTAGCCCCCACCTTGAATTCTGTGGACTCTTATCTAATACCAATTTAGTCCTGACCATTAGTTGATTGGATTCATGCGTACAGACTTGAGCACTTGAATTATGAACTGGATTTTAATGTCTGATCCTGATTCTTCACGCCTGACACTACATGTCTTATTAGACTTATTTTTGCTTCAGTTGTTTTTAATCAGGTCCTTTTCTATTTTATTTGAGAGAGATTGTTCTTACACAGTCAGTGAAAAACAATATGATCACGACTCCAGCTATTGCAATAACAAGGGACAGGTGGGGAAAGACTGGCCAGTTCAAAAGTAGGGACCAGGTAGCAGTTAACATAAAATGGAAAGGAAAAAAAATGCATAGGTAGGTTTGAATATTGTTTCTTGTTTTATTGTTTTTCCAGTTGGCTTATAGGCAAGTTAATGACATGCTCAAAAATTCTGCTGCTCTGGAGTCCTAAAGTCTTCACTTCTAGAGGCCCCTCTTGAAACTCTAGCTTAAACCCAGAGCAAAATTTAGTTTGGTGGTCTCACCCTTTAGTGCTTCCAAATTCTTGTGGTTTCCTTGCAAGTCCTGAAAATCACTGGTTCCCCCCCCATCTTTCTCTCTGAACTCCCAGCTGCTAAAGTCAACCATTACTTTTAAATAAAGTATTTTTGTTCTTGCCAGCTGTTGACCCTTTCACAATCTTATCCTTTAGGTACCACACCTCTCCTCAAAATCTGGACCTGTTTGGGAATTAAGGCTCCTTAGAAGAAGAAATCTCCTTTTTTTGGGGGGGGGGAACCACCAGCAGACTTTCTGTCAGTAAGGAAATGATGAGAATTTGTGGGTGGAGGGAGTTAGCTGTTACATGACTTAAGTGTGGGACCGATAGGTCATTTGGTGACTGCAAACTATATTTATTTATTGCTTATTGTATTTCTAATTCTTCTAATAATGGGAGTTCTCCACTCCTGGTCCAGCATCTTCACCAAAACCACTTACTAGCTCTCAGAGTGGGTACCGTATAGACTTACAAAGTAGTGGTTACATTTCTACTCATTTCCTTATAAACTCCAGAAGGGCTTTGGATGAGCCCTTCTCCAAATGTTTCCGGATGATATATATATATTTTTTCTTCTGCAACCTTTTCCTTCCTTTAAAGCGGTACTATGCCATTTAAGTTGGCTGTTGCCAACTTCCCCCTGAGCTTCCCGTAGTCTATAATGTTTCCACCCCAAGTCTTGGAAAAGGCTGGGGTTTAGTTTTGCTGCTAGCCCTGGCATCGCAACAGAGGGAATGTCATTTTTCCCCTGCTGCCTTTCCACAGCCTCGCACTCCAGTGCCTGAATAATTGCTGCTCAGCAATTCAGAGAGGTGAATTACTTCTGCATTATTGGCAAGAAAGTTGTCTGTGTGTGTCCATGAAGTCACCAGGGGTTGAGCTTGATTCCAGAATATTTTCTACTTTTCCTCGGTAACACCAAGTTGTAATTAGTTGAGCCCTTTATGAATAGCAACTGTTTAAATGTGGCATAATGTCAAGCAAAAGCAACCAGAATCACACGTGAAGAGTCTCAAAGCTTAGAATTAGTCACCCAGGTTCACAAGTATCTCAGCAGACTGACTGCATGCCCTTGGGAAGGGCAAGACAAGGCTTCAAGGATTCTGGTGACAGTCAGGCCTGTTCTGCTTCTTGCAATAGAACTCTAAACTTGGGAACCTCTTGATCCTAGTCTAGCTGGAGATTCCACCATGTATTGATTTCCATTCTTTCATCTTGCCGCATGAATGAACCTACCCTTGGATCCTCTTCTAAGATGCCTTCTATGGACTAACATTCTGGCTGCTTAAAAATGCCATTATTGGCTGGGCTACAACTTTCTGTTTAGCAAATTTCTTCAGCTAATGCAGATGTGAATCTTGAATTTATTTGTGAGTTTTCTCTGAAACACTGCTAAGATATGATTTGTAGGCATTGTATGTGCCGGAATGCTCTTGTCGGATGGCAAACCTCAGATAAGGAGTATTATGTGCAGACACAATGCTGCTGGAAGATGAATGAAGTTGCTTTAGAAAAACAAGATAAGAGCTGAGCATATAGAGGAACTGGAACCTATGTTAATCCTTAACTAAAGGTAGATGAAGAATCTGCTGAAGCAGGTAGTAATGAAGTATATCCAATAACTTGTAGTACAGTCGCAATTTAGCCAGTGATAGCAGATGTATTGTTTAAGATGTATATATAGGGAAAGGCTGACTGAATAAGGCAAGCAATTCTACTCCAACTTTGACTGCTGGCCTTCATTGCTTCAATGATTGTGACTCGTTTGTGATGATGGCTTTTGCAGTACACAGCTGTTTGTTGATTTGTCATGGTGTTGAAGTAGTCAACAGGTTGTTATCTGGAATGAAGATTAAGTTGCTATCAGAGAACCAAGAAGCTAATCCAGGAATCAGCATGGAGCCCAGAATTGTCAGGCTCTGAAAACCAAGGACACACAGAGTTATTTCTAAGCAGTTTCCTTTATTGTTCCTCACTTATAGACAGAAATCTTGCCAAACTATTTGCATCATTGATGATTAGCTTCTAGGGAGGAGCAGCCCAAAACCTTTTCCTTCAACCAGACTATCTAAGCTTTACTGTCTCTTGGTCCTCTGGAATGCAGCCCCTCCCTCCTTGGAATCCAGACTACATTCACCACAACTACCTTTCTAGATCCTTTAATTAATACTGTATTAATTTAAAAAAAATGAAACCAGAAGCTGGTTCTGTGCAGCAAAATACAGCATCTTTAGGATTGTGTTGATTTGTAGACATATCTTCAGGCTACTCAGAGATCCAATTTAGAGGCAGTTGCCCTTTTGAGAAATAGGGTTTTGGCTGACCAATGGGGTCTTCTCTAGAGGACATTTTGTGAATTGTATCCTTACCTGTTGTCAAATTCCATCCAGGTCTGGAATGATTGAATAGCAAACCAACCATGGTGTAACCCATGGAAGAGTTAGCACTGAGCAAAACAGAAATGTTCCCACCTCCCATTTTGGGGTGGAAAGATTCACTTTGAGATACATATAGACTAAAACTTACTGGACTTTAAGAAGGTGATGAAAAGCTGGCTTTTCCAACAGCCCTTGAGGGTGGATGTCTTTAGAAATGTTCTTTCTTGAAAGTGGTATTCTGTTTGAACCAAGCTTCTTTATTGTTCCTGGCAGAGTTGTGAATTGTTTGTAACTTGTTTAATTTGTATATATATTTTAGCCTGATTTTACAGAATAGCATATGTGAACTGCTCAGACTTGCTTAGCACAGGAGCAGTGTAGAAGCCCAGTAAAATAAATAAATAGGTTAATAAATGTTGACAGAACCAAAGTTATTTGCCTATTTGGCCTTAATTCATTAGCTATCTGTAAGCCATGGTTTATGCTGTTTGTGTAAAAGGAAGCCCATTGTGATGTATTCACTTAGTGTTATTTTTGAACCAGCCTTTGATTTAGAAGGGGCCCCTTATTCACCATGGCTAATCCAACTTTAAGTGCAGAATAGTGAATTTAGCAACTTCAGCTGGGAAGGGGAAATCATAGCTGTTATTATTACGGAGAATCTTTAATTATTAGAACTCCATTAACTGTTCAGGCTACTTACAAGAGCGGCTAAAGCTTGAAACATCTCCCAACATTCACTTTCCCTCAAAAAGAGGCCTCATCTGTTGCCATGCAGAAGTGTTCATTGAATTGCAAGGGTGGTCCATGTGAGCATAGATGGCTGCTAGAACCTGTGTTTTTTTGGGGGGAGGGTTCTGGGGGCCATTGCCAGACTGTGGTCTCCTTGAGGGCTTGCCAACCATCAAGAGGAACAATCCTCTTGTGATCCTACAGAGCAGATGTAATCTCGATGTTGAAGATCTGTTTTGGAACTTCATCCTGGTGTGCTTCTCCCGATGGTGCTTCTTATTCCATCAGGGGCATGAAAGATGTTGAGGAACCTCAGAAAGTAAACATGGAATGGTAGGCATAGACCACTGACGGATAGCAGAAGAATTGCTTAGCAGCTTCTCTTCTAAATGGCATTTGAGTCCAGACTGTAAAAAGGAATTGGGAAGAAGACCTTCAAAATAAGTCCAGCTTAGTGAACTTATTCATAAATGAAGTCTGAGAATTCCAATTGCTGTTTTTTACCCCTAATTGAAAATTTGAAGTCACTGAGGGATTTCAGCATGCCTTAGAAGGGTGAAACTTGGTTAAGAAGGATTATTTATTTGTCAAATTTATTGGCTGCCCATCTTACTTCCAGGTACTTCCCAACTCAAGGATCTAGCTTTCTTATGCCAAGCACCATTCCAACTTGGAGACCTCATGATAAAGAGGCCACACAAGAAGATTTATCCAAAGGAGGCTATGGCCAAATAGAAATGAATTAAATGTAAAGACAGTTATGTTCAGTGAATGTTGTTACTGTAGCTGGTGCAGGCTGTCAGAGTGTCTTGAAGCATTTTGTCTTTCAATTGACTCCCTGAAACCTAACAGGCCATACTCATTCACAAGGCCCGAGAGAGCAGTAATCACATCATAAAAGCCTCCATCATACAGGTTTGAACTTCTGTGTTAGATACCTTAGCAACGTGAACCACTTGTTCTCCATGTGTTGGAGAACTGAGGCTGCTAGAAGCTGTATTGTGAATTTTTAAAATTCTTGTCGAGTTGCAACCTTCCTTGATCCTGCTAAGAACAGAAGAAAGGGAAAAAACACAAGCATGTAGTATTTGGCAGGCCACTGAAATAGGAGAATTTTCCACTATTAATATTCGCTGGGATGCTTCCATACAGTGCCAGTGTTTTAGCTTGGAATTGCTGCATTCCCCCAACACACACACTTTTGGTGGGCATCAACACAATGCCACAGTTGTTCAGCTTTTTCTCAAGCTTCAGGTTTCCTTCCTATAAAAAACATAAAAGTAGTAGAAATTCTGTAAGATAACATTGCTGCAATTTCCTTCTCTTCTTTACCCAAAGAGGACCATTATCCTATTACACCATAATATTTTAATGTTCATTTTTTGTAGTGTACTGTAATGCAATAAATGGTTTGAACTTCACCAACGCAGTTGGTTGGTGGCTTCAAATGACTGACTTTGGCTTGGTTTTGAAGAAAGCAGGGTAGGCTTGTTAGGACTTGGAGAGAGACCATTAGCCAGTCCCAGGACTTTAAGTTAGACTGGAACACTTAAACTACACTTAGCAGGTTGCCTTGCTGCTAAGTGCTCCTTTTAATGAATGTTAATCCCCTGTGAAGTTATCCTCCTAGATTTTCATGTTCTTACCAGACATCTGGGCACGTCCATATTTTTACAACTTAAACCACCCTCAACCTGGAATCTCCAAATGCATGGAGGAAGTTGGCTAGGTGTCCACCTTCACAGTGGACATGCTTAGTGGAAATTGTGTAATTTATATCCTGAGACATTTCTACCTTAACAAGCTGAAGAAAAATGCAATTGAACCTCACCTATATTGGCTATAGTAGAATTTCTACAGGGATTAGGCTAGATTGGTGTTTTTCAAACTTGGCCCCTTTGTGTGGACATTCCCGCCCACCCAACCCATGGGAGTTGAAGTTCACCCATCTTAAAGAGCCAAGTTTGAAAAACTCTGGGCAAGATGATCTCTATGATGCCAACTTTTAATGCTCTATGATTCTGTGATTACTTCTTACCTTTCATCTATATCTCAGGTATTTCCAACACTTTTCTTTCAGGAGCTATATAAATAAGTGTTATTCCTTTTATAATAAGCTGCTTTTTAAACAACCCTGGTCCCTGGGTGAACATTCTGATTCTTCTAAATTACAGGCCAGCATAATTTGTGTTTCTCCAGGCCACACACACTAGCCCACCAGCCCAGTATTCTTGCCACTAGATTAATCTCCTCCTCCTCCTCCTCTTTTAGCCTTCCAAAGTGCAAAGTTTCATCCAAACCACGTGGCAGGTTGCTTGGTGGCTGACTCTAGTGCATCCAGCAAAGTGCAAAATTTTATTGCATTAATTAAATGGCCCCAAAAAGGGAGAAGCTTTCAAAATTCAGCCAGGTAAGAGTTATTTTTGCTAGGTATTCACCTTCTCTGCCTGGTCAAAATAAATAGTAAAAAAAGTAGACTTCTGTCTTTCTTGGCTCTAAATTTAAAACGTTGATCTGATGAAAATCGAGGCAGCCTATTCTTTCAGCAAAATAGTCGTTTGGAAAGAGTGGTTTGATTAACTCCAGACTTCCACTGAATTACAGGTTAGACAGCTTTATTTATATGTTAGGAATATCCCCCACCCCTTTTCATGTTGCTGTTTGATTCAGAGCCTTTATTCAACCTCCTTAACAGGAGAATTTGCATTTCCTCGGGACTTAAACAAGAACGTATTGAATGCGTTGATGTCGAAGAGGTAAACTAATGCTGGCCTTGGCTGGCATCCAGTCAGATCCTTCCTAACTTTCATGATGGCCCAGGATTCTTGTTTGGGCTGCCAAGGGCGGGAAACCCAGTGAAGTGTTGATTAGCTGGATGGAAAGCTTGCGAATCAAGACCATCCTTCGGAATTCTTGGTAAGGAAGTGTTGGAAAGCTGGAATAGGAATGCTGGTTAAAGATGCCTTGTTCTTTGCTTACTTAGCAATCGAAAGAGGAAACCAGTGACCAGGATGTTGTTGCGCTAAGTTCTTTTTATAGATTTTTTTTTTTATGGAAAGCGATTACTTTTCCAAACACTGATGCCAAGAAACTAAAATGTCTATTTGTGTTTTCTTTGAAAGGGCCTTTGCTTGCAATAATATTATCAAACTATTTTGAACAGATATCCCTTCACCTCCAACCACTGAAAATTGCTCGTTCGGGTGGTGCAGGTGGTGCAATTGTGAAGCGAGGCGTCATGTGATCCTCCACCCAATTTTATGACTGAGGTTGTTAAGTGAATCACTGCAGTTATTAAGCGAGACATCACCTGATTGCGATTTGAGACCTTCCCCACTGATTTTGGGGAAGCCGGCTAAAAGCAGGCCAGTGGCAATCATGCGACCCAGGAATGCTGCCATCGTCATAAAGTTGCCAAGGGCCCAGAGTGTGATCATGAGACCATGGGAACATTGCAGCTGTGCTAAGCGTGAGGATTGGTCATAAATACCTTTTTACAGCACCATTGTAACTTTGAATGCTAGCTAAACAAATGGTCCTTAACTGAGGACTATTTGTAAGCCCAAAAGCATGGGTTTTGCAAATGTGGCAGAGATTGTCAGAGAGTGAAAAGGATCCAAGAACTCTGATAATTGTGCAGTGATATTAAAAGTCTTCAACCTGGACTCTTGACCAGTTTAGCTTTCTAAACCTAAAGATGGAATTGACCTTCTGGTAACCTGGGGCTACATTTTCACCAGAGTTTGACCAAGGAACAACTCCGTAGCTTCTTCCATTCCAGGTTTGGTGCTTGTAGTGTACAATAGTACCAGGGATGACAAGCAAGCACTGATTATGTTAGCTGGTCGGTGTACTCGAACATCTACAAGAAAACAACCAAGCTCAGAGAGCACCAGGGACCCCTCAGACAGCAGGACAGTTCGTGAAGGGAACAAACGAGGAAACAACAAGGTCTTCCTTTACTTGGTGGCAGGGCCAGCCTTGATTCCTTTTGTGCAACCAAGCTACATATTTCTTGATTGTCCATCGTTGGTTAGGGAGCATGGAAGGTTGCCCATTAAGACCACCTGAAGCATAAAGACCTTTAGAGCTGGTGAGAATTGCTGCAACATGATTGATATTTTCAATGTCAGCACAGGTAGTCCTCGAGTTACAACCACAATTGAGCCCAAATTTCCCTTGCTAAGCAAGACGGTTGTTAAGTGAGTTTTGCTCCATTTTGTGATCTTTCTAGCCACAGTTATTAAATGGATCGCTACAGTTGTTAAGTTAGCAACATGGCTGTTAAGTGAACTCTGACTTCCCCACTGACTTTGGTTGTTGGAAGTTTGCAAAAGGGGATCACATGACCCCCCCCCCCCAGGGATCCTGGGATAGCCATAAATTCATGCTAGTTGCCAAGTGTCTGTATTTTGACCACGTGACCAGGGAGATGCTGCAACACTGTGTAGGCCATGTCCATGTTTTCAACTTTCAACTTCCAAACATTAGGGGGTTCAAAAGTTGTCTTGGGGATATGCCTTGGGGATTGTAAAGATATTTTGCAAAATAGAATAGAATGGAATGGAATGGAATAGAAAATAGAATAGAATAGGGAATAGAATAGAATAGAATAGAATAGAATAGAATAGAATAGAATAGAAAATAGAATAGAATAGAATAGAAAATAGAATAGAGTAGAATAGAGAATAGAATAAGGAAAGAATAGAATTTGGAAGGGACTTTGGAGGTCTTCTAGCCCAACCCCCTGCTTAGGCAGGAAACTTAGATATGCTTGGTATATAACTACATAAATATCATAAGTTTTAAAATTTTATTTGCTTCATTCAACAGTCATAAATCATTTTTTTCAGTCCAGTTGTAACTTCCAGTCAGTAAAGAAATGGTTGTAAGTTGAAGATTACCTGTATATCATAATGCCTAATTCCACCACTTGTGAACACTTCAGTTTTGTCTGGATGTTGATTTTAGTACTGGAGCTTGGATGGTCTGAAGGAGCAGATTAGAAGCAGATTATCCTGGAGAAAATCTAGTTGTGTGGTCACTAAAAGTTGATTCTGACACGTTTTAATCATTGCTATTGGGAAATATCTGGGCACTAGAACATGTTTTGATTTGTCTTCTGCCACCTCTGATCTATTGCTTTAAATAATTTTTATTCCAAGCTTTGAAAGTAATAATAAGAATTAATTCAAACTAAAATAGAACAGAGAAAAGGAAAAGGGAAGATAGAAAGGAAAGGCTAAAAGCACAATGAGGGGGAAAAAAGCGAAGAAAGGTAGGGGGAAGAAAAAGATATAAAGAAGGGGCTTCTAATATTCTTCATAGCAGCTATACGTACAATTTTATTTTAACCTCTCCCTCTAAAGTTGCATCATGACTCTCTTCTTTCTACCATCTACCCTGTTTAATCAACAAATCCATAAATTGCAGTCATTTTTTTCTGTTTTATGCAAAAAGCCCAGAAGGATTTCCAGTCACCCATAATTGTAGATACGGCCCTTCCTCTAATCAAAGAAGTCAGTTTGTCCATCTCAGCAAGATCGGCCAATCCTTTCTATCTTTCTGCTGCCTCTGATTTATTTTATCACCTGTGCAATTCACTTAACAACTTCAAAGATTCCCTTAACAACTGTCTGGCAAAAGGGCTGGTAAAATCAGGTGTGAGTCACTTAACAACTGCCTTGCTTTGCAGCAGACATTCCTGTCCCAATTGTGATAATAAATTGAGGACTACCTGTACGTAAGAGAGCTTTCTCCAGCAACATGTTTTTACTCTTATTATTGTTTTAAAAATTTTTTTCAGTATTTTTAATTGTAATGAAGTTTTTGAATTGTAAGCCTCCCAGGGTCATTGACTGAGATGGGCAGCTGTAGAAATTAAACAAACAAGCAAACAAACCTTGAGGGTGAAGTTTCGTTCTCCAAGCTTGTGAGTTGGTTTCCAAATGTTTCTTAGCCATTAATTTTCTTCTCAGCCCAGACAAACTGCACATCGAAAAGGGTACAGGTTTCATTGCCCAATATCCAGTAGTGCAAAGCACCATAGAGATTTATCTCAGCCTCAGAAATAGTGAGATAATCCTACAGCTAGACAGAAAATTTCACAACGGTTAGGCTTCATAAATCCAGTTTCTTGCATGATGCATTCTTACATCTGAACAGAGGTGGTATTCAGCAGATTCTGACCAGTTCTGGAGAACCGGCAGCGGAAATTTTGAGAAGTTTGGAGAACTGGTAGCAGAAATTTTGAGTATTTCGGAATACCACCTCTGATTGGCCCTGCCCTTATCTATTATTTGCCTCCCAGGTCTCAGCTGATTGGCTGGGTCTTCTTTTGTTGCCCTGCACAGGAGAACGGAGCTGGAAAGCAGGTTAGTGGGGTGGGGAGAGAATGGAGATTTTGCAGTATCCTTCCCCTGCCACACCCACCAAGCCACACCCACAGAACCCGGTACTAAAATTTTTTGAATCCCACCACTGCATCTGAACAGTGAGTCTCTGACAGCTGACCCATCACAAGACCTGTCACAAAATGCTCACTTAACATACCCACACCTGAAGCCCTTATAAACAGCACACTGAGACTGACACCCCCTAAACTCGGCTGAAGATGTTACCTAGCCTGGTAATGAATTGTTTGGAAACCAACCGACAAGCTTGGGGAACCCACCCTCATCCTACACCTGAGCTACAGATATTCGCCACTATTGCCAAACAAACACTGGGTTGTGTTCCACCAGCACTTATCCTTAGCAGAGCTATAGATGCTGCTGTTGCACAATTTAATCAAACAATTGGCCTTTGATTGTTGATGCTGCATTTACCGAGGAAAGTGTAGGAGCTGATGTTGGTGAGCATTTATCGGTATGTACTGTATGTATCTTGCTGTCTAAACTTTTGATTGTTTCTCTGGAAGGGCTTCCCCGGAGTCATTCTATGGATGGTGGTTTGGCAAAGCTTCCTCTATTTGTGCAACAGGAATGAGCCTTCATGGGTATCTTGGCTGTACAACTGTTAACCGAGCCATGGTGTGTCTGCTGTGTGGCCCTTCAAGCATGCCTCTCTCTCTGTGGGAAAACAATGGCTGGAATGTCACAAGCTCTGCAGATGCTTCGAGCCAAAGGGATCTTCAAAAGTGTTGATTTGGCTGGCCTACAAAACAGCGGGAAACTCTTTAATTCGCAATGCCTTTGTCAACCAAGTTGACCACTTTTGGGCCAGACTCCAATTTGAAGCCATCCTGTGTGTGGGCTGGATGATAGCCATCAGGCTCAGAAGTGGTTCTATGAGATGACTTTCGGTCACAGCGTGTGCACTTCGGTTGGATTAACCTGAGTCTGCTCTCTAAGGATATGGAATTATAGCTTGGTTGCAGTCTTCTCAACTTCGTTTGTCTCAACTCTGTCTTGTTTTTATTACAGTGTTCAGCAATATTAGCTGGAGGACTGTGTATATTCCTGAGTTGAGAAAGGCATCGCCAGATATGGCCAAGGTAAAAGAGATGGTGTGCCATTCAGCAGCTCTGCAGTTGTCCATGGAGGGTCTCAATCAGCCAGGTAATGGTTGTCCCAAAGGTGCTTTTCCAAAAGACAAGTGGACTTTCTTGGTTTTTTTTTTTCCTTGAAAGACAAAGGCCCACTCTTTCGAAGACAGCAAAGTTCACATTCTGGACAGAAAGGGCCATTGGTTTGAGAGAGGATCAAAGACGCCATTTGTGTTCAAATTGGACAGCCCTCTCTCAATAGAGGGATAGGGATATGACACTACCTATCTCTTGTCTACAACACAGTCCACTCAGCAATCCCAAGACGGTTGCACTCTGATTCAGATAAACTCCCAAGTGGCTTCAACTAACCCTCAGAGTGCTAACAATGAGTTGACTCTAAATCAGGGGTGTCAAACTCAAAGCCCAGAGGCCAGATCTGGCCCGTGGCGTTTCCCCTGGAAATAGCAAAGGACTGGGCCACGGTGCCTCTGCTAGCAAAAATATAGCACTCCTGAGCTCCATTTTTGCTGGCAGAGGATTGCAGGAGGCTGTCCCAGCTGACAATGGAGCTCCCCCATTTTCTCTGCAGAGTGCTCAGGTCACAGGTACCCCCGACACAAGTGATGGCAAGCTGGCCACGCCCACCCTGGCCACACCCACCCCAGCCCCTGAGGTCAAACACAGCCCTGATGCGGCCCTCAATGAAATCAAGTTTGACACCTAAATAAGTCCTTCCATTCCCTACCATTCGGTTCTTGGTTGAGAAGGGAAATATTTGCAAGGAAAAAAAATCAGAAAGTCCAGTGGCCTTTTGAAAAAGCTTCTTTGGGACAATTATGCAGTTGGTTACACCATTTTATGAAGGTTCAGCTGTTTTCATTTAAGGCAGTGTTTTTCAACAAGTGAGCCAGTGGACAGCATATCTCATAAACAGCAGAACAACACAGGCAGACAGAAATCTGGGAAGAAGCATTTTAAAGCAGGGGTCTCCCACCTTGACAACTTTAAGCCAGGCAGACGTCAACTCCCAGAATTCCCCAGCCAGCAAAGCTGCCAGGTTTAAAGTTGCCAAGGTGGGGAGACCCCTGTTTTAAAGCATTCCAAGAAATTCTACGTGAATTAGTTCACCATAAGTTTGATATTTCTCTTGTAATTTTCAGGTTTCTGTATTAATCTCAGACTAGCACTAAAAATCCCTTTCTGAAACCATTTCTTGAGGACTCTTGTCAAACTGGTGTTTAACGGTTGTCAACTCTAGTTTCCTTTCATTAATCCTTAGAGATGAAATTACATGAAGAGAAATATTTGAGGGGCTGCCACAGAGAGGAGGGGGGTCAATCTCTTTTCCAAAGCACCGGAAGGCCCAACAAGGAACAATGGATGGAAACTGATCAAGGAGAGATTCAACCTAGAAATAAGGAGAAATTTCCTGATAGGGAGGACAACTAGAGGCTTTCAAGAAGAGACTGGACTGCCATCTGTCAGAAATTGTATAAGGTCTCCTGCTTGGGCAGTGGGTTGGAATAGATGACCCACAAGTCCCTTCCAACTCTGTTATACTGTTTGATTAAATTACATAATGTTGTTAAATTCACTGTATGTGTGCTGTCCAGACAGTTTAGAGTTAATGGGATTTGGGATAGTTAGTTAGGAACTGAGAGCTGTCCCCTTAAGGGAATGCATCATGGTAAATGTAGTTAAGGTATCCTGGGGAATGTAGTCCATGTCATGTGGTCACATCTGTTATCCTGATTAGTCACTGAATTGGCCCTTGGTGGGTTGGGGAAGGTTTCTTCTCTCTTGCCTGAACTCAGCCTCGTGCTAACATCTCTACTACTATGGGATGAAATATGAGATAGAAAGATTACTATCACTTTACACTACGATTTCAACTATGCAAAGAATTGGATATTAGATGCGTCTTGACATAACTGTGAGTTACCTTGAGGATACCTAATATAATCCAATAAAAGAAACTTTGTATGGAAGAATTTGTAGAGTTATCTATCTGTCTTTATATTCAGCAAGTGAACCAAAAGACAGAATAGCATGATCTCTGATTCGATGGAACAACACCATTCGGGCCAAAATATTAGCTAAGTGGCTGGTTGATGATTGTCTTTTTATTGCATGACAGAATAAGCTTTTTGAACCTTTGATATGTGATATATTGGTTGTGGCTCTAATTTCGGTTCAACTAATGGAGCTGTTTTGTAGGTTTTTGATTTTAATTTCTTGTTCACCGATTAATATTATAGTAGCACATTATTCATCATGTGGTCCCTGATACTAAAAGGAACAATTATAACAGAAACAGATAATAGGGCTATGAAAGGATACCCTCTAAATGTAGATGCCTGGAGCCACTTCTGTGTTAGTTGGGCAGCCTTATAAATTTATTTAATAATAAATGAGTGAATCGATGTATTCAAAATTAATTGCCCTGATTGCTATAGCTGCTGCTCAACAGTCTTGAAGTGGTAAAGAACACAGTTTAGTGTAACTCTCAGCCCTGGGGAACAATCCTGAATCAGCTTCAGGCAAATAGCCCTTACTTTACGTTAGAGAAAAAATGTGGGTGGAAATTTGAAAATTTGATTGAAATGATATCCCCAATCAGCTGCTTTTGAGGTAGTTTGACGGTTGGGTGCAGATGTAATTTCCCCCCAGATTGATTCACAAATTCAGTTTGAGTCAATTGAATGATTTAAGTGATTTGCACATCCATAGTTAATAATTAATCTGTTCTCTGAAATATATGACTATAAATATTAATGGTATTAAAATATTGATGAAACTATGTTAACCTTGCTCTGAAGTTTTTTTCATGATGATTCCAGAGTTTTATGCAGATAGTGCGCGGCTATTCTGTTATGGAACATATTTGAAGCCAACTTAAGTCTTGCAGAAATTGCTGGCATACAATTTAATAAATAATATAGCATTATTAATAATAATAATAGGGTATGAAAAGTGATGGATGAAAGCAATTAGACTGGGCTCAGATACTGAAGTCAGGAGGGGTGAATTTGTCATTTTCAATCTTTCAATTTTCTGTTTATAAATTCTCTTTCCTTTCTAGTTTCCATGTTTTTGAAAATTTCCACTAACACTCAACATATTACATATACTTTCCTCCAATATGCAGTCTTCCCTATTATTTGGCACTAATGCACAATTGAAAAAGAATTGAATCTTGATTGTGGATGATAGTAACGAACTCGGATCATTTTGCATTCTAATGCACACAAACATTCCCCCTAGTCTCTGTGATGAAAAGGCAAGCGTTCTGTTCTAGATCTAGTTATGCTGTCTGAAAAATGCCAACAGAGAGAGCAGAGAAGGGAAATGTAGCAGCTTTTGAGCCGTGGTGGTGCAGTGGTTAAAATGCAATACTGCAGACTAACTTCCCACTCCAGGATTTCGATTCTGACAGGCTCAAGGTTGACTCAGGCTTCCACCCTTCTGAGGTCAGTAAAATGAAGACCCAGTTGGTTGGGGACAATATGCTGACTCTATAAACTGCTCAGAAAGGGCTGTAAAGCACTGTGAAGCGGTATGTAAGTCTAAGTGCAATTGCTATTTTACGCCTTCTACCACCTATGACTGAGCCTCTGTCTTCTAAGGCAAAGCTGGCTTAGGGATTCTGGGAGTTGAAGTCCACAAATCTTAAAGTTGCCAAGGTTGGAGAGTCCTGTTCTAAGGTGTCTAAATATGAGGTCACATAGAGATCCCAAATCTCTCTCTCTCTCTTTCTCTCTTCTGTGAAGTCAATTCATTAGTAGTTTGCTGTCCTAAAACTGTCTGAAATGCTGTAGATTTCCAAGCACTTGATTTAATGTTGGTCATTACCTATAAAGCCCTATACGGCTCAGCACCAGGTTATCTCCAGAATCGTCTCCTACCCTGCGTCTCCCTGCGACCAGTAAGATCCCACAGAGTCAGTCTCCTCCGGGTTCTGTCAGCTAAACAATGCCAGCTGGCGGGCCCGCGGGAGCGGGCCTTCTCTGTGGCTGCTCCGGCTCTCTGGAACCAGCTACCTGCTGAGGTCTGGACTTCCTCCACCCTACTGGCCTTCCGCAAAGCAGTCAAAACCTGGCTTTTCCGGCAGGCATGGGGCTGTTGATCTCGCGACTGAGATCTAGCGAGATCTGGCCCTTCTGTGGTTTGCTGTTTTTTAAATTGTTTTAAATTTTTTATAATGTAATTCTTTGTGGTTTTTTTGCTGTTAGCCGCCCGGAGTCCTTTGGGATTTGGGCGGCATATAAGTTTAATTAAATAAAATAAATAAAATAATAATGAAAACTCTAAACTGTAATCCTCCCCCCCCCTTTTTACTGCTCCTTATCGTATCTTGAATGGCAGATATCACACGTTGAGGAAGATCAGTTCACACAATGGGCTAAGCCATAAGAGGGTCAGTTTGGCTTTCGTGTATTATCTGAACCCAACCATTCCTGATTCAATAGAGAAAATAAATTGTGACTCAACTCAATGTGTGACTTGGAACTGTGTCTGGGATTCACCCCTAGTGCTAAGGGATACGGGTAATCCTTGACTTACGTTCATTTATTGACCATGCAAAGTTACAATGGCTCTGAAAATAGCGACATGACCATTTTTTATGCAGCCATCCCCATGGTCATGTGATCAAAATTCAGATGCTTGGCAACTGTTTCATACTTATGGCCCTTGCTGTGCCCAGGGGTCACGTGATTTTGTGACCTTCTGACAAGCAAAGTCAATGGAGAAGCCAGATTCACCTAAGAACCGGGTTACTAACTTAACAACTTTGGTGGCTCAGTCTGTTAAATGCCTGCACTTAAGTTCCAGCTGCCTACAATTACTGTAGGCTCGAATCCCACCAGGCTCAAGGTTGACTCAGCCTTCCATCCTCTCGGGGTAGGTAAATTGAGGACCCAAGATTGTTGGGGGCAATAAGCTGACTTTGTAAAAATGCCGCTTAGTAATAAGCAGGCATATACAATGGAATGAAGGCTATTGCTGAGCGCATTGGGTTGTATCCCAGAAGATTGTAAGCCGCCCTGAGTCTTCGGAGAAGGGCGGCATATAAATGTAATTTAGAAAAAAACAAAAACTGCAGTGATTCACTTAACTGTGGCAAGAAAGGTTGTAAAATGGGGCAAAATTCACTTAGCAACTGTCTCACTTAGCAACAGAAATGTTCTTGGCTCAATTGTGGTTGTAAGTCGAGGTGTACCTGTACTCAGAAAGGTTGATCTAAGTTTGGTCTAGGATGCTTCTCTGGGTGACTGCGGTTTTTATAACCCATGCCATGCAGCACATACCTCTCCGTCTTCAAATCCTCAGTGGCGTGCATGGAATTGGGATCAGGTTTGCTTATTAAGCCCTCTAAAGTTTGGAACATGTGGAATTAATACCTTGCAGTTGAAAATCCTCTTGGGTTCCCCCCCCTTCTTTCTGCGAGTCGAGAAAATGCTGCTTAATGATTTTTTGGTGAGGCTCAAATGTTCCTCGACTTCTCTCAGTGTGCCTTCTGTCCTTCTTCTGCGCAGGCCAGACATTGGGGTGCACTCAAGCTTTGGTGCCTGAGGTTCTCTTCTCCTCCTCCAAAGTTAATGGTCTGTCATTTCTTTTCACTAGAAAATGAAAAGTCCAACGCTTCCTCCTTTGCCAGACCTAAGCATAATTTCTTTCACACATGGAGCATTTGGTATTAGGTTGAATTTTCCCTCTCGGTGCATAGTATTACATCCTGTCTGCTTAGGTCTCTTGTCCTCGTAGACTCTCCCCCCCTCGCCTGGACATAACACTGCACAAAAGATTTCACAGTGAGGGCTTCTGTTTTCACAAATCTTTCCACGGTGCCCAGCTGTATTAAAGCACTTTGCAACGATGGGTAAGAAGTAAAAGGTAATAAAGGTTTCCCTGTCCAGTCGCGTCCAGTTTAGGGCACATCTCCGTTTCCTGGCCAGAGGAGCCAAGAAGACAATTTCCATAATCATGTGACCAGCATGGCTATACTCCAAAGGAGCATGCAATGCTATTACTTTCCCACTGAAGTGGTACCTATTAATCTACTCGCATTTGCTTGCTTTTGAACTGCTAGGTGAGCTGGAGCAAAGAACGGGAGCTCGCCCCATTGTATGGAGGTCTGGTCTCTCACCTGGGCTGTTAGCTCTCCAGTTGACAAGCTCAGTGTCTTTAACAGCAAGAAGTGGAATGCAGGATTTAAGAAATGTCAGAGGAACCCCTTTCATTCCAACCAGGATGAGACCTGGATATTGACTATGTCCAAACAGCGGTGTTGTTGATTGAAGAACGTCTACTTTTCCAGGTATCTAGAGAAAGTGGCTTTTTATATGGCAAAAGAACTTGTGGTGGAATCTGGCACTGAGTTATGAGAGGGGGAATAAAGAGAAACATCAGCCTTGAATCTCTGCTATGCCAAAAGTGGCCCAGAAGGGATCCTCCCTAATTTCTTTTCAGCATTTATCAGACAGGTGTGCGGAGCATGCTTTAGTCAGGCAAGATTTGTCCATGGGCAAACATGCAATAAAGAAACTGCTCTGAGCTTTTATAGGTTTTGTTCTTGGTTACCCCATGCCTGATAGCGCTGCATAAATTGTAGAACCACTTGGTGGGTGGATATCGTAGAGAGAAGAGGGTAGGGTTGCTAAACTACAATTCCTCTGCCATTACCCACAGAGGCTGGGAGCAGCAGATCAGAATGTCTGAGTGGCTATAGCCTCCTGAGAGCATAGCAGCCATACTGTCTCACTTTTTCTCTCAGGTTACGCAATACAGGCTTTTCAAACTCTGTAATCCATTCATTAAAAAAGGGGAAAACCCAAATCTTAAATAAAGAAGCAAAGCTTCAGTGATAAAAAAAACTTCCTTTCCTTCCCTTCCTTCCTTCCTTCCTTCCTTCCTTCCTTCCTTCCTTCCTTCCTTCCTTCCTTCCTTCCTTCCTCACCCATCTCCTCCCTCCCTATTTACTTATGTCTCCCTTACATAATGGACTTTCCATCTTCATCTTCTCAATGCAGTTGTTAGTGGCAGCTGACTACATTCTCTACATCTCTCCTCTGAGAATCTCTTGGCACGAGCAAATTCCTATTGGTATTGTATGGTGGGATAGTTGATCATGTTCGTGGTAGCGTCTTATTTCTTGATTGCATTTGGATATCAAATCTAGGTGTGGTTTATTTGTTTGTTTGTTTCACTTACATGGCTCCCCATCTCAAGTGTATGACTGGACAGCTTACAGTGTTAAACATACACATACACACTCCCAGAGGTGGTATTCAGCAGGTTCTGACCAGTTCTGGAGAACTGGTAGCGGAAATTTTGAGTAGTTCAGAGAACTGGCAAATCCCACCTCTGACTGGCCCCACCCCCATCTATTCTGGAGATTTTACAGTATCCTTCCCCTGCCACGCCCACCAAGCCACGCCCACAGAACTGGTAGTATAAATTTTTGAATCCTACCACTGCACACACCAGTGCTAAAATAAAACAAAAAATAAAACACACAGCAGCCAGACATCATTAAAAAAGGCCTTAATATACCAAGAAACTTTGCTATTTGCCTTGAGGTGTGTGTACCAAGCCAAAAACCATAATGATTTGTAAACCATGTTTAATGGCAGTGTGAATTTTGCAAACCCAGCCAGTTTTTGCTTTTTCAGAAAACGGCAATTAAGCAAGGTGATTCTTTATAATGTACAAACCAGACCCTTATGCTTCTTAGCTGCTGTAACCATAACCTTATGACTTATCTGATCATCCAATTTGTTTGTTCATTTTTTTTCCCGCTTCAGTTTGCAGTTTGAGAAATGGCATTAAAAAAAAATAGAATAAATTCCAAAGTAGAAAAGTTTTTTCTAACAAAGGCAGAAAATAACACACTTCACCCAAAGGTGATATAAGGTGCTTAATAAAGCCCTGGATGGCAGAGGACCTGGTTAATGGAGGGGCCCCTGTCTCACATGGTGTCTGCCTGGCCAATTTGTTCCTGCAGGATCCTGGTTCCTTCAGTTAAACAATGTCATGTCTCAGGACCCAGAAACCTTCTCTGTAAGAAAATCTGCCCTCTGGAACGACGTTCCCCCTAAGATCCAGATGCCCCTCACTCTGCGGTTGTATAGAACAGGGGTCTCCAACCTTGGCAACTTTAAGACTTGTGGACTGCAACTCCCAGAATTCCTCATTCCTACCCCTCTATCTGAAGTTATCCATTCAGGAACACCATGTAGTCTGTACACATGCAAAATAAACAATTTAGCCAAAGTTTTTGCAGAGGGAATCTTTGCACAGGGTACAAAGTATACCTGTTTGGAAAATAGGTCAGTAACCATTCAAATTTTTTTTTTAAATTACATTTATATGCCGCCCTTCTCCGAAGACTCGGGCTTACAATTTTTGGGATACAACCCAATGCGCTCAGCAATAGCCTTCATTCCATTGTATATGCCTGCTTATTACTAAGCGGCATTTTTACAAGGTCAGCTAATTGCCCCCAACAATCTTGGGTCCTCAGTTTACCTACCCCGAGAGGATGGAAGGCTGAGTCAACCTTGAGCCTGGTGGGATTCGAGCCTACAGTAATTGTAGGCAGCTGGAACTTAAGTGCAGGCAATTAACAGCCTGAGCCACCAAGGCAAATGATTGTATTTCCCCCACTCTCAGGTAATTCCACAATGAAATCCATGGAAATTTCCATCCACGGGGCACTCAGCCTAGCCACAGTCTGTAATAAACCAGGAGGTTTAACAGGAGGCCATTTGGCTGAAGCACATACATGAGCTTCTTTTTTAAAGATGGCCACCAAAACTGCCATTTAACAAGTTTTCATGAAGCCAAAATGCCCGGCAACTTTTGAATTGTGGGCATATTTTAGGATGGCTCCTGTAAGGCTAGCAGGAACATATAACTTCGCCCCCCCCCATGCCAGGCCATCACGAATAGTACAATCATTTGAGTAGGATAAAAACCAATCTTCCAATTTTAAAGCTTCTTTTAACCATTCAGTTAAATCATTCAAAATGTTAACATTTCCCTTCCCTTGGACTCTGGTGACCACTGGGACAGCCAGTTGCTTAGTAGGAACAATAGGACAGATCACTTCAGGTCAGACGCTGTTGAGGCAATCTAGATAAAGCATTGGCCATAATTTTTTTTCCCCTGGTAGGTATTTTAAGGAAAAATTAAACCGCTTAAAGTATTGTGCCCAACGAATTTGCTTGGGAGAACAGCTTTTGTGGTGTCTTTAAAGTCTCTAGGTTTTTGTGATCTGTCCACACCTCAAAGGGGTGTTTTGCCCCTTCAAGGAAATGTCTCCAAGTTAATAACACCCTTCCTTCTCCCAAATAGCCCATCTCCGTTCAGTCTCAGTTAGTTTTCAGGAGGTGTAAGCACAAGGGTGTAAAAGTCCCATCCGCATGTGATTGAAGCAGGACTGCTCCCACTGCAACATCACTTGCCTGGATTACAAAAGGAACATCCATATCTGGGTGTTTAAGAACAGGCTTGGCTGCAAAAAGTCATTTCAGTTTCTCAAAAGACACTTGGCATTCCATGGACTACTCCAAAGGTTGATTGGGCTTTGGTTTCAGTTCTCCTTTAGTCTTTAGGAGGCTTGTAATGCAATCTTTGCAAAAGCCGGGATAAATTGACGTTAGAAATTAGCAAAATCTAAAAATTTTTGCAATTGTTTTCTGGTGCATGGGGGAGCCCATTCTAAAATGGCTCGGACCTTCTCTGGGTCCATTTCTATTCCTTCATGTGAGATGCGATACCCCAGATAGTCAATTTTCCCTTGGTGAAATTCACACTTAGATAGCTTAGCATACAGTTCGGCCGCCTGGAGTTTTTTCAAGACTGACTGCACCAACTTTACGTGCTCCTACATGGTTTCTGAATAGATAAGAATATTGTCGAGGTAAACCAACACCTCCTTGTATAGATGTTCATGCAACACCTCATTTATCAGTTGCATGAATACAGCAGGGGCTCCTTGCAGGCCAAACGGAGTATGTTGAATTGAAAACAACCTAAAGGGCAATTATATGCAGTCTTCCATTCATCCCCTTCCTTAATTTGGACTTGATAGTAAGCTTCTCTCAAATCAAGCTTAGTAAAAATCTTTCCCTTGGCAAGGTGAGTTAACATGTCCTTCATTAAGGGGAGCGGGTAAATGTTTTCCATGCAAATGGTGTTCAGATTTTTGTAATCCACGCATAAGCAAAAGGAGCCATCTTTTTTTCTTGGAACAACACTGAGGCTGCCACTCAGGGCCTGGCAGGCTGGATGAAAACCCATTTTAGGTTTTTATCGATAAAAGAATGCAATTCCTCCAGCTCTCGTGGTGTCATCAAATAGAGTTTTGGCTTTGTGAGCTTCACTCCAGGGAGGATCTCCATGCTGCAATCTGTGGGGCGATGGGGGAATCCAAAGCCTTCTTGCTAAAAACCTCCCTGAGGTCCCAGTATGCTTTCAGAATTTTCTCCTCCCCTGCAATGTGTTCACTTGCCACCGATGCCCATTCCTTGGGGTCCTGGGGCCTTGCTAGGGTTTCCCCCTTTCTGTGGTTGGGTGGAGCGTATGTACAGTAGACCCTTCCTCCAGTCCACCTGAGGGTTCCATTTCTGGAGCCAGGGTAATCCGAGTAAGAGGGGTCGCTCCATCCCTGGGGCCACAATAAAACACAAAGTCTCTTGGTGTTTCTCTATTGACATTTCCACTAGCTCTGTTACAAAATGAGCCGGGCCACTCCCAGCTACCGATCCATCTAGTTGACAAAATACTATGGGGGTTTTCAAAGTTCTTAGTGTCAACCCCAGTTTATCCACGACCGCTAGGCTAATTACGCATCTAGTACACCCAGAGTCCAGCAGAGCCAACATCTTCCCCTGAGCGCTGGACAAAGGCACCCTTAATTCCACTGGGATGGTCACGGGGCCCATTTGTTGACTTACCAGAGGGTCGTCATCAGAATCGGACTCACTCTCGCCTGAAGGGGTCGAGTTCCCAACCGCTCCTTTCCTGGAGGAGTGAACTCAACGACTTCCATGGCCTTCAGGGCTGTTTCATGTGGCTTGGCTGGGGTTTTTTCGACTTTCTTCACTTTGGCTGATGTTATTTTGACATCCAGTTTAATACAGCAATCTGCAGCTCAGTGACCCTCCTTCCTGCATTGGAAGCACGCTGTGGATTTGGGTTTCACAGCTGATCCACCTTTTGAATTTTAGGCGCCTCTCGGGGAGTGGTAGTGGTTACTCCAGCTGGGGCCACTCCTGCATCTGTTTCTGTTCAGATCAATTTCCACATCAGCTGAAGATCTCTAGGATATTTTCTGGAGATACAGCTTTGGTAGATGTCCTCATTTAGCGATCTTTGAAAGCTTCCATCGGGGCTCTTGGGACCACTCTTGCATGTGGCATGCCAACTCTCGAAATTCCTGGGTGTATTCAGCTACTGACCTTCGCCCCTGGTTTATGGTTTTCATCCTAATTCTTGCCTTATGTTCAGCAAGGGGATCTTCAAACCAAGTGCATAAGACTGCCATAAACATACTATAATCCCTTAGCTGAGGGGCATCATCATTATGAAGGGTGACCATCCATTGGGCTGCAGTCCCTTCTAGGGCTTTGGTGACACACCTCACTTTGGCTGCTTCTGAGGCAAAGTCATCCCCATATTCCTCCATAGGATTCCAGACTTGGGCTAAGAAGAATCCCAACTCCTTGGAATCTTCTCCGTATTTTACTTCCAGTGGAGGAACTTTTGGAATTCAGCGCCTCCATGGTGCTATGCCCCCCAGGGGGGCCCTGGGCTACTGCAGCTGCTGGCATTCCTGCCACCTGGGCTGGCCCCAGCTGGGCCATGGGAAGCACTCCTGGGGCTGCAAAGGCTTCTGCCCCCCCCTCTTCCCTAGCCACTTCGCATGCAGGCAATGCATGCCTTTCCTTAGCTCTCTGACTCTCAAGAGCTTCGTTCAATAAATGCAGAGCTTGGGTCAGCAGAAGGTCTTCTCTGTCTTCCTCCTGCCAGGCAGCTTCTGCCCGCCGGCATCTGGCAGCCATCACCCCAGAGGGGAGCTCCTCTGGTATTTCCATCCGTCCTACTCCCAAAGACCATTTGGGATGAACCACCAGTTTCTCCTCAATCTGCAACTCAGACAGCAGTTCAGCTTCCCCTTGACTGCAAAGAAGCTGTGAAGGGGTAGATCCAACAGCTCCCATATCTTCTTGATCGCTGCCTTGGTTAGACATTATTTTTTCAGCCCCCATGGCAGAGGTTAATCTCTGGGTGGGATGATAAAAAAAAGAGAGAGAACTTGCTTAATGTCAGCTGTGCCTCCGTTCAAAATCCAAGAAAGAAAACCTTAGATTCTATTAAAGTAGAGAAAAGTACTTTTACTGGATTTGAAGTGATAGCAACAGAAGGAAAGCAAGTTCTGAGGCAAATAGGCATGGAAATTACATATTGAAAGTTATCCCAAGTTCCCTCCCCCAGTAGTTCAAACTGGACATTCAATCTGAGGTGTGTATAATGTCATGTTGAGTACATCTTCATGTAGTGTCTCACACATCTGGTACGCCAAGAAGGTTGACCTTGGCCTAGAAAAGATAAGTGTATACAGTTGTGCAGTAAACAAGAAAGCATCCCATCATTTTCAGTTCACACAACTACTCCCTCCAGCACCCTCCCCCACAACACCAAATTACCCCTCTCCCTGTTTCCATGGCAGCCGGCAAGAGTCAAGCAGCAAAAGATGTCAGGAAAAGGAATTCTGGGTGTTGAAGTCCACAAGTCTTAAAGTTGCCAAGGTTGGAGACCCCTGGTATAGAAGAGCTGTGAAGACCAGGGTCTTCGCCAGGTCTTTGGTGATGGAGAGTGAGAAACCTCACTTCATCACACTTGCCACCTTTTTTTCCTTTCCTTTTTATGTTTTATGGTGCTTTATATGTTTGTGGTGAGCTATCCAGAATCACTGCAAGTCAGGAGGAGGCATACAAGTTTAATATATTTATAATATGAGTAAAATGGCAGCATTTTACAGGTGAGAACACCAGACCTTCCTAATTGTTAAATAATATTGATTGAGTTTGGCCTGGATCTTTAAACCTATATCTATTTCACAGAGTCATTCAATAAATTGCAATGCCAAGTTGTGTCAGATCAAAACAGATTTATTTATAACAGAACAATCAATAAATATATTATTCTTAAATATATACAGAGTCTTTTCTTCTTTCGTTCCTCTTAAACAGTCCTTCAAGGAACTAGAAGTCACTATGAGAGATTCACAGTTCTTCCTCTCATAACCTCTTCTTAGATATAGCTAACCTCTTTAGAAAGTCCCTTTCTCTTTAGGTTATAGATCTTCTCTCAGATCTCTTTGCTATATCTTCTCATACACAGACCTCAGTCTGTCAGATCCTAATATCTCCTCAGAGTCTTGGATCTTCTCAGTATCTCCAATCTCCCTCAGAAAAAATGAGTCTCCACAGAATCTCCTTAGAATTTCCTCATTTTCTTTCTCTTTTGAAAATGACAGTTGACAGCCCTTTTATATTTAGGGGCATGTCCTACAGTATCACAGTGAGGTGCTCAATGCCACCCTTTCATTGGTAGGTTTGATCACCCCATCAAACTCTACTAATTTGTAAACTGCATAGTAACTCCAGAAAGTTCTACTTTCTGACACTAATCTTTGGTTAGAAAGATGGATATCAATGTGTTGTTTTTGACCGTACAGGTGAAGGAGAGCTCTGACAGCTGGGTCCCGAATAGATTTACATTAATAGCTGGTAGATGTCTTCCATTTTAAACGAATGGAAGTGGAAAATTATGAAAAAGGGAGGTAATCTGAAGTCTTGATTTGTTCAAAGAACTGGAATGCACTAAACACATGGGAAGATATTTCTGTCCTTTACTTCCTGACTTTAACAAACTTCCAACTAGGGTGGTCTGTGGGAAACTGAGGGGGGAATAGGGGAGGACAAACCACCCACTATTGCTTTAGCATAGGAATCTGTGTTTATTTGGGCACCTTCTGCAACTTTCAAGTGTTTCTTCTGAGGGCATTCTGTGACTTGGAAACTTTAAAAAGAGAGAGGTCATCTTAAGAGGAAGGAATGGAGAAGGTGATAGATGGAGCTTGAAATATTGTTGAAACAGCTTTGGAGTGTCTTCCCTATAACCATTGCCAACGTTCAATCATGTTTCAAGGATAAATCCTCAAGGAAGAGGAATAGGCAGGTTTTGGAACACCTACCATATTTCAGGCAGGGAATCTGCTCCCATTTGCTTTAGAAAGTGTTGAGTAGTAAAGTACTCCTCATGGATTGTTCTCAGGAAGGGCAGTGAGAACAATTAATCAATGGAACAGCTTGCCTCCTGGAGTTGTGAGGTCTCTATTGCTGGAGGTTTTCAAGAAAAGATTGGACAGCCTTTGTCTGAAATGGCATGAAGACTTCTGCCTTGGGAAGGGGATTGGACTAAAAGACCACCAAGATCTCTTCCAGCTCTATGATTCTATGTTTCTATGATCTGTGTTCAAAAACAACTGCTTGGGTCTCAGTCTGAGGTTGAGGGCATCATTTAGAGAACTTGAGTCCATTGTCTTGCCAATGACAATGGACTTGGCAAGGGCAAGGGCCTTGGTAGCTCAGGCTGTTAAATGCCTGTATTTAAGTTCCAGCTGCCTGCAATTAGTGCAGGCTCGAATCCCACCAGGCTCAAGGTTGACTCAGCCTTTCATCCTCTCGGGGTAGGTAAATTGAGGACCCAAGATTGTTGGGGGCAATAAGCTGACTTTGTAAAAATGGCGCTTAGTAATAAGCAGGCATATGCAATGGAATGAAGGCTATTGCTGAGCGCATTGGGTTGTATCCCAAAAATTGTAAGCTGCCCTGAGTCTTCGGAGAAGGGCGGCATATAAATGTAATTAAAAAAAAAAGACTTTATCAGCTTTCAGTGTTTTGGAAAATTCTTCAAATTCCTCAGATATTTCAAATAATCCAGTAAATGTATTGATAACAGCAACTAGATTTCTTTGGAGGACAATATTGGCTACTCTAGCATATGTAAACACGCTAACTGTTATTTGACTTCTCAGTGAGACTTGGAAATTTCTCGGTTTAGGCAAGGCTGGGTAGAGAATTGAATTTGACTAAAGGCTTCTCAACCAGCAGCATGGAAAGTGATGCGGGTTCAAAATGGGGGAAATCCCAAATATTCTAACCCTTGAGCCACCCTTCCTCCACTCAGATATAGTTAGGGTGTCACTGCTTCTGTTGGCTTCTGAGTGAACTTTTTCAGGTTTCTATCATAACACCAAACCACTTGGCCTAGCAATCACCATAATCATGTCTTTGTTGTCTTTTCCTTTGTTCTCCTCATTCTCCTTCTCTTCATTAACTTTTTTGGTCTTCTTCTGTATAATGTTGTCTTCACCTTATCCCTAGCTCACAAATGAGATTGGCCTGTAATTCCTTTCTTGTATTGGTGTTAAAACACTATGTTTTCCTTTTCCTGACCTCATCCAAGGGCATGGATATGTTTAAATCTGTTAGGCGGTCACCTATTACTGTGGAAGGAAGTCTAGGGACTGGAGTGGCTGAGAACAGAGGAAAGAGAAGCAGATTTGGGATCAACAATGGGGTCAAAAAATGTCAGGCCAGACTGTTCTCTGCTGACTCCAGGATGGGTGGAGAGCACTTCAACTCAACAATGGGAAGTGCCTTTAGTTTTTTAAAAAAATATGGTTCCTTCAACCCGTAAAGTTGGGTTCCTGCATATACTTTATCAAGGATGTTTTCCTTCCAGCCTCCCGCCTCTGTACCTGGCAGTAGCAGGTGCTTCACACACATTCTCCACAAGCAAAGCTGTTCTTGCAACTTAATGTCTTGATTTTCTGGAGGACCTCTAAGTGGATCTATGGATACAAACAAAAATGTTGGGGGTTAACCAAAATCACTTTGAGTCAACAGTAACTGAAGATTTTCCCTTCTACTCTGTAGAGTTGGGACTTTGGGAAGGGCATAGGCTGAGGAACTCTTCCGGTTTTGAAAACTCTGAATATATCCAAGACTATAATGGAAAAAACTCTTGTTGAAGTCTACATAGAAGTTGGTTTCTTGATCTTGTCTAGCTTTGTGGGCCATGACACAATTATCCCCAAGCTATTTTTAAGATGTTTGTGACACTGGGCATTGTTCAAATGACATTATGGGGGATGGAAGGCAGGAAAGGTAAGCAGTTGGGAGCAGGGTGAAATAAGATTTCCCATCAATGAAAAAAGGATTGAAAAGACCGGCATTGCTGCAATTTCAGAGGCAAACTGGCTGAATCAGCAATAAATTGACTCTATTCCTGAACACAGCCAACTTTGTGAAATGAAC
The DNA here is from genome assembly GCA_009733165.1 of Naja naja. NCBI lineage: Eukaryota > Metazoa > Chordata > Lepidosauria > Squamata > Elapidae > Naja > Naja naja. The sequence continues at coordinate 7,375,685 of CM019160.1, read as the reverse complement.
AGGTCCCCGGGCATCTATGGGAGTGTGTGTGTCAAAATTGCAGGACAGAATCATGATGGAAGCCCTTCTCCTTTGGTTGTCAAGGAGCTTTGATCACAATGCTGTGCTGGAGGAGGAGGACGAGGAACAGGAGCAGGAGGATGAGGAGGAGGAATAGAAGGGATAGACAATTAAGGTTTCCCATCTTCTAGCCTGCATGAAGAATAAATAGCCCCTGAAATCTAAAGGACATCAGGTTGGAGTCTGTTAGAATAGATGTCCGTTTAATTCAATGTGTTTTGCCCACAATGACTTACAACATATTTTACTGGCTAGACCTTTGTTCTTCCTGGCAAGGCTGACCATATGTTTAAGCAAGAATGGTTCCCAATACATACAATATATCATAGAACATGGCAAATATTCAGTAATTACTTACAGTCTGGCTTCTGTGAGGGCTAAATGTCTACAAATATTGCAAATAAGCTGATGTGCTTTTAAAAAGGAGGGAAGTCAGTAACCCAATAGCCCTTTTCTTTATTTTCCTTTTTTAATTTTATTTTTCTACTTTTAGGGTATTTCTTATTAAATTTGTTCAGTTTCTCTCTCTTTTCCTTTCATTAACATACGTCTGTAACAATACAATGGAGATCTTAATATAAAGCAATCAGTTTAAAATCAAAACCTCTACTATACAGCAAATATTTTGTTGTGAGCCGTAGTGATTCTTTTCTCAATGTTAGCTTTGAATGAATAATTTGATATTTGTTCAGAACAGACATCCTAAACCAGCCGTGGGCAAACTATGGCCCAGGGTCCGGATCCGGCCCGTTCGGCTGTTCTATCCGGCCCGTGGAGCCGAGAGAGCGGAGGGTTCTCTTGCTCTCCCAGAAGGCTATGTGAAGTAATCTAACTTTGAATTTATATTAGTTCACACAAACACTCCATCCATGCTTTTGTTCCGGTGCTCTGGTCCAGTTTAAGAACCCATTGTGGCCCTCGAGTCAAAAAGTTTGCCCACCCCTGTCCTAAACTGTAACTAATGTTGATCAAATGGTTTTCTCCTCTTCTGTATTGTCAATAATCTACCTAAACAATGTTAATAATCTTTGATACGAAGATTGATATCTTTGATAGAATGTTAAAAACCTTTGATATAAAGAGTGATATCTTTTATATGTGTATAACATGATATAAACATTACTGTATTGAAACAATGCAGTAGAAGAGATTTAAAATAATATAATTTAAAAAAGGGTGGAAGAGGCTGACCACAGCCTCCTTTGATGGCTTTGCAATACAATTGTTTAATCCCCTAGGACTTTTTAGGGGAGTACTTTAATTTGACTTTTGCTTTTGTTGCCTGGTGTGTTTTAATTGTTTTATGTGTTTATTGGAACTGTATTGCCCTGTGTTATGCTGGGCTCTGTGGAGAGCTGTTTAGTGAAGCCGAGGTATTAAAAAAATCAAATAAAATGAAATGCCACTGGCTGTCTCACAGGAATTAAAGTCAACAGTAACTAAGCAAAGGACAAAGTTCTTTTTAAAAAAAAAGAACAAAAGAGAAGAGAAAGGACAGCCGTTGCAAGTGGCAATTGAATTTATAAAAGTTTCTTTTTAAAAACAAGCAAAAGAATCTGTTTAGGCGGTGTTTGCTCACTCCAACCTAACCCTGTCCAACTTTTTGAATGTTCAGGGGTTATAAATTACACAGGGTTTGATTAAGCACTTGAAAATGAAAAATCAGCAGGTTTTTGCCCTTAGAGGACCCTGGATGGTGGCTGGGTTGAAAAAGAGTTTGCCAAAGCATCTTCTGCAAAAAAAAAAAGATCTTGCTGAACTTGGTAAATAGTTCTGCACCTTGTTTATAATTGTGGTCCTGGAGGAGAAAGAGAGCTTTGAAAAAATTTTCTTAGAAGGGGGTGCGGGTGGCAAGGGCAGAATTTGGAGGGAAGGGAATTGTGCTTTGGATCCAGAAGCCATGTTGGTTGTTGCTTCTCGGGAAAGCGTTGCTTCTGAGAACTGAAAAAACTTCTTGGATGAGAAGCAGAACATCTTCAAGGAAAAACCAAGAAAGTCCAATTGCCTTTTGAGAAAGCACCTTTGGGACAATCTTGATGGATGGCTAAACACAAATCCCATTAATTATTTCCCTTTTACCGTGCAGGGACATTGTCTACAAACGTTGCCTCTGTCTATCCTTCTTATATTCCAACGAAACCACATGCTTCCCAAGTTGGCAGCTAACTTACATTTTGCTAATTAGCTCATTTTAAATTAATTGCAGAAGTAGGTTGCAGTTTGCCTTAGTCATTTATTCCTGTTCCATGGCTTTCCAGATTTCTCAAACATCTCCAGATTCCCATGGTTGGAGTTGATGGATCATTAAGAAGCCTGCTTATTTCGTTTCCTATCAGGCTCCAAAAACTAAGAAAGACACATTGTGATTCTTTTATGCAGATTTCTTTATGGTTCCTCACCTATAGATAGAAATCTTGTCAATCTAAAGTAGATTACTTGCCTCATCAAACATATACTCTGGGAACTATTAGGGAGGATCTGTCTTCACTTTCTTTCTCTCACACGAAGTATCTGAAGTGAGTTGTCTCTTATTCTTCTGGAAAGCAGCCCCTCCCTCCTGGGAATCCATTACATTTCCCCTGTTCTGAGGTTGAAAATTTTTGGTCCTTTAGGGATTGTTAGACTATAATTCCATTCACCCCTGAGCATTGCTTGAGCTTGATGGAAGCTTGGGCCTGGTAACATCTGGAAGACCACAAGGTGGTGCAGGCTGTTAAATGCCTAGCACTTAGCTCCAGCTGCCTGCAATTAGTGCAGGCTCGAATCCCACCAGTCTCAAGGTTGACTCAGCCTTCCATTCTCCTGGGGTAGGTAAATTGAGGACCCAAGATTGTTGGGGGCAATAAGCTGACTTTGTAAAAATGCCACTTGGGGGGGGGGGGCAAAAAAAGCCCTAGTAATAAGCAGGCATATACAATAGAATGAAGGCTATTGCTGAGCGCATTGGGTTGTGCTCCAAAAAAATTGTAAGCCGCCCTGAGTCTCCGGAGAAGGGTGGGGTATAAATATGAACAACAACAACAACAAAAAATCTCTAGGGGCTAGTGCTCATCTCCATTTCAAAGCCGAAGAGCCAGTGCTGTCCAAAGACATCTCCATAATCATGTGGCCAGCGTGACTAAATGCTGAAGGTGCATGGAATGCTGTTAACTTCCCACCAAAGTGGAAAGTTTTGGGGACAAGTAACAAGCTCACTCTGTTATGTGGCACTAGGGATTCGAACCACCGAACTGACTGACCTTTCTGATCAACAAGCACAGCGTCTTAGCCACTGAGCCACTATGTCCCTCCTTACTCCCACTTAAAAAAAAACCCCATCTTTGCAACAGCATTCTGTGTCCTGCTTATTTTTATTAAAAATCCTGGTAACATAGGACTTTCCATTGTAAGGATGGATGGCTGTTCCCCATGATACCACTTAATTGACTTTTGAATAATTGACCAGCTCCATCCCAACCTTCCCTTCCCCTTCAACTTTCCTCACCCATATATGTATGTATGTATGTATGTATGTATGTATGTATGTATGTATGTCTTGGTGTATTCGGGTCTTGTCCCGTGTAAGATTGAGAATACCTTGGCAACGTTTTGACGAAATCTCATCCGTCATCTTCAGGCTGGTGTCTTCAGCTTCGTTCTTCTGGGAGAAGTGTGTGATACTGGCTGTTTTTCCCTTTTAAACTCCAGAGTTGGCTGTGTTGTTACTTCTTGATTGGTTGATGGAGTTGATGTATGCAGATTGGATGGCTTTTTCCTGAGACCCTGTGTGGCTGAGGTGCTGGCTGTGTGTCTCTCAGCCTTTTGTGTTGTAATGACCTGGGTAATGGGCTGTGTGATGACCTTCTGAGTTCTATTGTTGTGACGTCCTGGGTGTGGTGCTGTAATCTCCTGGGTCGTTGTCTGTGTTGCAACCTCCTGATGTTTTGTGTTGTAATCTCCTGAGTTCTGTGATGTAGTGTCCTGGGTGGAAGGCTGTGATGTGACATTCCGGGCCTTGGTTTGGCTCGAGTTTGAGGTCTGGCTATGTGTTTATAGCGTGTGTCAGTTTGCTTAGTTTGGGGGTCGGAGGGGGTGTAGCAGCTGGTGTTGCAGCCATGGTCTGGTTTCTGGATGGTGGTTGCCTTTCATCTGTGGCGTGGGCTTGGGTTTGAGTCTGGTGAAGGAGATTGGTGGTGGCATCATGTGTTATTTTGGGTCGGTGTTGGTTTTCGTGGCTGGGACTCGTTTGTTGATTAGGGCTAGTTTCCAGATGTCTGGTAGGCGGGAAGTATCATCCCGTTTATTCATGTTATGGGGGTGTTTCTCTATTTCGATGGTTTCCCTAATTATTCTCTTGTTGAAGTGTTCAGTATTGGAGATAAGTTTGGATCCCTCAAAATCAATTTCATGTCCTGTGGCTTTAAGGTGCTGGAAAAGGGAGGAAGTTTTTATTTTTATATATATATATATATATATATATATATATATATATATATATATATATATATATATAAAGATTCTTGCAGGAACTGTATGTTATGATGACACTGAGATGGCCTCCTCGCTTTGCTGTGTTTATCAGCACTCAGGAACTTCTGCCTAAAGCAGAAGTGGAAGGAAGAGGAAATCGTTGCAAACTCACACATCCTTGTGGGAAAAATTGTGGGATCGAAAAAAGGGGCCCTTATTCTAAACGCATGCTTGGAAGCATTGCTGCACTTTTGGCGCATGGCCATTTCATTTCCCTGTAGCTCCCCAAGGTGTCCAGGGCTATAGGTTGACCTGGGTGGGAGAAGAGGTTCAACTTTCTGTGCTAGCGATTGTTCTTCAGGGTTGGCACTCAGAGCTGCACATGGCCTTTTCCTAGTGCCTTTTGTTATTGGCAGGTTGGCACGTGGGTGTGGGTGGCAAGGGAGGGGAGGGAGCCTCCAAGCCTCTGACAGACAAGGGGCCCTTTGTAAGTGGGGCTGATGAATCGCCTCAGTGCTGTGGTTTCCTTCTCTGGGATGATCCAATCTGTTATTCCACCAAAACAGTTTCTTTTAAAAGGCTCCCTGAGGATGGCTGCGGCTGAAGGTCTTGAGATGTTTTGTCTTGGTTTCAGATTAGCCAACTGACTTGGAATTTTGCTACCCACTTCCATGTCTGGACAAATTATTGAAATTGTATGGAGAGAGTGAGGCTGGGGAGGAAATGACTATGCCTCCACCTTCCACGCTTGCAGCTTTGGTGGGAGCAGAAGGCCCTTGTGCAGAAGATCAAGCTCATTATGAGGGGCTGGGATTCCCTGGGTGGCCAGTGCCATTTCCTAATATAAACCAGATTTTCAGAACTGACCTAATGTCTCTCATGGAGGTATTTGCAAATTTTTCAGGCCCTGAAAATCCAAATCTTGCAAAATTCTATAATCTTGATTTGAGTATTTTCATTCCAGGAGGGCCCAAAAATGCAACAACATTGGATTTCATTTTATATTTTTCCAATTGGGAGCTGATGGTCTGCTATTTGCATCAGTCATGTCACAATCTCCTCTCTAGGGTCCATTAGAGAAGATGTTGCTACCTACCACACAAGGAAATAATTATTCCAGGGTGCAACAGGAGACTTGAAGAGTGTCCAAGATTGTCTCTCTCCGGGATCTCAATAATTTTTATGGCAGCTAAAGCTGGGTTTTATCATCACATTACCCAGAAGTGTAAAACAGAGCAAATTCCTTAAGGAAGGCCCAAGAGGTGATCCATCAAAATAATTCTCTTCTGTTGTGGTCTGCCAGATGCTTGGCAATCTTTTTTCTTTTTGCATTCCCAGAGCAGCAGTAAAACAAAGGAAATTGCTTTGTTAATGAGAAATGAGTGCAGGTCAACGATAGAACACCTGCTTTTCAGACAGAAGATCTCAAGTTCAAGTTTTGTCATGGTTAAGAGAGCTGAGGACAAGGTTTGTCTGTAGGTTTTTTTTACTTTCTCTTGAGTTGCAGCTTTTAACTGCTTCATTCCTGCCTGGAAATTAAACGGGCTTAAAGACTCTCTTTCCTGGTTTCAACATGTCCTCCAGCTTGGCCATAATGAGGTTCTATCCAAATTAGGTCTCAAATGTGTTTTTTTTTTAACTTCAAGAGGCAACTGGACTTTCTGGTTTTTCTTTGAAGACATTTCACTTCTCATCTAAGAAGCTTCTTCAGCTCTGACTGGATGATGGGGAAACGTCTTCAAAGAAAAACCAGAAGAAAAACTTGAAGAAGAAGAAAAAAACCACCTTTGAGACAGCCATGACTTGGATGACTAAGAATCACCATAGATATCAAAATTAGGGTTATGTCAATCACAAAGGGTAAATTCCCCAGCAGTTTTATCCATCCCACCCATTGTAGAAGCGCAAACACCATCCTCTTTTCTTTCCATACCTGGCCTTCACTTGGGTCCCTCTTTGACCACCTCCTATCATCTTCTCATTGTCAACTCGTAAATCATTCCTATGCCTGTTTCCGAGTTGCCATAGGAAGGAGGGGGGAAAGGCCCGAGGGAGAGTGCGGCAGATGAAGGCCAGAAGCACTTTCCACGCTTATCTTGCGGAGATTGTAGCCTAGGCTACTGGATCTTCTGCCCCCGAAAATCCTTCATTGGAGAGTGTGATTGATGACACCCAGCCCATGAACATTTCATTGGAGAATCTGATTTATGACAAACCCGGGGGATGGGGGGAAACAGGGTCATAGGTGATAGTAAATTACGTGTCTCAGAGTTGGCTTCATACAGTTAGTGCTGGATGTGTTGCTCCTAATAAATCTTTTGGATTCTTTTGAAGCTTGGCTCGAGGCTCATGATTTAATTAGGGCAATCATCGGAACCCTGGCACTTGTCTGGTGTATATCTGCAGTAGTGTTTCTCAACCCTGGCAACTTTTAAGAGATGTGAGTTTCAACTCCTACAATTCTCTAGCCATCATGCCAGCTGGGGGATCCTGGAAGTTGAGATCCATGCTTCATAAGGTTGCTGAGGCTGGAAAACACTGGTAAAAAAAAGAAAGAAAGAAAGAAAGAAAGAAAGAAAGAAAGAAAGAAAGAAAGGAAGGAAGGAAGGAAGGAAGGAAGGAAGGAAGGAAGGAAGGAAGGAAGGAAGAAAGGAAAAAGACCACCATTGTACTTATTTTGACCTGTTATTTATTTCCTTTGGTTAAAGAAAGAAACGTCTTACTATTCCACTAGGGAACTTGTTAAAAAATAAGTAATTAAATAAAAAGTCTCCTTGGACTGGAAGATGTATTTTGGTAACTTTCAAAGTTAGTCATAAAAATGGAGTAATGTCTGAATCCTTTCCTCCCCCTGGTTGTTCTCCAGCTTTCATTTTAATCACAGGTGTTTATGGAATTGGGAATAGTTTAGGTTAATGTTTTTTATTGTTAGTTGTTATGTTTATAGTGTCTAATTGTTAGTGTTTAAAGAACTGGAAAAAGAAACCTCCTGTCAGTCCCCCTGGTAAACAAGACAGGAAACACAAGATTAACTAATTCTACCTTATTGTAAGGCCGCCTTAACAGAATCTTTCAAGTCTGAAGATACAAACTTTTAATTACTTGATCCATTAGGGTGAATCCCTCCTAAGTTTGTTTCTCTGACTGTTAAGCCACTAGAGACTCCTGCTTCTCTTGTCTGCAATTATTCAAAAATAGTATCCTAATTAGAATTGACAGTGAAGATATTGATGTAGTAGATAGTTTCTACCTTTTAGTAAAGGAACAAGCAGTCACAAAATATACTGTAGACTAGCATTTCTATTGCAGCCATGGTGGACTTGGAAAAGAGATTGAAATGCCCACAAAGATCAGAATAGTGTACCTCCCTGTGAGAGGTGCACTTTCATTCCATGGAATCCAAAGTTGGACTTTGAAGAAGCAAGATAAGAAGATCACAGACCCTTTTGAACCTTGATTTTAGAGAGGACTCTTGAAAATAATATAGACGAAAAGAAACCAATGGATCAATGAACAAATCAACCCAAAGTTCTCATTTGAGGCACCAATGATCAGGTTCAGATTATCCTACTTGGGACACATTATGTGAAAACCCAGCTCTCTAGAGAGGGGGTGTTAAACTTGTGGCCCACAGGCCAGATGCGTCACGTGCTGCCCGCACCGCCACCCAGTTTAGCGGAGGGGGGGAAAGTCCTGATATGTCACCTGACGATGCCATGACGATGCAAGTTTGACACCCCTGATATAGAAAAGCTCTGATGCTGGGAAAAGTGGAAGGAAAGAGAAGAAGAGGACAAGCAAGGTGGAAAGATTCAGGTACAGTGTCAGTGGGTGCACTCTTGGAAGACCTGAAGGACCAGGTTAAGGACAGGTAATCATGAAAAAGATCTGTCTATGCAGTCTCCAATTGATGGCCTGTGTGTCAGTCGATCCCTTTGTCCATCCATCCATCCATCCATCCATCCATCCATCCATCCATCCATCTTAGACACATTATGTGAAGACCCAGTTCTCTGGAGAAAGCTTTGGTGCTGGGAAAGGTGGAATGAAGGAGAAAAACAATCAACAGCAAGGTGGAAGGATTTAGATATAGTGACAATGAGTGCACTCTTGGAAGACCTGAAGGACCAGGTTCAGATAGGCATGAAAAAGGCTGTCTATGCAGTCTCCAATTGTTGGCCTATCCATCCATCCATCCTTCCATCCACCCATCCATCTTAAGACACATTATGTGAAGATCCAGCCCTCTGGAAAAGGCTCTCATGCTGGGAAAGATGGAAGGAAAGAGAAGATGAGGACAATCAGCAGCCAGGTGGATGGACCCAGTTTCAGTAGTATGGAGGCATCCTTGGAAGACCTGAAGGACCAGGCTAGGAAGAGATCATCACAGAGAAATCCATCTGTGTGGTTCCTAAGTGTCAGCAATGGTTTGCTGACACATAATCCATCAATATAACATATAATAACATAACAGTAATTCTCCCTTCATTGGCAATGACATACAAGCCCAAAATATTGGGAGTAGCACAGATCAGAATAGCACAGTGTCTGGCCTGGAGGCCGTCTACATGCTGGAGAAGTAGGAAAGTGGAGTTGTGGTTGTTTTCAGACTAGTTTTTTTGCCAAAAAAAAAAAGTGCACATGTCCAGACACTTGTTCCTTTATTTCTGTTTCTTTGATGTAACTCTTTTGGAAAGAGACACCCGTTGTTTTCTACCCAATAATTCTTTTCAGAAAGCTGGGATTATGTTGCCTCATCCTTACTGTCCTCACTTCGGCACCTCATTCACTTTCAACATCAGGCTATGAAACCGAGTAGAAAGGATTTCAGGCTTTTTCTCCGGTCAAATTTAGATCGCCAGATTTTATCAGAGAGCTTGGTTTTAATCTCCTCTAGTCAGTTTCAGCGCCTATTAAAGCGCCCCCCATTTTTGGTCCCATAAAAATAGCAAGCCCTTCCCTTTAGCCGCCTTCCAAAAGCAAAATGAAAATACCACAACTCAGAGAAAAAAAATTGCGCTGACTAGCAGAAGAAGTCACAGTTACCCGAAAGCATTTTTATAAACGGAGCCAGGCATGCAAAGATGGTGGAGAGCAGATAGCATTAAGAGGGCATATCAGAGCACCGACTGTATGTTACATGGACTATGTGTTACATTGAGATAGTAAACACATACATGTCCTTGTTGTTCAGTTGTGTCTGACTCTTTCTGACCCCCATGGACTGCAGCATACCAGCTCCTCCTGCCCCCCACTGTCTCCTGGAGTTTGCCCAAATTAACGTTCATTGGGTCAATGACCCTACCTAGCCATGTCATCCTCTGCTGTCCCCTTCTCCTTTTGCCTTCCATCTTTCCCAACATCAAGGACTTTTCCAATGAGTCCTCTCTTCCCATTTGGTGGCCAAAGTATCTGAGCTTCAATATCTGTCCTTCAGTCAGATTTGATTTCCGTTAGGATTGACTGGTTTGAAGTCCAAAGGATTCTCATGAGTCTTCTTCAGCACCACAATTAGAAAGCATCAATACCTCGGTGGTCAGCCTACTTTATAGTCCAACTCTCACAGCCATACATGACTACTGGGAAAAGTATAGCTTTGGCAATATGGATCTTTGTCAACAAGGGATGTGGGCAAGGTCTCTGCTTTTTAACATGCTGTCTAGAAACATGCACATGTGAACCACATATATTGTGCTCTGTTATAGCTGATGTTCTACACATGCTTGGGGCCCCCAGTTTGTTTGCAAAATAGCTGTGTTTGCCAAGATGAAAGAAAAACCTGGAAGGAAGAGAAAGAAAGAGAGAGAAGAAAGAAGAAAAAGAAAAGAAAGAAGAAAGAAAAGAAAGAAAAGAAAGAAAGATTAAGATAATTAAAGGTTAAACGCCTGGAGACTAAAATATTTGAAGAACGGTTGCACGATTTGGGTTTGACTAGTCTAAAGAAAAGAAAGACTGGGGGACATGATAATAGTATTCTAGTATTTGAGAGATTGCCAAAAGAGGAGGGGGTCAACAAATTTGTTGACTACTTGATTTCACTTAACGACAGTGATTCACTTAACAATTGTGCCCAAAACATCATAAAATGGAGCAAAACATATTTAACAACTGCCTTGCTTAGCAACAAAAATGTTGGACTTGATTGTCGTTGTAAGTCATGGACTATCCATATTTTATTGATACTCATTTTGGCAATAAAAACTTAGACTTGGTGCATAAGGAGCAGCTGGCTGTATGGAATTATTTACCCCATTGGCTAAAATCTCTATGTAATAAAATATATGATGCAAAATTGAGCTGGAGAGATAATGTGTGTTGAATAAAATGCACTTGTTAACTGTGTTCCAGAGAACATCTTCGTGGGCATAATCCGCAGCAGTCCCTCTCCTAAGCAATAATTTTTCCTTCCGTGGCATCTTTAATGTTGTAAAAGTGATGGTTTGTTTTTAAGCCAGCTTTAATGAGGTGATTGTACCATTTTTGCTTCTTTCCCGACACAGCTGAATTTCTCTTTCTTTAGGTAAACATTGCAATAAGATGGAAATAAGATGCTGACTCCCATAAAATCTCTGTGTAGGGACCATAGTGAGGAAAATAAATAAATTTGCATTCCATGTTTCTTTCCTGACTGCAAAAGTGAAGGAAAGGGCATTTGAAAGGGGAAAAAAATACCCCACAGAATCACCCAATAACGAAGAGAAGGATTAGAAGTGACACAATAGCAGTCTTCCAATACTTGAGAGGCTTTGTAGGGAAGACCGGTGAATCCAAAGCACCTGAAGGAAGGACAAAAAGAAACAGATGGAAGCTTATCAAGGAGAGAACCAGCCTAGAACTAAGAAATTTCCTGTCAGTGAGAAAAATGAACCAGTGGAACGGCTTGCCTCTGGAAGTTGTGGAGGCTTTATCACTGGAGGTTTGAAAGAAGACATTGGACAACCATTTGGGATACAGGACTTCCTGCTTGGGCAGGGGATCGGACTAAAAGACCTCCAAGATCTGCCAAGAAGACCACCTATCTCTGGATCCATTCAAGAGGACATTCTTTGGGTGCTTTCTATCCAACAATGTCATCCGTTTTCGTGCCTTCTCATTGGCTGTGCCTATTCTGTAGAAAGCCACTTCCATCTTGTTTCCAGAATATACACATATATACTATATAGTTGCATGCTCTCGCTCTCCCCAGGATGAAACCATTGGGAAAGAGAATCTGTCAATAATCTTTCGTTTTCCCTCCTTGTAGACCAAATGCTTGTCTGTAACAGCTGGCCACAAACTCTATTGGTTCCTCTCTGTTTCCTGTATTGCTCCGGAGCAGGGTTTCTCCCCCTCAGCAGCTTTAAGATGGGTGGATTTCAAGTCCCTGAACTCTGGAAGCTGAAGTCCACCCATTTGTAAACTTGCCAAGGTTGAAAAACTCTGCTGCAGATCACAACCACACTGGGACCTCCTGTGGCATAATTTAGGAGATGGAAAACATGAAAAATGCCAAAAGAGGACTTGAAAAACCATCTAGAGAGGTCTTTCATTCTCAAATTGATTCTTCTAACAAAATGGTGGAAATAGTGCCTGATCAGCACCAGTAGCCTCCAAAGATTTGATCAGTGACAAAAGATAACTTGTTTCCTGACAAAACAGCCCAACTCACACAAATCAATTAATCCTCTAAGAAAGGTTCTTTGGCCATTTTGTCAAAGTGGACCTTAATTAGGAATTGCTTCGAACATCCACTGTAACAGAAAGAGAGAGTGGGCAGATTTACAGGTAGTCCTTGACTTATGACCACAACTGAGCCCAACATTTCTGTTATTAAGTGAATTAATAAGTTAAGTGAATTGTGCCCCATTTTACAACCTTTCTTGCCTCAGCTTTTAAGTAAATCGTTGTTAAATTAGTAACACAGTTGTTAAGTGTGTCTGGCTTCCCCATTGAATCTGTTGGTCCAAAGGTCACAAAAGGGGATCACATGACCCCTGGGACACTGCAACCGTCATTAATACATGCTGGTTGCCATGGTCATAAGTGTGAAAAATGATCACATCACTTTTTTTCAGTGCCATTGTAAGTTGGAACGGTCATTAAATGAATGGTTGGAAGTTGAGGACTTCCTGTAGACCTAACAGAAAGAAATGGATGAAAGAAGCCATGAAACCAGAACTATGCTGCCAAACCCATGATGAGTTCCCCACTCAGCCATCAGTGCCTTTCTGTGTTCTAAAAGTCAGCCCTCCTTCTCTTCAAGAAAAAAAGTTCTGAAGAAGCTTCTTGGATGAGAAGGGAAACATCTTCTGAGAAAAACTAGACAGTCCAGTTGACTCTTGAAAAAGCACCTTTGGGACAACCACAACCTGGATGACTGAGAATCTCCACAAACACCTTCAAGAAAAGTCCTCTCACCTTTTCCTTTTGGTACCCAACACGGGAAACACGGCTCTTATTTTTAAAACTTCTGAACATTGTTCAGCTCTATTTGACTTCCAGGCAGGAAGAACACACAGCCTGGGTCCAGCCAAAATGGTTGCCAGAACGCTTTACGCGCAAGGTGTGAGAAAGTGTGATAAAATAAAGACAGCCATCGGTGCTTAAGCTTCTCTGCAGTGTTCAAGCTTAAAATGGAAATGTGCGTGGTTAAATACAAAGGCTTGTTGATTCAAGCCCACATTTGGCAATTCCCCTGAGTAATGTGGAGGCGTTTCAGAGGCGAATCGATTGGCAATGCTTGGATTCACACTAGCCATGGGGAGAAATCTGTCATTGGCTCGTGAAGGCAAACTATTTGAAATGTACATTTCTGAAGCAACATGTTAGGGACGGTTAGTCCACAGGTCCCACGTAGCTCCTCTGATACCGATCTGCCAAAATTCAGTAGGGGAAAAAAAAAACCCTGGGTAATTTGGAGCAGCACAATTCTTTCAGGTAGTTTGAAAACAAGGATGAGAAAGGTGCGGTAGAAGCCTCTAGCAATTAAATGATTTTTGCTTTTAACCATAAAACCACCAAACCACCCAGAAATTACATCACCAGTGCGGACAGTGTGTTTTGGTGGTTTGATGTTCAGTGATTCCTTGCGTGGGATGAAGAAATATAAGAGAGGACATAGAAGTTGTTGGCATCCCAGGAAATCCACTTCTTTTCCCATCGCTGTTCAATCGCTTTTTCAAAAAACAAAATCTTTAGCACACCAGTCCCTCCTCCTGTCTTCCATTGCCTCTTGGAGTTTCCCCAAATTCACGTTCATTGTGTCGATAACACTATCTAATCATTTCACCCACTTCCATGCCTTTCTCTTTTTGTCTTCAATCTTTCCCAACAATCTTTCCCAGCGGATTCCCCACCCTTATTAAAAGCCAAACACCAAAAGGACTGAAAAAGTGCATGCCTCCCCTGTCATAGGCCACAAGAAGACTCCTGAAGTTCACAAAAGCTGATGCTTTTTCATAAAGAATGTTCATCTGAAAAGGAGTTATCAGACCAAAACAATTCTCCTCCTTCAATATTTACAGGAGCCTCCTGAAGTCCCTTCACCTGATCAGGAGAGAAAAGGACAATGCCTGATCCAGGAGAGGCAGCAGTACACACACACACACACACACACACACACACACACACACACACACACACAAAAACCCTCCACCCAACATATGCACAAATACATACTTCTTGATCCAGCGTTGCTGGTTTTCTGAATTTTGCAATGCCTTTTAAGGACAAGGTTTGTGCAAAAAGCAGCCATTCAGGGAAATGACATACAGAAATGTATTATATTAGAGGAAATCGTTTGCACAGACTGGCTTTGTGAGACGAACTTGTAAACCAAAACACATGCTTGCAGATATGTGACTAAAATACGTACAAATTCAAGTACAGAACAAAAACAAAAACTGGACTGAGAAACTAAATTCGACAGATTTCCAAAAGCAAGGAATTTAGGGGGGAAACTAATGAAAACTGACATCTTGCTCCATTCCTAGCTTAAATATTGCACAGAGCCATAATATGGATTCTTTGCTTTTGCTTAGGTGGGACACAAATCTCCTATTATGAGCTAAGGTTATGGCTTATTCCACACAAATCATAGTTTAAAATCTTAGCTTGCCATTCTGTGTGAACTCAGCCAGTCTGGTTAAACTCTTGCAGGTGCTGCCAATTTCCCCACTCCTGATTTCCTTCTGTAGATATTTTATGATGTTAGGGTACATTTGGGGAAAACCCCATCTATTATGACACAATACAGAATAATAGAGTTGGAAGGGAAATAGCATGGCTCAATGCCATGTAGGGCTACAAGGTGACAACACCACATTCAATCACACCTGTAAACCCATTGGGTGCAGGGTGTTATATGCACTAACAAGAAATGTCCACAACTATTGGTGCTACTGCAGCTTCCCAGTACTCTTCAAGGGCAGCCCCACGTACAGTACATTACAGTGATCCAAATGGGAAGTTACTATGGTATGAATCACCACGAGCAAAGGCTCCTGGTCCCGGAAAGATCGCAATTTAGATTTCTCTTTGAATCATAGAAAATGTCTGTCTGTCCGTCCGTCCGTCCATCCATCCATCCACCATCTATCTATTTGGGTATTTATCTTCCAACCAGTAACTAGGAGTCGAAAACAACTAGATGGCACATAATTAATCAATTGTCTCTGAAATTCTTGCATTTTGTTGAGGGTGGCTGCTCCAACACTTCAATTTACTTTCCTCACAAAGCACCTGCTAGGCATTTTTTTTAAAAATTACATTTATATGCTGCCCTTCTCCGAAGACTCAGGGCGGCTTAGAATTTTTGGGATACAACCCAATGCGCTCAGCAATAGCCTTCATTCCATTGTATATGCCTGCTTATTACTAAGTGGCATTTTTACAAAGTCAGCTTATTGCCCCCAACAATCTTGGGTCCTCACTTTACCTACCCCGAGAGGATGGAAGGCTGAGTCAACCTTGAGCCTGGTGGGATTCGAGCCTGCACTAATTGCAGGCAGCTGGAACTTAAGTGCTAGGCGTTTAACAGCCTGCACCACCAAGGCCCTTCAATTTGTAACTCACAGTCTTTTTCTTACCCAAACGAACTATCAAGGCTTACGAATACACCCAACCTCTCCTGGAGATTGCATCCCAGTCTACAGTTTCAGTTTCCCAGGCCAAACCATCTGAAATTCAGTAGGATAGGAACGGAAGCCAATTCTGACATCCCCGAAACAAGACACAGATTAGGTTTCAGCCCAGACGACAAGGGGGAAAGGAGGCTGATCTTTGGCATGTTTTATTGAAACCTAATTAAGTTATTGGCATTCCCGCAGACATAGTATTTGCTGCAAAACGAGGCGTTGAGCCAAAGACACTGGTAACCAGAGAGAAACCGAGAAGGGAAAGAATTCCAGTTTATATCTTTTCTAAACTGTCTCCACATGCTTTAAAAAAAAAAAGGAGGGGTGGGTGTTTGGCAGAACATTTTATTTTCACCACAGTCCTGGCCCAGCCGAGCGAGAGATCGTTAAAAGGGCAATTTATTTATTTATTTTATGGGATTTCTATGCCGCCCTATGGGATATTAACATTGTGCGGTGTTTTTCACTTCTTTTGGCCCAGCTTTGTCCGGGTGGTGAGCTTTCTTCACAACCTTGTGATGTCCTGGCTTCTGGGCCAGGCAGCCCAAAGTGATGCTTGTTGAAGAGAGGAGTTGTTATGGAGGGAGGCAAGGAAACCTGAAGAGGAGTTATCAAAAAGCTGAAGCAAGAAGTTATCAAAAAGCTCCATCTGGTATGAAGGGCCGTGTCTCATTCTTCGCTCTTCCTTCTGAAGCACCCTAAATCTTCTGTGGGATGCAGCTTCAGGGCGATGAATTAACAGGGTTGGACTTGTTTATTTCTTAAATTTATAGTCTTGGATCAACAGGACTAAGATGACCCAGTGAATTTCATGGTGGAATTAGGGTTTCTGGGATCTGTTGGGGCATAAACACAGCACTGGATAACCTCTCTGTTGTAGTGTTTCTCTAAGATCATGAACAACTTCTAGGAATGCCAATGAAAACACTGCTCTGTTGTATCAGCATCTTAACATGTCCTCAGCTCAGTCACACATTTCCTTTGAAACTGGAAGTTGTCTGCAAGGTTGGATGAGAAGCGAAATGTCTTCAAAGAAAAAACAAGGAAGTCCAGTTGCCTCCTGAAAAAGCACCTTTGGGACATATTTGCTGTGATTTGTTTAATGAGAACTTTGGATAAACCACGAAGAACACATTATAAATGCACAGCTGAGCATTGCGAAAAAGCAAGGTAGAGGCCTTCAAATAAGATGGAGACAATTAGTGAGTCCTGCGGACTGTCAGAAGAACCAAGTGATTGGTTTTGGACAAAGTAAGGATCGACAGCTCATGTGATGCAACCTCAGCAAGGTTAAACTCACAATTTGGCACATGACACACCAGATGGTGGACACACTTGGTTAAGTTAAAGAAAGGTAGTGGAGAAGGGGGTGGACAGAATGGTGGGAGTCTTGGGATGATCCTGGAAGAGATGTTGGGTTTCCCATTAGGATGTTAAGACAGAAGGCATTTGTCCATTTGGTCATCAGGAGTTGGGATTGATTCAAGGACACTTGACTACTTACTGCAAGATGCAGTAATTCCATGCATCCAGGAAGTAGCTCAACAAAGCTTGTAAAATCAGTCTGACCAGAAACCTTGAGCCACTGTGATAAAAAGGTTCTGCAAATTTTACTCCATTAGTCATTGCTGACTCTAGGGGACAGTGTTCATCTCCGTTTCAAGGCCATTGAACCAGCACTGCCCAAACAAATTTCCATGGTCACGTGGCCAGCATAACACTGTTACTTTCCCACTGAAGTGGTACCTATGTACCTACTTGCATTTGCAAGTGTTCAAACTGCTAGGTTGGCAGGAGCTGGGGCAGGGACAGTGTCATGCCCCTGGTGGAGAATGACTCTGAGGGAGAGGAGGAACAGCCAACAGAGAGTGGTCCACTCGGGAGGAGAGGGCCATGATCCTCTTCATGGGTTGTAGGTGTGAGATCTGCATAAGAGTCTGGACCTGTGTGCTAACAAACACTGGAGTCAAATTAGTGTTTTATTCCTGGAGAAGGTTTATCTTGGTTGGCGTTCTTCCAACGGACTGTACCTGGTTATCTTCCTGAAGTTGGTAATTATTTATCCTGGTCTGTCGTGGAACTTTATTCAGTGTGGTTTGTTTTTGGTTTTTGCTTTGTTATCTGCTCTTTGAATTTGAACTCTGTTTCTTTTGTTTGGAATGTTATTTTGAAAATAGTTTAATCTTCAACTGTGAACAATTAAACAGTGAAGCCAAGTTGAAGGTATTACAGGACCTTTATTTACGTTTTGGTTTTTGTTATATTTCTGATACACTCTGGGTCATCACAGACAGGAGCTCACTCCAGCACAAGGAGCTCGGGTTTTGAACCTGGGCTGCTGACTTTCCAGCAGATAAGCCCAGTGTCTTAACCACTGAGCCACCACACTGCCCTGAACCGCTGAGAGCAGGAATAACAGCAAAAAAAAAAGACAAATGACAAAATATAAATTCTTGCAAATGGAAGTGGAATGATTGTGGCAAAAAAAGGCGCAAAGGTACCAATAGTAATAGGCACCTTGGGGTGCCAGTGCAAAACATCTGGTGTACTATTGGAGTAGTATTAGTACTACTGGAGTACTACTGGAGTAAAGTAAGTATCAGCATTGACAAAATCAACACCAGTCAACTGCAGAAGGCAGCTACTCGGAACAGCTTAAATCTTTAGCACCATAAAAAACATCTGCCTCTCCCAGCTCCTTGGGAAGGATTTAATAGGTGGAAAAAAATGTCAAGTAGTAAATTTTTGCCACATTTGTTAAAAGATGATTGAGTCAAGTTGATTTGAATCACATGGTCATTAAATGCTTGTTCGAAGCTGGTTGAGAAGGACACAAATGTTGAAAGTTGCAATTGTCATAAAACCATGCCAGTTGCCAAGCACACACGTTTGGGTAACGTAATCGGTGAAAGCTCTGATAGTTGTAAATGTGAGGACTGATTGTAAATCAATTTTTAGTGCTATTGTAGCAACGTTAGTTGCTGAACAAATGGTTGTAAGTCAAGGACTACCTATACTTGCCATCTGTGCTAGTGGTGGTATGCTACTGGTTCGGCCCGATTCTGCCGAGTTGGTAGCGGTGATGAGCAGCAGAGACTGAATGGGTTCCCTCCACCACCCTGCTGTTGGGCCCACCTACCTGCCCGGGCTCCCATACTCACCTTTTTATCTTCTGCTTTTGAAGTGCAGCTGCTTTGCGCGGCACAGAATAGTGCCGTGCGGCAGCTGCTGAAGCGACCGGGATCATGCAGGCTTGCAGGGGGTGAATTGGAACACCTCTGCGCCTGTGCAAAGTGTGTGTTTGGTGCATGCGTGCATGCAAAGTGTGTGCATGCGCGCAAAGCGCGCCCACCAAGCTACACCCACCGAACCAGTGGTAAAAGTTTTTGAATCCCACCACTGATCTGTGCTCTTCTTGTTAGTAGCTGTGTGTGCTGTAAAATTATGACACAATGTGCCATCACAACTGCATTTAAATTTTGTTCCATTGTAGTATTATAGAAAAATATTTCAATCTGCTAAAAACCTTTCAGTTTAAAGTTTCAGCATAAATCTTTTCCCATGCTTGGAAAAAATGACATGCAGGGGAAGTAAAACTGAATCTTGAGGTATAAAAGAGGTTGTTCCTAATAGAAGATATCTAAGACCCAAAGTTCCAGCAAAGTTCAATCTTATTTTTCAACTTCTGTGCAACTGTATTTGGCCAGTCAGTTTCAGTTATAACTGATATCATTGTGGGCAAGCACAACCAAACCAGAGTGAAGGGAGGGCTTTCTGGACTGGTCCTGTTGGCAATTTATGCTAATCGCAATGAATCCTTCAGCAATTCCTAGCACCTTCTCAATCTTGGCTGTCCTCAGAAGCTGATCTCCACTTGAGGGCATCTTATCATCTTGTATTACGGTTCAGTTTGGAAGTGTTACTGTTTCAGATAGGAAGGCTGTGCAGAGAGTGGTGAGGACAGCAGAAAAGATTATTGGAAATTCACTACCTTTTAGCCAGGACATGGCATATAAATACTGCTTGACAAGGATCCCCAGTATTGTCAAGGAAGCTGCACATACTCTCCATGGCCAGTTTTCTTGTTTACCTTCTGGGAGGAGGCTTCATTAACTAACCAGGACTGTTAGTTAAATGTTAGTTTTATGGTTTCTGACTTCCTTCCTTCCATCCCTCTGCATCAGACAAAGGCACTGCTTAGATTTTTGATAACCCAATTAGACACAGACACACACAGACACACAGAGACACACAGAGACACACACAATGTACAGGTAGTCCTCAACTTATGACCACAATTGAGCCCAAAATTTCTGTTGCTAAGTGAAACATTTGTTATGAATTTTGCCCCATTGTATGACCTTTCTTGCCATAGCTGTTAAGTGAATCACTGCACTTGTTAAATTGGTGACATCTGACTTTTCATGGACTTTGCTTGTCAGAAGGCCGCAAAAGGTGATCACGTGACCCTGGGAAACACTGCAACCGACATCAATACATGGGACTCAGGGCGGCTTACAATACTAAAACAATACATTATAAATATTAAAAAATAATTAAACCAAAAATCTCATAAATCAAGTAAATTTAAAAACAACCACTAAAAAGACCCTCCCCCCCATCAGTCCAGGTAGGCTAGTTGGAACAGCCAAGTTTTTAGGCCACAGCGGAAAGATCGGAGGTCAGGGGCCACCCGGAGCTCCAGGGGTAGCTGGTTCCAAAGGGTGAGTGCCCCCACAGAGAAGGCCCTACCCCTGGGGGCCACCAGCCGACATTGCCTGGCTGACGGCACCCCGAGGAGGCCCTGCCGGTGGGAGCGCACGGGGCGTTGGGAAGCCGTTAATGGCAACAGGGTCTCCTGCAAATACCCCCGTCCAATGCCAGGAAGGGCTTTATAGGTCAACAACAGCACCTTGAATTGTTCAGTGCGGGTGGCTCTTAAGTGACTTGGGCTTGCCCCATTGGCTTTGCGTGTAGGAAGTCAGCTGGGAAGAGTGGAAATGGTGATTGCATGACACTGGAGTGCCGCAACTGACATTCCAGTGTGCAAAGCACCTGAATTTTGATCACATGACCATGGGGAATACTGCAATAATCGCAAGTGTGAGGATCAGTCATAACTCACTTTTTTCGCTGCTATTGTAACTTTGAACGGTCCCTAAATGGATGACTGTAAGTCGAGGATTGCCTGCAGAGTGTCCTGTATTTGCTTTTTTTTTTTCCAGTCAGAAGAGTGAGTGCTATCGTCAGTTTCTTTCCTGGACTTACATTGTTTTAGGCATGTTACCATACAACACAGTAGGGAAATTTCTTGGCCAGTTTTAACAAGTTAGAAGCAAAGAGCGCTGGAGACTTTATTGATTTCAAAGATTTTGATTTCAAAGAGCCTTGGTGGTGCAGGCTGTTAAACGCCTAGCACTTAAGTTCCAGCTGCCTGCAATTAGTGCAGGGTCGAATCCCACCAGGCTCAAGATTGGCTCAGCCTTCCATCCTCTCGGGGTAGGTAAATGGAGGATCCAAGATTGTTGGGGGCAATAAGCTGACTTTGTAAAAATGCCGCTTAGTAACAAGCAGGCATATACAATGGAATGAAGGCTATTGCTGAGTGCATTGGGTTGTGCTCCAAAAATTGTAAGCTGCCCTGAGTCTCCGGAGAAGGGTGGCATATAAATATGAATAATAATAATAATATTTTGTAGAGCTGCTCATCTCACAGCAGTATGCAAAAAAAAAAATCAAACTGCCGTAATGATATAAACTTTGCTGATCCAGTTAAACAGTCACACACACACACACACACACACACACACACACACACACACGAGGTGGTACTCAGCAGGTTCTGACGGGTTCTGGAGAACTGGTAGCAGAAATTTTGACTAGTTCAGAGAACTGGAAAATCCCACCTCTGGCTGGCCCCGCCCCCATTTATGCTCCGCCTCCCAAGTCCCAGCTGATTGGCTGGGTCTTCTTTGGTTGCCCTGCACAGGAGAACGGAGCTGGAAAGCAGGTTAGTGGGATGGGGAGGGAATGGGGATTTTGCAGTAACCTTCCCCTGCCATGCCCATCAAGCTACGCTCACAGAACCAGTAGTAAAAATTTTTTGAATCCCATCACTGATACACACCTAAAAAACAAGCCACATCACTAACTGAGCTCACCAACTTTCTCGACCAAACACCTAGGGGAACAGCTAGGGGACGTAGTGGGACACAGGGCGAAGGGGCTGAAGGACTAAATGTACTTCAAAGCCTGTACTTTCTGCCCCCAGATTTTCTAAGAATCTTTTCCTCTTAAACTGGCTGCTGTAAATCTGTTTTGAATTGATGACATAGGAGTTCTTCTGGATTTTAGGGTTAGGGTTAGTTGTTGCCGATTATACGGGGTGGTGCTCATCTCCATTTCAAGGCCATTGAGCCACCACTGTCCCATTTCTGTGTCATATGGCCAGTATGACACCACGGAGTGCTGTTACCTTCCCACCAAAGTGTTATCTATTCACCTACTCACATTTGCATGTTTTCGAACTGCTAGGCTGGCAGGAGCTGGGGCAGGAATGGGTGCTCACTCTGTCATGCAGCACTCAGGTCTCAAACCTAGGCCGCCCACTTTTCCAGCCAACAAGCCCAGCCACCCTGAGTTGATGACATACCAAACCACTGAGCCACCGTGCCACCCTGAGTTCATGACATACCAAAACATAATTAATAGTTCATTTTCTCTCCTTTGTTGGCTAATTTAGTATCCTACATGGCTAATTGCTCCCACTAGCCCCCTTCACACTGGATATATCTGTGTGATTATGCCTGGTTTGCTATTATATGAGCATTTTCTGTGCATATGTTGATATACCAGTTGTGAATAGTTATTAATAGAAGAATCTGATCTTTGTGCTTAGTCTATTGGGATTTATTAGGTTCTTGGTGATCTCAGAGCTTGGATGTTTTCTTGCAAATGTTCATTACCAATCTAGGGGTAACATAACCCAGCCAAGCTAAGCAACCCCAAGAATTCAACAATTTAACTCTGAACAACTTTTATTCTCTACTGTTGGGAAGAGATTTATTCACAGATAATATATAGAAGCAAAATAAACATCTTCCACTGAAGGAAGGTCCAATTCCATTTCCTTCCTCTTCTCCAGTAGTTTATCCTGAACATGGGTAGTTCATTTAGGTTAGCTTTGAATGTAGTGGTGGCAGACAGTTGATTTACATCTACTCTATTTTACAGGGAGAGGAATTGTCTTCACTTCAACGTCATTTCCTTTTTGTAAATATAGTACTGTATTTTAACTTTCCAACAAATTCCCATAGTTTTTTTTTTCTAAGCATGAGCAGATTTTCTCAATGTGGAAAATAAATAAATAATCTAAAAATGGCTTTTCATTGGTTGAAACAACCCATATTTAACAGCCCCGTTTTTCTCTACAGTTACTGCCACTTGTTTGAATGTTTTCATCATTAGATGCACAGATGGATGAAGTAGACATTCTTTGATTTGATAAAGAAATTGCACTTTCAAAAATGCTGAAGTCTTCTGAAGAAATGTGGTAGCAAATTTTCTAATGTATATTCTCATTTAGTCCTTGGGTAATTAATATCAGAGTTTGACTAAAAGCATGGTGATAGTTTCTGAGTTAATGTATGATGGTTGCATCATTAAAGAATTAACAGCATCCTTAAAGAATTAACAGCAATCCATGACTTTGTCTTGGGTTTCTACTGGACAGTACCTCAAAAGCCCAAAGAAGAGGAAAAAACTGTGGGGTCCTTGGCCCTCTGTAAGCTTGGTTGATGAACTGATGATGTTACCAAGTTTTTTTTTAATTACATTTATATGCCGCCCTTCTCCGGAGACTCAGGGCAGCTTACAAATTTTGGGATACAACCCAGTGTGCTCAGCAATAGCCTTCATTCCATTGTATATGCCTGCTTATTACTAAGCGGCATTTTTACAAGGTCAGCTAATTGCCCCCAACAATCTTGGGTCCTCCATTTACCTACCCCGAGAGGACGGAAGGCTGAGTCAACCTTGAGCCTGGTGGGATTCGAGCCTACAGCAGTTGTAGGCAGCTGGAACTTAAGTGCAGGCAATTAACAGCCTGAGCCACCAAGTTGGATAATGAAACATCTGGAAGAAAACCATCAAACTCACAGAGCACCAAGGACCTCACAATTCAACCTTGATCTATAAATATTCTCTTCTATTGGTAAGATGAAAAAAAAATACAAGGGAATAATTCTATTTTTATCTCAGTGTTTTAGAACCTGTAAACCCTAATAGCCATGAAAAGACTATGGCTTCCAGGAATCTGGAATCTTTTAAGAAAGATTAAGTTGTGTTGTTCAATTGCAGAACAAATTGAGAATGTGGTCATGAGATATTTCTGCTTTGAATGGTGGGTAGATAACCATGGCTGAGACTTTCAAGCTGCATATCAATGTTAAATGTGGGAGGGGTATCACCCGTAGGCACCACGAATCACCAGAAACATGCAAAGCAGATGGGGCTAAAGAATTGAGAATCAGATGTGGTTAGTTCTTGCACACAAGGAGACCTAACCCCCATGGCATTGTATGGGCAATGGCTGGGGTTGGGTGGGAGGATTCTTTCATCAGAGCAGATGTTTGGGGGGGGGGATCTCCCAACTATAAAGCTTCAATAACTGAACAGGTTTGTACTGATATGGCAGCCTGGTGGAAGGCAGACCACACAACAGAGTCATAGTTCTCTGACGATGGTTGCAATTAGCACAGGCGTGAACTTCCAAAGAGATAATCTCCATGATGCAAGATGAAGTTATGCTGATGCTAGATTGGATCGTAAAATGCATGGAAGGGTGATTTCCTGGGAAGCACATGTGTGCTCCTTGATGGAGGAGAAGGGATGGATATAAAAGCATGGAAGAGAAATCCAAAGCCCTTGACTTCTCCTGATGCTTCCCTTCAGGAATGGGGTAGAGAAAATAGTGTAAAGTATTATTTGTGGAAAAATATTAAGGAAAAAAAAATCTGTGAGTATGCATCAGCCATACAGATAGCCCTCGTTTAATGACTGGTCGCTTAGGATCTGGTCAAAGTCAAGATGGACCAATAGTATTTACAACCCAGTTTCACAGTCCCAACAGCTGCACACACACACACGCACACACACACACACACACAGAGTGTGGTCACATTCAATCTGAATATCTGATGCTTGGCAACCAGTTCTCATTTACAGCTGTCTGCAGCATCCAGGGGTCATATGACCATGATTTTTACCATTTTTTGGCTATTTCCTGGGTATAATTGATTTGTTAATGACCAACACATTTGCCTAATGAGTGCAGCATTTGCTTCATGACTGCCATGTTCACATCATGACGCTGTTAAAAAGGTCATAAACTTGAAAGTAATCACATGATGACATTATGACTTATTGCTGTAATTCCAGGTTCAGTTACAGTTGTAAGTCAAGGAACACCTGTACAGTAGATTATTCAGATTTCTGTTGATATTATATTGTGCAAATTCATTGATTATATAGTCAGTTTACTTAGTTTTTTATAGACAAAAGCTTATAGCCAGTTCAGCGTATATAGTGATCAGGAAGAACTAAGTTAAAAATCATCTAGTTTTAAGCCTCCACATTTTCTCTTTTTGGCCAGAAGAGATTGGTGTCCTGTTTTCAAATCCAGTTTTCCCCACATTGTTAAAGAAACAGAATCATAAAATCCAAAAATGAAAATTCCGTGCTAGGAAATTATGTGACATCCATGCAGGCCTTCTGAATTCCGATTGGCATCTTTTGCTAGTCAACAGTCTTTTACATGGGTAATAATGATGTTGTTGTACCTTTGGGCTGAGAATACTGATTCTCATGTACAAGAAACATGATATGGGGGGACTAGGATGTCTGCAACATACAAATAGTCCTCAATTTACAACCATTCATTTAGCAACTGTTTGAAGTTTAGGAGTCCTTGGTGGCTCAGGCTGTTAAATGCCTGCTCTTAAGATCCAGCTGTCTACAATTACTGTAGGCTCGAATCCCACCAGGCTCAAGGTTGACTCAGCCTTCCATCCTCTCGGGGTAGGTAAATTGAGGACCCAAGATTGTTGGGGGCAATAAGCTGACTTTGTAAAAATGCCACTTAGTAATAAGCAGGCATATACAATGGAATGAAGGCTATTGCTGAGCGCATTGGGTTGTGCTCCAAAATTGTAAGCCCTGAGTCTTCGGAGAAGGGCGGCATATAAATGTAATTAAAAAAAAAAAAGTTACAAAGGTACTGAAAAAGTGACTTATGCCCATTTTTCACTCTTACAACGTTTGCAGCATCCCTATGATCACATAATCAAAATTCGGATCTTGGCAACTGGCATGTACTTATGACTATTGCAATGTCTTGAGGTCATGTGGTCACCTTTTGGGAGCTTCTGGCAGGCAATGGGGAAGCCAGATTCACTTAATAGCCATGTTACTTACTTAACAACTGCAGTGATTCACTTAACGGTTGTGGCAAGAAAGGTTCTACAATGGGCCACAACTCACCAAACCACTGTCTTGCTTAGCAATGGAAATTTGGAGCTCAATAGTCATAAACTGAGGACTACCTGTATGGAAAAACATGTTAAAATGGTGGCCATGTTGGTACCAACGAGACTTCAATGTACCATCTGTATCACCCTGGAGACCCCATTGCCTGGACAAGCCTTCCATATGAAAAAAATTGCTGACTTCCTGATAACCCATCTTTACCTCTTCCAGATGACACCAATTTCTGGGGCACCGTCTGGTTGTGGTCAATCCATTAGCTGCATTCTCTTCTACACAAACATCTCTTTCCCAGCCTTGGCATTGAACTGGTTTCTCTGAAACCTGATTTTATTTTACTAATTCGCAGCTGGTGTTCAGGGTCTTCCTAAGAAAATTATCCCAACCTTCAGTCATTTCAGAAAGTTTCCCCTTACTCCTTTATTTAAACAGCAAGACAATTTCCTAAGCTTAACGCCAGAGTTAGCAGGAGCAGTTAGCTCAGAGTGTACATAGCAGCTCTTTCACCTTCGGTAGGCTGGCTCAATTCATAACTGTTCTAGCAGCAATGTTTTTGCACACAATGATGCTTCCTGCAGAGGAATGGCCGTGGAAAACTAAACATCAGGAACAAAAATCCATATTAATTTTTCAGGAAAGATCTGTCAACTGAATATTGGTTTCTTCTGGCACTGTCTCTCCAGACTTTCTCAGAAAATCCATGTGGATTTTCCATTCCAGCACTAACTCCTATACAGGTGCTAAAATATTTGAACTCTGGTTCAATGATTGTTCCCTCTTTTTTAAAAAAAATTGCTGAAAAGTGATTAAATATAATTATGTGGCTAAAATAATGGACTTGGAACAGATGGGTATAAATCCTCTCAACCTTATTAATTTTATTTATTTGCTATTCAGTCAGAGACCAAACGTTAACATACAACTCAAAACAAGTACCCTAACAAAGGCCAAACTTATTTTGGGGGAAAAAAATCAGACAACATAAACCAGTTTCTGAGTGAAAACCTGTCTTACCTCTGTATGGATTATTTCTAACACTTTCTAACAGCGGTGCAGAATGTACCACATTTTGGAAATTTTGTAAGAGTTTTTTTTTCTCTCACTGGGAAAAAACCCGCTGACTGGCGCCACCGAAGCATCTCCTAATAAGGGGAGAAATTTACATGTCATATAAGGTGTACAAGGTATGCAGCTACCACAGCTTCTACCTCTGGTTACATATGTAAGTATTGTGAGGAAAGACATCAAATGATATTGTACATGGAGCAGTGGTGGTATTGTACAAATATGGTCAGGCCCCAAGAACCAGAAAGCCACATGGAATTACTTCTGAGCAAGACAGCGGTGACTATTTGCAGCTCAGAGTTGAAATGAGGAGTCTTTGGTATTCTCTGAGCCCCAAGAACTAAGCTCAAGAAAGCATCAAGGACTCCTGACTTCTGAGCTATTTGTTTTAGCTATAGACAGAAACCTTGCCAACCTAAAGCAATTACTTGCATCATTAGATATGTAGTTGAAGAATGTCTGAGGAGGAGCCATCTTAACTCTCTTTCTCCCAACCAAACTATCTAAGCTTTGTTGCCTCTTACCCTCAGGAATGCAGTTCTCCACTCTTGGGAATCCAGACTACATTCCACCACATCATTTAGCGATGGTGCAGACCAGCTCCTCATCTCAAGTTCTTGTAGTGGTGATACAATTTACATCTTTTGTAAATCTAAATCATGGCTGCATTATTGTGCATTCCTCCACTCTTGAAACTGGTTAAAAAAAATACATGGCATAAACTATGATGCCCTGTTAACAGAGCTCTAATCTGTCTCTGTAATGAGAACAGGGATTGGTCCTGACTGTAGATTTGGAGAGCAATGATGGTTGGATTCCCCTGGCTTTGGTTTCCTCTCCAACCGGTGTCATCTGCTGGTAGGAAGAATCATCACTTAAGTTTATTCTTAAGTTGGAGATGGAAGACATTTGGCTGAGTGCCATGGATGATAGTTGCAAATGAAGAGGTGTTCTATCTCAGGTTACTTCTCAATGGTGGTCTCCCAGTCTTCTGGAAGCTCAAGTGCCTGGAAGAACAGAAATCTGGTCTGTTAATGGATAGCTTCTTCCACCTACCCAGGCAAAGCAGAAGTGAGGTCAAAACCTACTCCAACTTTGTGTGATCAAACTCGTGGTTTCAAAGCAGGGATCAAAGCCCAGGGCAAATTTTGAGAGTGCTCTCACTCAGCTTGCACAAGGCTGGTCTGGTTTGCCTTGGGGATGGAGGGTGTGACCTCTCTTGAAATTGCTTGTGATCTCCTGGGAGACTCCAACCTTCAGTTTGAGACCCCCAAAGTTCTATGCTGAGGTGAGCAGCTTGTGTGTTCCCTTAAAGCCCTGTGTGGCAGCGATGCTGGAAAGTCTCTAAATTACAGTAGTGCAGTTTTCTGCTTTTCCAAACCTATTTTCAGTGAAACAAGTGCATTAGTACAAATTGGAAATTGGATTTCGTGCCTTTCTAGCATGGGTGAATCAGTGACTGCGCTTTCGTCAGCTTTGGATGGCTGAACTTAGAAAAGTAAAAGTTGTCTGTGCTTATTAAAGCAGGGAGTTACAGTGCTTTAACTCAGGGGCTTTCAAACTTTTCTGGGTTGCTACACCTCTAAGAACAGAACAGAATAACAAAATTGCAAGGGATCTTGGAGGTGCCCTAGTCTAACCCCCTGATCAAGTAGGAGACCTTATACCACTTCAGACAAACGGCTGTCCAGTCTCTTTTTAAAAGCCTCCAGTCACAGAGCACCCACAACTTCTGAAGGCAAACCGTTCCATTGGTTTATTGTTCTCACTATCATGAAATTTCTCCTTAGTTCTAAGTTGCATCTCTCTTGGTTAATGTACATCTGTTGCTTCTTGTCCTGCAGTCAGGTGCTTTAGAGAATAGGTTGACCCCCTCTTCTTTGTAGGAGCTCCTCAAATATTGGAACACTGCTATCATGTCATCCCAGTCCTTATTTTCACTAGACAAAATCAATTCCTCAACTGTTCTTCAAATGTTTTAGCCTCCAGCCCCCTAATTATCATTGTTGCTCTTCTCTGCAGTCTTTCCAGAATCTCAATTTTCTTTTTTTTTTAAATTGTGATGACCAAAACTGGATGCAATATTCCAAGTGTGGTCTTACCAAGGTGATATGAAGCAGTACTAACCTGTTGGCTTAAATAAAAATGCCAGAATCCCTTATCAACAGGCAAGGCTGTAGTAGTGATAGAAAGACAGTTGCATCTGAGCAAACTTTTTGTTTGTTTGTTTGTTTCTCTTACCAAACCCCATTGAATTCTTGCAAAGCAGAATTTGAAGAGTCCAGCTCTAGCATGCAATCAGGCTTCTGTAAATTATATCCATTTCCCTTTGGGTCAGTCCATGACCTGATTGAGTGGGACCTTCATTTGTCTGTTTTGCCTAACAAATATTTGATCCGCCTCCCCGCACTGGCTGCTCTGTGTCCCATCTGTTGCTTTTGTTCAAATGTCCTGTGGTGTTTTGAACTTTATTAGACACGTGTCTGGAATCTATTCTAAGCGTACGGAAAGAATTACATCCTATCCTCAGTATGTTCACAGACTGTTCAGTTTATGGCTGCTGAAAGGTCTGTCAAGTTTCCGCTGTAACTCCTGTGTTTTCAAGGCATGCAGCTATTTTTTCACTCATTGATGTTTGCAGGTTTGCTATTTATATCTGATTTGATTTGAGTTGATATCTATTCGCAGCTAGAATTCTTCCCCTTAATTATAAAGCGAGTGATATTAAGGGCGGTGGGCAAAAGAAAGCTGCCAGAGAGATCTCCATCCAAAATTATGGTTTATCTTTTATTTTTGGTGAATCTTAAAACTCAGACTTGGGTTTGGAGAGCGGTTCTTTGAAGAGCTATTGTGTAAGAGCAGAAGTTTTCCAAGCTCCATCTTAACATCCAAAAACACTGGGTTGTATGGTTGCCAGTGAATCATTCTTTGTCTGGAAAGGCTCCCATAAACTCTCCTATAGGAACTGCGTATTATTTAACTTGCTTGTACAAGTAGCACCAAACCATTAATCAAATCCTGGAAAATTCTCTATGGATTCAGGGTTGGGCTTCCAGGTTTTCCTGAAGCCCCATTCTGTAAATAGTAGGGTTTGCCACTGCTTCTGGCTCACTTTTAAGTAGAAAGAAATTCAAGGCTGGATTCATACGACATGCTTAACCAAGTCAGTTAAACCCAGTGTCTGCATTCGAATAATAAGCCGAATGCGATCAGGTTCAATCTTGGTTAGGTCAAAGATCTTTTTATGTTATTTGGTGGGGGGGTGGGTGTTGTAAGAATCCATACCTGTTGTATGGTGCAAACCTAGAGCATGGTTTAATTGATGAGCCAGTTTAAACCTATTGTGTGAAGGTAGCATTGTGTGTTAATTCTGTTTAGGCCAATAAGTGTCATACAGATGATGGAAGCCATATGTTCAGATTCTCAAACTAAAACTGGAGTCATTTTGCTCTCTGTCCACCAAATTAAAAGCACTGACCAGAGTCACACATTGTATTAAAGACTCTATGTTTATGGTTAGTTTGTTGGTAAACAACAGTTGGTTGTGTTCACAAAACAGGTGTAATCAAGAGGTGCATAAATAGAGATTGAGACCCCATGGCCTTCAGTTTGTAATCTTCATTGTGCAAGTAGTCCTCAACTTACACAATTAGGACCAGAATTTCTGTTGCTAAGCAAGGCAGTTTTCAAGTGAGTCACACCCAATTTTACAACCTTTTTTTTCCACGGTCGTTAAGCAAATCAGTATCACATGGCTATTAAGCAAATCCAACTTCCCCCATTGCCTTTCTCGGTCAGAAGTTGGTTGGGAAGGTCACAAATGGGGATCACATGTTTGTAAATACATGTCAGCTGCCAAGCACCCAAATTTTGGATCACGTGACCCTGGGATGTTGCAGTGGTCGTACGTGTGAGACACTTTTTTTTCAGTAATGTAACTTCAAATGGTCACTAAATGAATGGTTGTAAGTTGAGGGCTACCTGTAATGGATGGAGTATAAAAAAAATAGTGAACCAGGTTCAGGGCAGCCTGTTCAAGTCCATCTTTCAGGTGGTGCTGGCCTTCCAGGTGCAGCAAAGCTGGCACTGGGACCCTTCAGGGATTTCAGGGAAGTTGCCAGTGTAAGCAGCAAAGGGGTGAATGTGGAACGTGGAGATGCTTCCCGTGTGCTCCTGATTAAGGATCCCACTGGGAAAGGAGTGGAAAAAGTCAAGGAAAACAGAAAAATGTTAGAGAGGAGAAAACACTGGGCTGGATTTTTGAAAAGAGGTTAATGAAGAAAACAAGAGGAAAAACGGGTCACATGCTTTAAACCCACAAAATCCTTATTTAAATCTAGGCTTGTCAATCATTCTTACAGGGCAAAACAAGGGCAGGAAAGGGGGAGCAGCTGAGTTTATTCAAGAGGGTGGAGTCTCTCTACTAATGGGATTTTATTTATTTGTATGGAGGGTTCATGTTTTCTATTCTCCTGCAAAAGGCCACTTTATCCTTTGGGTTGGGAGGCGGAGGAACAGAGGTGGCCCAGCTCTGAAGGTGCGTGTCTTTTCATTACGTTCTTTGCTTGCTCGCTCTTCAGAAACAAAACCTTTCCCCGTTTGCAAACAGGGAACCCCAATTAGGACTTGCTAGCAGTGATTCTGAATAACGGGAGATGCTCGGGTCTTGCTGCTTTGGGAAATAGGGCATGGCATCTTGCTTCTAATGCATTATTAATGTAGCATTCCACAAAATGTTCTTTTTCTGGGCTGAGCAAAATTACCTCCCTAGTCTTGGCTCCTTTGAATGAATTTGCAATGAGAATGTCTGGCCAGCCTGGTTAGTTAGGGGGTATCAGGTTGAGAAAAACAGCATTAGTGAACCATGCACACAAATCAGTAACCCAGGGTAGGCATGCTTAAGAATTATTCGGGCTTGTTGCCTTTATACCTGGTGACCATCCTAACCCAAAATACCATGATTTAATTTACTAAGTCAAGATTTGCTTCTGAAGAAGTAGGTGTAAGGAATAGGTGGCTTGATACTTTGCACAACTGATGGCTGGAGGTAAAGGAGCAGTTGTGTTCTTATCTGTAAATGGTCAGCGTGGCACAAACTAGAGTATCACTTTCTGATTTGAGCATGGTTGAAGACATAGATGGCTGGCTGGAAGGAGCAATGGGGAGATTATATAGATTATCATATGACAGCATTGGGCAAATGATGTCAATTTGCGCCCTGAGATTATGACCTGTGTCTAGTTTCCCCTCTGGATACTAAAGGTTGAGGAATATAGATAAGCATACTGAACTGATCTCAGCTCAGAGGCACAAGACAAGCAGTCACATCCTTGGGAGAGATTATACCTGCCATCTTGAAGATTTTGATTTCCCCTGTTGGATATATTTGTTAATATTTCAATTTGTAAATACATTTCATTAATATATTTATACACTCCCAATTATATATGCTCCTGAATTTTCCACTTTGTTACTCTAACTTCAATAGAATTCAAGAACCCAAAGATTTGTAGGGGAACATTTAGATCATTGACTCTGCTTCTTGCTCATCTGGCACATGTTTTCCAATTGTAGTATTGTTACTTTAGTGGGGTAGGGTGGGAAGCCGAATGTTTGGAGCCATACATAACGACAAATGAATCAAGGAACCATCCCAGGAACGCTTTGGGGTAGATATGGTCAAGATGGCCTCAGGAAATCTGGTTAGATTTTGAGGTTAAGTTCTGACACTTAGGAGATCTGTGAAGATGAGACCCACCTTAGAAATAAACTGGCAGGTCTTAAGCTGCTTGAATATTTAAATCTATCACACTTCATTTGTGAAAGGAAAGTCGTATAGCATAGACAATGGAAAATAAGAGATTTTGTCTGCAGGGCAGGGATGAGAATTAAAAGGTTTATGACACTGAATTGTCTTGTTTTTGTGCATTTGTGTGTGCTGTGTCTTATTGGCTAGTTACTGTAAATAAACTTATTGTTGGTAGTACATGAAGCCAAAGTAATTGGATGAAATCCAGTAGATTTGATAAGTAAATAAAAAAGAGGGGATACACCGATGTCAGGGATTGGAATGATGTGCAAAACAATTTTATCTTCCTCCCTCAATGTCACCATTATACAGGTAATTCTCGATGTATGACAACAATTGAGTAATAGCACTTAGACTTATATACGCTTCACAGTGTTTTGCAGCCCTCTCTAAGTGGTTTACATACTTCCCCCAAAAATCTTGAGTTCTCATTTTACCAACCTTGGAAGGCTGGAAGGCTGAGCCAACCTTGAGCTGCCTGGTGAAATTCGAACTGTTGAACTGCTGGCAGCTGGCAGTCAGCAGAAGTAGCCTGCAGTACTGCATTCTAACCACTGCGCCCCCACAGCTCTTATCTGTTGCTAAGCGAGACAGTTAAGCAAATTTTGCCCCATTTTATGTTCTTTCTGGCCGTGGTTGTCAAGTGAATCACTGCAGTTGTTAAATTAGTAACATGGTTGTTAAGCGAATCTGGCTTCCTCATTGACTTTGCTTGTCAGAAGGTCACAACAGTTGCTCATAAGCCCTGGGACACTGCAACCATCATAAATATGAACCAGTTGCCAAGCATCTGAATTTTGATCATATGACCATGGGGATACTGCAATGTTGGTAACTTTGAGTGGTCACTAAACAAACTGTTGTTAAGTCGAGGAGTACCAGTTGTCACAGTGTCCCAACGCATTCCCTCTCCTTCTGGCCCCGTGATTGCTAAGGAGTAGGACACAATTTTTTTGGACACCTTGCTGGCAGGTAATTTTAGCCTTTTCCATCCTGCTCTGGTACTCTTTCTTCCTTAGCTGAGGGAAATTCCTTGGCGGCTCCCTTCCTTTTCATTGCAGAAATGTAGTTTAATGTAAACCTAGCTCTGAGGCAGCTTTTTCTCATTTTTAAACTATTTCATATCAATAGCTGGCCTGACATTTGTTTTCTTTGAATCTGGGTTGGAGAACTGGTCTACATTTCTCAGGATATCTCTTTAGGAATCTTGGCAGAGCCGGGGCTGTATCTTTTGAAAAGACTGTAAATGTAAAACAGAAGGGAGATATTAAAAGAAGCATAAACAAGTTTCTTTCTCTCCTTGCTCCCTGTCACCACCACCTTAACTTTAGAAATAGGAAAACTTTAGAAATAGGAAAAGAACGAGCCCCACCACCTTCTTTTGAGTTTGCAGGGCTGAGAGAAGAGAAGAGATCAAGGTGGTTAGTTTAGCAGGAAAAGCTATAAGGAAAAAAAAACATTTTCCCCTCTTTTAACCCTGGAAAACTTTCATTCCTCTCTTCCTCTTCCCTTTTCCTTCATCCTGCCTTAAAAGCAAAACCCTTGACATGTCACAAAATCACGCCCCCCCCCTTACATGCTCATGGTTGAGTCCAGCCATGCTTCAGGCAGGAAAAAAGAACATTTAGACTGGGGGTGGGGGTGGGGGACAGAAAAGAAAGGCATCCCTACATGTTTGGATGCCAAGCTCCATTGTCTCACCATACATTTCATATGGAATTTATTTTCAGAACCATAGTATCTTTTTCCAAAGTCCATGGGATGGAGTTCATGAATGTATTTATATTTGCAGAGATGGCAGACTTCGGAAAGAATGGGGTTGGGGTGGAAGTCATTTACTGTAAATCCCAAATAAGAAAACTAGGTAGCTGGCCTCTATCCCTTCTTTGAACATTTTGTCTATATTATTTACTTGATTGCAAGATGCAGAACAGTGATTGCTTGTGTATTGCTTTAAAAAAAAACACTATAAGGGGAGGAAGCCAGACCTTTGCATGCATTTTTCATTTACTGGGGTGATTTTTCAAGGTCCAAGTCTATTCTACAGCTGTAAGATTTCCTGGTGGTTTACTCTAAGCCCTAACCAGGTCTGGCTCTGTTTGGCGGTTCCAAATCAACCAAAGTCAGCCTGGCATGGTCCCCGGATGAGTGGCATCAATATTCAGAATGATCCTCTACATCGTATCTGGTATACATAATTCATAGGGTTTATTGATCAAGTACCTCTTGATAAACTGACTTGAGGGCAGCAACATTGGGTTGATTTTATTTGGAATGATTGATTTCAGATGGTAATTAGTAAAAGAAATGGATGTCCTTTGAAAGTCAACTGCTGGAATTTAATTTTTGTAGTTTCTACCAAAACAGAAAGATACCTTGGTGTAGTGGTTAAGGCACCAGGCTAGAAATTGGAAGATGATAAGTTCTAGTTCTGTCTTAAGTGCAAAGCCAACTGGGTGTCCTTGGGCCAGTTATTCTCTCTCAGCCCAAGGAAGCAAGCAATGGCAAACCACTTCTGAACTCTTGCTAAGAAAACTGCAGAGACTTCTCCAGGCAGTTGCCAGGAGTCAACACTGACTTGAAGACAACAAAACAAAACAGAACAAAAAGTTTTGTTTTCTCTCTCTCTCTACCCCTCTCCCTCCCTCCCTCTCCCCTCTCATTGTAGATAGCACTCTCTAGAAACCATGATTCATTGCGTGTTCAGCCCAGTGCTAGAGATGAATGTCCAGTTTTCCCACCACAAAACCCACTTCTCCTAGCCTTTCCAAGAGGATTGCTTGCAATTGGAAGTGGGTACAACCTTGTGTGCAGTTTTTGGCCTGTTGTCAAAAAGCTCTAGGCAAGAAACCAGTTCAAACTTTTAACAAGAGCCATCTGCCCCTTCTTCAAAGTTGGCAAGGCAAGGAGAGCAGGAGAATGAGGAACAGGGGGAAAGAGTAAGATAAAAATGACACACAGAAGTGATGAGGAAAGAGAGAGAAATAAGGCTCTTGAAAAGCTGCAGAGCCTGCACTCTCTAAAGTTTGCTTCAGAAGCCAAAAATGACTTGGTTTGTATATAACACTAAGCCCCAATGAGTAGCTTCACGCACAGAAGGTCAAATTTCCATTGAATCAAACTTCCTGATGCATTTCAGAAATGTGACTATGCAGCTTTCCAATATGGAAGTGGTTGACCATAGCCTAATCCTGGAATTTTGAGGGGAAGGGTAGAGAAACTTGTCCCCAGTTCCAATCATCAGTATCCTAACCAGAATCAGCCATGCCTAGGTTCTTCAAGATCACTTAAGTTCTGCCTCTTGTGTGATTCAAGTCAAGGAAGCGTGCCAGAAAAGGGCTATAGGGGATAATCCACCCCACACATTGTTTCCAAGAAATCGACACAAATGTCACATCTAAAAGCCCATGGATCACATAAAATGGGATATATGGGTTGTGTCAAACCAGCCACAGAACAGCACAGAGTGAGAAAAGTGGTGTCTCATCATGACCTTTGGCTCAGAAACTCCACACATGGATGCCAGTTAAGAGACTCTGAAATTGAACGTTAATCTGTCTGGAGGACACCATGTCTTTCTGAAATTGACGTGGCTCAGTTGTGGGCAAGATTTTGAATCCCTCCATTTGTACTGAAAGAGCAACTTATCATGTTCAATTGTGGCTTCTTCTACAGTCCAGAATTTGCATAGAACTAAATATATATATATATATTTGGATTGGAGATTCTTACATAATTTCCCCAACAGAATAACAGAGTTGGAAGGGACCTTGGCATGGTCTCCTCAGAAGCAGGAGACCAGTGGGATATGCATATAACTGACCCTTCATGTTCTCTCTAGCTCCTTTTTTTTTTCACCCTCCAAAATTTCTTTGGTGATGAAAACCTTCTCCTCCTTTTGCTCTGAATATCCTGTTTTTAATAACTGGCCCAACAGTTGGATTCCTTGGTGTTCATTCTTTCATTGTTTGATAGTCCACTCATCTGCCAGTAAAAATAGAACTGTTAGTAATGTCTCTTGCATGTCCTGTAGCAGAAAGCCCAGCTTGACCTCATTGACTTAAAAGGGAGCAAAGAGCTTGATTTCATCTGCTTGGCATGATTCTTACTAAGGTACTACTGGTTGTATTGTTAGAGTATTAAGGTTTTTTTTTTTAATTACATTTATATGCCGCCCTTCTCCGAAGACTCAGGGCGGCTTACAATTTTTTTGGAGCACAACCCAATGCGCTCAGCAATAGCCTTCCTTCCATTGTATATGCCTGCTTATTACTAAGCGGCATTTTTACAAAGTCAGCTTATTGCCCCCAACAATCTTGGCTCCTCAGTTTACCTACCCCGAGAGGATGGAAGGCTGAGTCAACCTTGAGCCTGGTGGGATTCGAGCCTGCACAGTAATTGTAGACAGCTGGAACTTAAGAGCAGGCATTTAACAGCCTGAGCCACCAAAGCTCTTCACTCAGTTTTATCACTCACTGGTGAAATCTTACTCTCTTAAACATTTACATTTGAATCAATTGCCCTTTTTTTTGCTTTTCATTGCTGTTTATCCCCTCTGTTTATCAATTGTTTTCATTCTGAACATACAGTACATTTTCATGCATTGAATGAATAGAATTTAGGCTCTTATAAATTATAGAATCTTATAATCCAGATTAATCTGGATCTCCCTTTATAAAGCTTCCATCTATTGCTTCTTGTTCTACTTTCAGAAACTATAGAAAATACATCCATGCCATCTTCCTGTTACCGTCTTTCACGTATCTGAAAACTACTATTTTCTCTGTTCACAGTCCTCCCTTCTCTTCCCATAATTTATTGTTATTTAATTTTTATTCATATTATGTATACTCTTGAATTAAACTCTAAGCCTTTGCACATTTTTTCCAATTGTTTTCTGATTTTTCACATTAATTTATTTCCTCTTACTTCTGAATTCTTTCATTTTTCCCACCATCCCCACTCAATAACTTTCTGTTGCCCCTCTGCTGTGGAAAGGACCTTAGAAAGGTTTAACTTGAACTATGATATATATGGCTAAGGAAGAAACTATGGATCAGGTTGTAGAAAAACAGAACAACAACCATTTCCGAAGGTGTTTTCACAGAAAAGGTTTAAATTAACTTGAATTAAATCCATCCATAATAAAGGTTTATATCAATGAGAAAACATATTGGTATAGTTCAGTCTACCTCACGTGGCATTGAGACACAAGGAGGTTTACAGGGGTGTTCAACCTTGGCAACTTTAAGACCTGTGGACTTCAATTTACGGGAGCGTCTACTGCCGGTATCGAATACCAACTGCCCTGTACGAACGCAGAGGCAGGGACTTCTCGGGGTGCCATCTGCGACTCAGTGTTGGTTGGCGGTATCCTGGAGAAGGGCCTACTCTGTAATGGCTCCCGCTCTCTGGAACCAACTACCTCTGGGGCTCCACTTGGCCCCTGACCTCCGCACCTTCCATCATGGCCTAAAAACCTGGTTGTTTGAACAGGCTGTGCTGTGCTGACTCCTTGGGGAATGGGTTTTTTATTTATTATGGGTTTTTTAGTCTAATTCGGCTTGTTGTAATTTAATTCCATTTTAGCTAATTTAACTTATTGTATTGTTTTTATCTGTAAGCCACCCCAAGTCCTTTTGGAGAGGGGGCGGCATACAAGTCGAATAAATAAATAAAATAAACTCCCAGAATTCCCCAGCCCAACATGCTGGGAGTTGAAATCCACATGCCTCAAAGTTGCCAGGTTGGAGACCCCTAGTTTAGTTTTTTTTTAAATTACATTTATATGCCGCCCTTCTCCGGAGACTCAGGGCGGCTTACAATTTTTTGGGATACAACCCAGTATGCTCAGCAATAGCCTTCATTCCATTGTATATGCCTGCCTTCCATTGCGGCATTTTTACAAAGTCAGCTCATTGCCCCCAACAATCTTGGGTCCTCAATTTACCTACCCCGAGAGGATGGAAGGCTGAGTCAACCTTGAGCCTGGTGGGATTCGAGCCTACAGCAGTTGTAGGCAGCTGGAACTTAAGTACAGGCAATTAACAGCCTGAACCACCAAGGCTAGTTGGTTTGGGTTTGGCATCAGAGTGGTCACACCATACCACACAAACTGCATGAAACCCACCTTTTACTGCCTCAAGGATGTTGTGCCAGATTTCTTAGTTTAACAGTATAATTTCATCTATTTTCCAGGTGTTGGACAGAACAGTGTTTCTCAACCATCTAAACTTTTAGCTGTGTGGAACTCAACACTCAGAATTCATGACTGACTAGTGAATTCTGGAAGTTGAAGTTCACTCATCTTAAAGTTGTAAAGGTTGAGAAACAATGGGATAGAATCATATGGGAGTATTTTTCTTGGAAGGGGTGTCTCTCCTTCCCAACTACATCTACAGTCCCTTGGCTAACCAAACAATCTGAATATTTTTGGTCAATAAGATAAATAAGAACTGAACACACTCAAAACCATAGAAATGGTGGTAGACTTTAGGAGAAACCCTCCCATACTACCACCTCTTACAATACTAGACAACACAGTATCAACAGCAGAGACCTTCAAATTTCTAGGTTCTATCATATCACAAGACCTAAAATGGACACCTAACATCAAAAACATCATCAAAAAAGCACAACAAAGAATGTTCTTTCTGCACCAACTCAGAAAGCTCAAACTGCCCAAGGAGCTGCTGATACAGTTCTACAGAGAAATCATTGAGTCTATCATCTGCACCTCTATAACTGCCTGGTTTGGTTCTGCAACCCAACAGGACAGACACAGACTTCAGAGGGTAATTAGGACTGCAGAAAAAACAATTACTACCCACCTGCCTTCAATTGAGGACCTGTATACTGCATGAGTGAAAAAGAGGGCTGTGAAAATATTTACAGACCCCTCACATCCCGGACATAAACTATTTCAACTCCTTCCCTCAAAACGACGCTATAGAAAACAACTAGACACAAGGACAGTTTTTTCGCAAACACCATCACTCTGCTAAACAAATAATTCCCTCAACACTGTCCAACTATTTACAAAATCTGCACTACTATTACTATTAATCTTCCCATCACTCCTTATCACCCATCCCTCCCACATGTGACTGTATGACTGTAACTTTGTTGCTTGTATCCTTATGATTTATATGGACTGTTTCCTAGTATGTTTTGATTGCTTATTGTACCCTATGACTATCATTAAGTGTTGTACCTTATGATTCTTGACTCTTGATGAATGTATCTTTTCTTTTATGTACACTGAAAGCATTTGCACCAAGACAAATTCCTTGTGTGTCCAATCATATTTGGCCAATAAAGAATTCTATCTATCTATCCTATCTGTGTTACATCATTGGATGACATCTTAGACCAGTGTTTCTCAAACCTGGCCACTTTAAGACATGTGGACTTCAATTCTCAAAATACTCCAGCATGCTGGCTGGGGAATTCTGGGAGTTGACATCCACATGTTTTAAAGTTGCCAAGGCTGAGAAGCACTGTCTTAGATGTTAAGAACATGGGTTGTACCACCTAATCCCCAAACATTGTTTATCTCTGGTGTTGTGTGATGTATGAATAGAGCCATTATGGCTTATAAAGCATAGTTGTGCAAACCCAGTCAGTTTTAGTTTACTTAGTCAACCATAGTTAAACAAAGCATGGCTCGATGCAATATGTGGATCTAATCTAGGACATCATTTTATTTTATTTATTTATTTTATTTATTATTGGACTTGTATGCCGCCCCCTCTCCGTGAGGACTCGGTGCAGCTCACAATAAAAACACCACACAATAAATATATAAAAAACAATTAAATTTGACAAGCCCAATCAATAAAATAGTTAAAAATACATTAACGCCCCCCCCCAGGAGGTCAGTCCAGCCCAGCCTGTTCAAATAGCCAAGTCTCCAGACCGCGACGGAAGGAGGAAAGATCAGGGGCCAATGGAGCTCCAAAGGAAGTTGATTCCACAAGGCGGGGGCCGCAACAGAATAGGCCCTCCCCCGAGGCACCGCTAGCCGACATTGTCTAGCTAACGGTACCCCAAGGAGTCCCCGTCTGTGCGCACGCACAGGGTGATCGGTATTGGATACTATATTGGCAAAACATTCCATTTTGAGTAACATTGATCTTAGAACTTTGTTGATTTGTTACATTCCCAGTGTAAGCCTGTAGTCTGGATTATGAAAAGGGCCATTTGAAACAGTACTTTAAAATAGTTAGTGGACTGTTTCACAATCAAGGCATAGCTGATATAGGAGATTACCAGGCTGAGCCTGAGGGAGGGGTCAAGCACATCATCACTTTGGAGTCTCTTCATGTCCACAAGAGATCTAAGTCCAGCCCTCCTTGATCTCCGTTGACTCTTATCTATCACCAATTTGCTTTGACCGTCAATA
The DNA here is from genome assembly GCA_009733165.1 of Naja naja. Taxonomy (NCBI): domain Eukaryota; kingdom Metazoa; phylum Chordata; class Lepidosauria; order Squamata; family Elapidae; genus Naja; species Naja naja. The sequence goes on along the minus strand of CM019160.1, from coordinate 7,334,242 downwards.
GTTCTGATTCTTGTAGAGAGATAGCATGGAATAATCTTATTCTCATTTGAACAATCTTGGCTCCTGATTTCTTGCACCTGACAGCTGCACTTAGGATGGGGCATTTACAGGATTTTGAACTTGATATATGAACTTGACATGGAATGCAATTTTTGCTGAACTTTATGCTGTAAATGCTAAAATGCAACACTCTCAAGAACAAAATGTCACACCAAATATGTCCATGGTTTGTTAAATAAAGCACATAGGTAGTTTTTACAAAACATGCTTAGTTACATATAAGTAAATATTTGTGTTACAACAATGACCAGATCCATTTTTAATGTGCTAACAGTGAACTGCCTCAAATTTTGGTTTATGACACCATCATGACATTAAACTGCAAATAGGAATTTAGACCAGAAAGCTACTATATGTTTTTAATTTATATTAAATTGAATTTATCAAGTCTAGCTAGCATCCCATTATAATTAATATAAATGGTGTTTCTTATGCAACAAGCTTGCTTTATATGGTTAGAGAATTTCAAAGAATCCATAGCTGAATATAATTCAAGGTTGTTGAGATTGGACAACATGGTGAGTTAATGTCAGTGCTCCAAATCTCATCCTAATGACCTTATTGAGAAGCATGGTTCCAAAGATTGAGGCTGCTCATTCTCAATACACTAAACTATGGTTTTGTGATGACCGGGCATGGCACAAAGGCAACGCAGTCAGATAATCAGTAGGAGTCCCTTTGTTAGCTCCAACTTTGCCCCCAGTGTCCTGGTTACCTTCTGGCAGGAGAAAAACTCTCCCAGCAACAGCCTTTGGCTGCAGAGAATCAAATCCAAAATATGACCAACAAAAACTGTAAATATAAGTCCAATCAAGGCAAAATGAGGTAATTAGTCTGGCACGGCGGGATCAAGAATTCCAGACATGAAGGCATGGCAATAACAACACGGTTGGGAGGATGCCAGGAACACAGTTAACCAAAGTCAACACAAGATAAACTCATGTTTGCTTCCAGAAGCTGCCACACTCAGCATGCATTTCTTTTAAACTCTCTTCCCAGCTCTGGCTAATGAAGGGAATCAAGGCCCTTTCCTCCCCCGTAAGCCATGCAACCCACATTGCTCTCTTCTCTGTTCCTCCCTGCGTGCCCTAGAATGAAGAGGGGTTGGGCCTGGGTCTTCCTCTGAATTCCCCCTCCCTTTTTCTACCTCTCCCCTGCTCTGCCCAGCCGGACTTTGCCCTTCCCCAGTTTCCTCCACAGCCAATGGAGCCACTCTCCCGCTTCCTGTCAGCTGTTCATCATCCTCCTCGGATTCAGACTCTGACAGGGGCATGGCAGGTTTAATGGGATGTTCAAGTTGGGCATTGCGCTTCTGTTCCATTTTCCATCCAGAAATGCTAGAAACGTATTTTGGACTACCATGTGTGGAAATTCTCTCATTAGATCTTGCAATGAACTCAGATGTTTGTGGTTTTGGGAGAAAAAAGCTACAGCAGTCATTCCAAAAAGTTGGATCATGAATTATTCACATAATTGGAATTGTCAGTGACAAATCACACGTTAACCAGGAGAGCTAAAGAAGGTTGTTGGATGTCCTGCCACATGTAAATGATTAAAATGATGGACCAAATGGTTGGGCTTCAGTCTTTTGCATGGAATCCAAAGGAAATTTGGCAGAAAGTTGTGCCAGAGACCTGGAGAAGTGGACAGTAGTTAAGGGCCAAAATAGATCAGATCATTGCTGCATCCATATTGTTCTGACCCAGCTCCTCAAACACGACAAACCCTCTGACATGAACTCAAAAGATTCCTTTATGAGGAATGCTGGCAGCCCAGGCAAAAAGTTTCTCTCGTAGGCTAACAAGTCCGGCCGGCCAGAAGATGAATAGTTTTCTGCCACATCTATTCATCTTCTCCCCCTGCCTTTTATCCCCAGAGCTAGGGTGGGGCTTTGCTAGCAGCGGTGGCTCTTCTTTACTTCCCCAGGATCTACCCATGGCTTTCCACTGCTCTCCTTTCCTCTGCCTTCTGCTCATCCTTCTGCCTTCTACATCAGGCACTGGATCCAGCTGTTCCTCCTCTTCTTCATCAACCACCTCCAGACTGGGGGGCTGTTGACTCTCCATCTGCGCACCGACGGATGGCCCAGGCTCTGCCTTTCTCTCTCTTCTCCCTCAGAGCTCTTAGGTTGCCTTGATGCTGATCTTGACTCCAACTCCTCCTCCTCTGATTCAGCTGCTGGAGGAGCTGGCAGCCAACAGGCCACAACACATATCAAGCCCATGGTGGTTTTGGAGGGATCCTAATCAGTGGTGGGATTCAGCCAGTTCGCACCACTTTGGGGGAACCGGCTGTTAACTTTCTGAGCAGTTTGGCGAACTGTTTGTTGGAAGCAATCATTAGGGCAGAGAACCGGTTGTTAAATTATTTGAATCCCACCACTGATCCTAATACAGGGGTTCCCAACCCCCATGCCATGATCCACTACTGGGCCATGCCTATTAGCAACCAGCCTACGGGCTGGCGCACACACGCAAGTGGTAGGTCAGTGCACATGTGCATGCATAGCTGAACTTGAGGTTCAGCTGCGTATGCACCAGCCCGCAGCTCAGTTGCAAGTAGGCCATGGCCCGATAGTGGACCATCACCCAGAGGTTGGGAACCTCTGTATTAGGGTCCCTCCAGATAACTTATGGGATCCCATAGTACAGGATAACTTATGGAATCCCGTAAGTTCAACTTACAACCATTCATTTAGTGAACATTCAAAGTTGCAGCAGCTCGGAAAAAAGGTGATGCATGACTGTTTTTTACACTTACGACCATTGCAGCATTCCCATGGCCACATGATCAAAATTGCAACTGCAATTGCAACTGATTGTTGGATTGTCCCAGAGCCACATGATCACCATATAAAGGACAGTTGCTAGAATTCGGTAGGTCTAATTTAATGAAAAGAAGGACTAGGGGAGACATGACAGCTGTCTTCCAATATCTCAGGGGCCGCCACAAAGAAGAGGGAGTCAAGTTATTCTCTGTCAAGCCTCTCTCTGCTACCATCTTCAAAGGCTTGGAAAAAACCTGTTGCCAGGGAGTAAAAAATCTTCCAAAACATCCCTGCTAATTAGAGGTGATAAACCGTGTCCTTCTCTGCTGTCAATGATGATAAAAATGAGACCCGGAAAGTAATCTAAAAACATTTTTATTTATAAAATAAGAAAACCTAACAGAGCTACATGTTTGCAACCTAATCTCCACCAAGGCATATAGAAAAGAAAAAATATAACGGAAGTGACAGGAAGTGAAGTATAAACCCTGTACACATGCGCAGTAGATGAAAACATCACAAGACTTTCTTATCTTATTACTATGGCGACAAGATAACACAGTGCTGGCTGGCAGACACCTGCTTGCTAGAATATGAGCTTTGGAGCTGAAACAGACAAACCAAAAAAAAACGCAGGGACATTCTCCGAAGCACCTGAGGGCAGGACAAGAAGCAATGGGTGGAAAATAATCAAGGAGTGAAGCAACCTAGAACTAAGGAGAAATTTCCTGACAGTTAGAACAATTAATCAGTGGGACAACTTGCCTCCAGAAGTTGTGGGTGCTCCATTTCTAATCTTCCAACATACAAAGTCAACAGGGGAAGCTGGATTCATTTAACCACCGCGTGATTCACTTAATAACTTCAGTGATTCGCTTAACAACTGTGGCAAAAAAAGGTCATAAAATGGAGTAAATCTCATTTAACTTCTTTGCCTTGCAATGAAAATTTGGGGCTCAGCTGGGGTCATAAAGTCGCAGACTTTCCTGTACTGTACTATCCCCATGGCACAGGACTGTAGCCTCTGTATTTTCACCATACAGGGGAAAAAATACATCAGAGGAGGCTATAACACCAGAAAGATGGAATATAACCTCAACTCCATCCATGCTACAACTACCTCTTGAATACCAGAGTACCTCCACTCTGCTAACCAGCAGGGTATTTTTCTTCAGGTCTTCAGCCAAATCAAACCTTTTTCTGGAGATATTTTGAACTCCTTGTTCTTCTGAATCCAGGTGGCCAAGCTCCAGTGAAACTTACACAGCCTTTGGGTCTTTACTCCTTCCTTGTTTTTGTAACTGCTCTATTTTGCAGACTGGAAACTGCAAATATTTTAGCTGAATGTCCCAAGCATAATGTTTGGAAGAATGTATCCTGAATACCCACTCTAAAAACATCGTCCTTCTCTCCGAAATGTTGACAGAAAATCCTAACAAAGTCAAGGGAGAAATACAATTTTGCTTTGTTAAAAATAAAATATCCAGTATCAAACAAGACTGTAAAATGCATCTGGAAGAGGGCCAGCATGCCCAGGTCCACCCATTCCTTCACTGGAACCATTGTCCTGGATTTTGTTGTCATAAATTGTGGGTTTGGAACAAGTTAGGAAAACAATTAGCATACAAGTCTTGTTGGGTTCTCATTTGTGACTGCTATCACAACTACTTTTACTCTACTCTACTCCACTCCACTCCACTCCATCTTTTTACTTTACTTTAAACTTGACTTTACACATTTTTTCTGGCCAACTGCAATGGACTTTGGGCAGTTTTTCTGTTATTCCCATTCTAGTCTTAGAGATCTGCCTTACCATGAAGATCTGTCAAACCCAGTAACATTTTTGCATTTTTTAATGCTATACTATTTAGCAACTGAAAAATAAGAATGTAAAATTAAAAGTGAGGATCCTCTTCCTTCACAATATGGAATAGAGATAACAAAAGGACAACGGAAATCACACAGTGCCTCCCCCATTCTCATTCATTCTTTTTTCTGGCTCCATCTAACATACAGTCCATCATATTGTGAGGATGGAATGAAATAGTTTTTCAAATACTAACTTAGGAGAAATTTATAAACCTATGTTTAATCTTTTCTCATAACTATTTTAGCAACCACTGAAACAGGGGCAAAGAAGAGGCAGATGAATGCTCCAGAAATTAGCAACCTAGTGGTGTTATCTGGCCAGTTGGGAAATTCTCAGCCAGCCAAGGAGGAGATGAAGCAGGGAATTAGTCTTGAGTCACTGCACAACAGCAAGAGACCTAGGGGGACACTCTCTCTCTCTCTCTCCCCCACACACACACACACATATACCAGTTCCATGGAACCGTATCTGTTTGTTCTCAAGGGAAGGCAAGCAGTATGGGGAGATTCTTGTACTATAGGTAGACCTAAAATAAACTAGTCAACTTGAACCGTTCATGTGTGGATCTGGTTGCCTGGGCCGGACACCAGTTCAGTGAAAGAGAACTGGTTATTAAATTTTCACTTACATAGTCACAAAGGAAAACCACACATTTCCTACTTAGCCAAGCTGAGCAAGAAGGAAAGGCATGGTTCACATTTGACAGAGTTCAGACATACATAGAAAGCCAGAAACCTACAAGATTATGTTCTCCATCTTGTCCAGACATAGTGGGAGAACAGGAGTTTACTGTAACTCTTAATTCAATTGAAGCAACAGGAACTTACCACCTAATGAAGAATTTAGCTGCTCTTGATTCCCTTTTTAATGAAACAGATGCACCTAATTGTGGTTTACAGATGAAAGTTTATCAGACTGTTATGTTTTTATATATCTATTTCATTCATTCCCCTAAAAATTTGGGAGAAAATTTCATCCATAAACCACAAATATGCATCTCAATTTCTACATCAAACCAGTTCTAAGTCAAGCTCTGGCTACTGAATTTAGGAATGCAGCTGTTGCTTCTTAAGAAATACAGCCTTTTAAAATTCCTTTAATTATCTAACAGTATACCGTATCAGCAAGATTAAACAGGTGAGGGCTATTAAATAAGAGAAAAACTCTTAAGTACCCATTTACCATCCACACTGAAAAAGTATATGAAGCTATTTCTCTTCATTTTCCCAGTTCTCCAAATAAAGCCACAAGGACCAAATTTTCTAATGTTTTATTATCAAGAAATTCCATCCAACCCAAAATGAATTCTTTATATGGAAGATTTTTCCCCATCCTTTTTATGTTCCAAAACCACTGCATTTCTTCAGCGTTTGAACTTCAGTTTAGTTGAGCTGTATTATTTAGAGCAGGTTTCTGAATTTGAGACATCAAAGTGACGAGACAGCTCTGTCTTCTTTAAAGTTTTTAATGGTCTGTAGCACCTTTTTGACTGTTATTAAAATTGTTATTAAACAGGCAGAATCAGAATCCAAATAGAGCTGGAAGGGACCCTGGAGGTTTTCTAATCTACCCCCCCCCCAAGCAGGAGAATCTTATACCATTTCAGACAAGTCTCTTCTTAAAAGAAGAGACTCCAGTGATGGAGGGCCCACAATTTCTGAAAGCAATTAGTTGTTCCACTGGTTAATTGTCCTCATTGTTACGAAGTTTCTCCTTAATTTCAAGTTGCTTCTCTCCTTAATTAGTTTCCATCAAGAAGCTTTTGTGAGCTCAAGCCTTTTAATCAGGTGTCTTATTCTGAAAAGATGCTACCAAATTCCTTCCTTCCTTCCTTCCTTCCTTCCTTCCTTCCTTCCTTCCTTCCTTCCTTCCTTCCTTCCTTCCTTCCTTCCTTCCTTCCTTCCTTCCTTCCTTCCTTTTTGTTTTTCCTTGATGTTCAGTCGCTATGTCATGTCCAACTCTTCATGACCCCATGGACCACAGCACACCAGGCCACCCTGAGCACCACTGTTTATTGCTTTAATGACCCTATCTAACCGTCACCTCCTCTTCCGTCCCCTTCTCCTTTTGCATTCCATCTTTCCCAACATCAGGGTCTTTTCCCATGACTCCTCTTTTCTCATTAGGTGGCCACAGTATTTGAGTTTCAGATTCAGTATCTGGCCTTCCAAAGGACAGTTGGGGTCGCTTTCCTTTAAGACTGACTGATTTGATCTCCTTGCAATCCAAGGGACTCTCAAGGGTTTTCTCCAACACCACAATTCGAAAGCATCCATTCTTCAGCACTCAGCCTTCCTTACAGCTTTTTTTTTTGCTTATTCTAGACAAAAACAGCTCTCCCCTTACTAGTCTGCAGTTTGAAATGTTAGTGGTTCTGGCATTCCAAGGTTTGAAAGGCTGCCTTATGGGTGGTGTTGAAACCCACGTCTTTTCATCTTTGTTGAAATAATATGGCATCCTGATGACTAACTTCTTGAAATTTCTCATTGTAGAGGGTGAACACAACCAATTATTGTCAGAAGCAATCGAGGCATGACTTAAATAACACCCTGGTAGAAACTAAGCCCCTACTGAAAGGAAACTGAAGAAAGTGGGTAAGGTTAGCATTGACAGAAATCTGCTGAGAACTGGTGGAATGGTTTGCCAAATGGCCGTGCAAAGAGTCCATCAATGTATGGGAAGGACGACAGGAAAGACCTTCAGGTTTGAATTACTCTGATTGAAACAGGAACTTTACACTAGCATCAGGCAATAAAGTCTTGTTTGCTTTAATTCTTGCTATCTATAGCTTCTTCTTGCTATGTCTGTAAGTCTTCCACTAATGTGAAGATGCAGAACTAAGAATCATGCTTATGCACCTTATGTTATCCATGTAAAATCCCTGTGATGTCCTGCCAACATTTGGTTGTGGGAGCCTGACAGCATTGATTAAGGGTATTTCCACTCTGCCACCATTTCTTTTTCTTAACCCCTTGAAAACAGTGTGAAGAAGATCCAGGATTGTCTTTTTCTTTGTCGACTTCATGGTGAATAAAGAAAAAGGTTCCCATCACTGTATCTCATCACTGCTGTAAATTCTGAAGGAATAAAACTTCACTTTTGTTGCTCAAAAATAAAATGGAGATCAATTATTTTCTCTCTCCCAATCTACTCACTTTATCCTTGTGTGCCTGTAAGTCCAAACATCTGCAGCCCCCTTGACCTCCTGCATTTGATTGAGGCATCTCCCACTGAATGCCAAAGGTTCTTCTGAGGATGGAAACATAAGATCACAGGTTGCACAAAAAGAAAAAAAAAGCTTATGGCTTGTGTGTGGAGTGGTGTGCCGCTTGGCTTCTCTGGAGGAAACAGCTTGAGCCCATTGAACTGTTTTCGGAAAAGATATGAAGTCAGAGCTACTCGAGTCTAGATTGCATAGGTCATTCCTTGGAGACAAACAAGGATGAACCAAAGAAGTTTCCCAACCAAAGTTGTTGTAGGAGGACTTCTTCCCCTCTGGTCCCAGTTTTGAAGCTCATTCCCACCAGCACCCTTATCCATTAGGTCAAGGGTCTTCAAACTTGGCAAGTTTAAGACTTGTGGGCTTCAACTCCCAGAATTCCTGAGCTAACATGACTGGAGGGGGAATTCTGGGAGTTGAAGTCCACAAGTCTTAAAGCTGTCAAGTTTGAAGACCCTTGCATGGGTGTACATAGATGTCACTCTAAGTGCCTCCTTAGGTAGGCTTACTAGCTGCCGGGCAAAAGGAGGACATGTCCTCCTTCTAACCCCATATTCTCCATCCAGCAGGCATATCCTTATTAAATATTGTTCAACTTATTTGATTATTCAACTACTTCTTCCTGAATAGTTCCTCCTAATAAGGCTAATAGCAAATTAAAAAACTTAGCTCTGTTAATTAGTTGATCAGTACCCTGTTTTGTGCTGCTCCTGAAATTGACAAGACCTTAATCAGTTACACCAGAGCTGGCTGGAGAATTCTGGGAGTTGAAGTCCACAAGTCTTAAAGTTGCCAAGTTTGGAGACCCCTGAGTTACACACTGATGGTTTTTGCCTCCTGAGTGGCTCTAGCACATTCCTGTGATGGGAAAACCAACCTTCCCAATGCTGGAAAAAGTAATTTCATTACATGGAGGCCTAAGTACCTTTTATTTTTATTTTTTTTTACAGTCTTCCAATTGCAAAATTGTCCTCCTTTCCAATTGTCCTCCTGTGCATGTCCAATTATCTGCTAACTCTGCCCTTAGGGGATAGAGAATAAACATTTCACTGGACTTCTGTTTTAACATAACAGAAGAATATAGAATAACAAGAGTTGGAAGGAATCTTGGAGGTCTTCCAATTCAATCCCCTGCACAAGCAGGATACCATTCTGGACAAATGGTTCTCCAATCTCTTCTTGAAGTCCTCCAGCGATGGATGCCCCAGCGATGGATGTTTTTCAGGAGGCAACTGGATTCTACAGACTTCCAGCGATGGAGCACTCATGATTTCTGGAAGCAACCCGGTCTACTGGTTAATTGTTCTCACTATCAGGAAATTTCTCCTTAGTTCTAGGTTAGCTCTCTCCTTCATTAGTTCCATTCCTTCTTGTTTTGCCTTCTGGTGCTTTGGAAGATAGGTTGAACCCCTCTTCTTTATGGCAGCCCCTCAAATATTGGAACACTGTTATCATGTCACTCCTACGTCTTCTCTTTATAGAAGTACCCAATTCCTGCATCCATTCATCGTAAGCTTCAGCTTCCTGAATCATCTTTATTGCTCTCCTCTGCACTCTTTCTGGAGTTCTGCTGCATATGGTGTTGAGGTTAGGTCACTGCAGAGAATAACACATTTGAGGTTCACGAAAAAGTTGCTCAGGGTGAAGAAGTTCAGCCCTAGCCACAATTCACCTCCCAAAGTGATGGTTATGCTCTCTCTAATGGTAGGGTCAGAGCTTTTTAGAAGCCAGGAGGATTTGGTGGTTGACTTTTACAGCAAGATTTGGGTAAGACAGATTCTTTTTTTTTTTTAATAAAAAGTTTTTAATTTTTTAAATTTTTACACATCTCTTCACGTGAGCAACATGATTCCAGATTGTAACACTTGTACATAGTCATACTTTCACTTCCATTAATCTTATATAATATCATCTCATCTCATTATCCATTCCACTCATCTTTAAATAAATTTGCATTTCATATTTCAATTCATTTTTTTTTAATTACATTTATATGCCGCCCTTCTCCGAAGACTCAGGGCGGCTTACAATCTTTTGGGATACAACCCAATGTGCTCAGCAATAGCCTTCATTCCATTGTATATGCCTGCTTATTACTAAGCGGCATTTTTACAAAGTCAGCTTATTGCCCCCAACAATCTTGGGTCCTCAATTTACCTACCCTGAGAGGATGGAAGGCTGAGTCAACCTTGAGCCTGGTGGGATTCGAGCCTACAGTAATTGTAGACAGCTGGATCTTAAGAGCAAGCATTTACCAGCCTGAGCCACCAAGGCTCCTAATTGATATTAATTCAATATCAATATCATTTCATGCACACATAGGTTTTCAATTCTTTATCCCTTATTATTTCCATTTTCAGCTTACCACCTATTTTATTTTACATCGCACATCATTATTATCCTTAATTTTCTCTAAGCCGACATATAATAAACAATCTAAAAGGAGTAAAGGTAAAATAAAGCCAATATATTTAGGATCCACATGGTATTTTTCATTCCCCTACTTTAATCATAATAAAATACTCTCATTCTACATTTCTAGTATCCATTAAATAATCAACTGTATATTTTAAAATGTATGTATTTTAAAGTCTCCCCCCAGTAAATTGCTAAGATAACTTCTTAATATATCTCATTTTATCTTCACCTTACTTATAATCATTAATAATCATATTTTTCTTCCTCTCCCCTTTGCCAAAGTTTATCTATATATTTTAATTCATTTCCATTCCCCTGTTTTTAATCCTTCAAAGAAAGGGCTCATAACACAATATATATATATATATATATATATATATATATATATATATATATACACACACACACACACACACACACACACACACACATACATACATACAATCCTAAAATATTTCCCAGCAAGTTTTAAACTAAGGCAGATTCTCCTGTCCCCACTAAAGCTGTGTACTTCTTGGGTGTTATGCAGAAGATTGCTTAGCATACAACAGTCTGCTCTCTAACACTTTGCCCCTGTTCTTCAGGTTTGCCATATGAGGTTGATCCATGCTTTGCCTAATGGTAGGGCTGGCCTTGTTCACATGTTGGTTTTGAAAGTTACGTTGAACTTCAGCTGGTTTCCAAAAGTGTCATTTGGTTAAAAGAGAGCTGGTCGATTGCTGCTTCCACTTGAACGAAATGCACAGATTTGCTAAATGTATGGTTAGCAGGGGACAGGTTGTCTGCAGAAGGATCAATAAATGAAGTGTTGTGCTGCTTATACACTGGGAAAACATAGCTACCAGCTGTGAGCTAAGCTGGAGAACCCACCAGTTTAGCTCAGAAGTTTGGAAGTGTTTGTTAGAAAGTGTGGAGCAGAAAACTCTTTCCAGATTGTCTTCTTTTGAAATACTGTTTTGTGACTGACCATGCTCATTCTTGCAATAATTTTCTGAAAGCACCTATGGCATGCTCTCAAAATGGCAAAATTGATGAACGCCTACATCCCTCAAGTATCCAGTTTCAGTTTCCAGCTTTTGGAAAAGATTCGTATCATAAAATTTGCAGTCATAATGTTGGTTGGTAGGGAGCAGCTTTCTCCAGTTTAATGTCTTCCAGTTGTGATGGGGGGATTGCTAGAGGATTTGGGGAATAAATTGCTTGGGAATGTTGGGAATTGCAATCCTAACACAGCTGGAGAGTCACCAGTTTGCCTTCCTATAACATTATTTAGTATAAGGCTGTGTCAATGTTCTAAGTTACATTCTTGGGAGCTTCCCAAATACCTCTCTCCAACCCCTGGGGGAACAGGAATGCTGACCGAGAAGGGCTGTTGGCTTCATCCATTCTCAAAACTCTTCTTCTGCCTTTGAAATCTTACTTATTATCTGCTAAAGAGCCATCACCATCTCCCCACCCCCCAAATGGAGGAAGTGTTGCTGAAAGTGGAAACTTCCTTCGTTCCTTCCTCCCTCCCCTCAATTCATCTTTCCTTCCTTCCTTCCTTCCTTCCTTCCTTCCTTCCTTCCTTCCCTCCTCCCTCTCTCCCTCCCTCCCATCCCATCATTCTTAACTTCCTCCCTCCCTTTCCACCATTCATCTTTTCTTTCCTTCCTTCCTTCCTTCCTTCCTCCCTCCCTCCCTCCCCATCATTCCCTCCTCCCTCTCTTTCCATCATTCTTAACTTCCTCCCTCCCTCCCTCCCTTTCCACCATTCATCTTTTCCTTCCTTCCTTCCTTCCTTCCTTCCTTCCTTCCTTCCTTCCTTCCTTTTCCTTCCTTCCTTCCTTCCTTCCTTCCTTCCTTCCTTCTTTCCTTCCTTCCTTCCTTCCCTCCTTCCCTCCCTCCTCCCTCCCCCACCATTTGAGTGGGACCAGGATCCAAATGACAGCATCTTTCTGGGCTCTTCTAGCATGCCTTTTAGACCACGGTTTGAGACATGGAGCCGGCCAAAGGAGATGTACTGAATTGTTGTGGTTAGTAAATAGGCCTGCTGTCGGCAGACTGCACCGTGCATTGCCATGAATAGCTGACTTTGTAATGCCAACTCCAGCCATCAGGAGCTGAGCCAGGGGCTAAGATCCCACTGTGGAAAGCTCAGGCGGGAATACAGGAGACACAGTTGTAAATGGCTCCCTGTCGCTCCTCCAGAAGGGTTTCATGGAGGAGCATTCCTTTTCTAACCTTAACCTTCTGCAAGTCAGACAGGCTACAGTCCTATTGCACTCAGCATAACTCACTTCCAAGTAATTGTGTTCAGAGTTAATCTTTAAATTTTCTAGCACGGCTGGATTATGACACGTTTCATATTTTATGTGCAGAGTCAGTGGCTGGCCATCTTTATAAGTGGGCTAATGAGGAGGAAAACTGAACCCTTGTTGGGGACAGTCCTAATTTTCTTGGGATCCCTCCCTGGTAAATTGCTGTCTCTATTTGGGTTTTGGGTGATTTCTGAGAAGGGGTGTGGTTGCATTCTAAAATGTTGTTAGTATTTGTGGATGAGTTTCTTTCCTCTCTCTTTCAAAATAATTAATGACAGCCTGGTATGTTGAACTGGTTTGCTATCTTCTGTTGTTGCTTTTAAACAAGGGTAAAAACTGTCCAGTCGAGACAAAATAGAAGGATGTGAATGTCACAGACCACTCTGCTTATGTCCTGCTGAGCTTCATTTTGACCAGGAAATCTATATTTGTTCTCTGCCTTGGTAACTACTAAGACAAGAACCCTCCAGAAGTTGTTATCTAATGGCAGTTGTTATTGAAATAATTTTTAAATACATAAATTCTGTATTAATCTAATTGTTGAATCTGCGTGATTCGCTAAACCATCAATTAACCAAATGGTATGGATTCACATAGGACACCAAGAAGCTAACCAGGATCAAAACTAACCAAGTGCATCACATTATGCAACCATAGCCTCTAGGTTGTAACTGAGTAGGTTAAGCGTGGTGTGGGTATATAAGTTTTTGCTTGAGTCACTTTTTAAAGTAGACTCCCTCACCTACAATCAAATCTATCTCAGTGTTTCCCAACTTTGTCAACTTGAAGAGGTGTGGAATTCTGGGAGTTGAAGTCCACACCTCTTCAAGTTACCAAGGTTGAGAAACTCTGATCTATCTAACATTGAAACATTAGAAGCTTCCAATTTGTATTATAAACCGACAATACCTCTTCATGGCATTAGAATGGAGAGGACCAGTGATTTATTGCACGCAAAATCCCTGTTCATAGGAGCCTTGCTATTCTGTTAAATGAATTGTGTGGTTCTTAAAGGAAACCCAGCTTGCACAATTGCCCTTGCTTATTGGAAGTCAGCTGGAAAGTTCATAAATAGTGATCACATGACCCTCCACCATCATAAATGCCTTTCAATGCCAAGCATCCCAATCCCAATCACGTGACTGCAGGGATGCTGTGATAGTTGGTGCAAGGACCAGTTGTAAGTCATATTTTTCAGTGCTGTCATAACTCTGAATGCTCATAAATTGAGGATTAGTCCATCTACAGACTCTTAGGACGGAGCAGATGGGGTGGGGGGGAGCTTCTTGAAAAGATGCTGATCTCAAATGGCTGTATAGTTCAACAAACAGTTACTCAGTTACTCAGACATCAGAATAAAGCTGGAAGGGACCTTGAAGGTCTTCTAGTCCGGCCCTCTGCTCAAGCAGGTGACCCTATGCAATTTCAGACAGGTGGCTGTCCAGTCTCTTCTTAAAAACCTCCAGTGATGGAGCACCCACAGCTTCTGAAGGCAAATCGTTTCCACTGATTAATTGTTCTGTCAGAAAGTATCTCCTTAATTCTAGGTTGCTTCTCTGTTTGGTTAGTTTCCATCCATTGTTTCCTGTTTTGCCTTCTGGCACTTTGGAAAATAAGGTCCAAGTTCCAGTTCTATTCTTTGTGGCAGCACCTCAAGTACTGGAATACTGCTATTGTGTCACCTCCTAGTCTTTCTTTTCTCTAGTCTAGACTAGCCATTCCCACTTCCCGCAACCAGTCTTCATATGTTTTAGTCTTCAGGCCTTTAATCATCTTAGTTGCTTTTCTTTGAACTTCCATGGTCTACTGTACGTCCCAGAACAACATTCCACAGCGGGCCTAGAGCAATTCTAACAGGATCAATAATCTTTTCCTATACAGAAAATGAGTTTGACATTCAGGAAGCTTAATGTCAGGTTAGTCTTTTGATTTCTCTCTCTCGCGCTCATGGTCTGTTAATCTTTTGGAGCAATACCAGGCCATTTTTTTTTTGCTGCCGCTTTGCTCACCGACCTTTGGCTTCAGATCTGGTAAGCGATTAAATCGGCCCCGGGGCAGCATTACAGATGCATTGGAGTACCCTTCTGGCCTTGAACACGAGGCTCACATTTTGCATTTTATTCACTGCAAAAGACGGAATCCTTCCCTCTCTTCTATTTCTCCTGTTGTTGCAGTGGCATGGAGTGGTTAGGCGTTAAAGCCTGCCACCCTGTGGCTTGTTGTTTGAGGGAACGTCGGAAATCCTCATTTAACCTTGAAACTGATTTGCAAAACTGAGATTGAAGTGATTGCAGCTATTTTTTGCAGACTATAAAAATCTGCAAATGCTTTTTTTTTCTTCTTCTCATATATAGGCCTCTGTCCAGACCAAACACTTTTATCCTTTAAGTTTTTTTTTCCCCTAGTATCTTTTTCTGGCTTGTCTATATGCTTATATTTGGGGGAATATTGAGCTATTATTTTCTTCTTCTTCTTAACAAGTTTAAATTGCCTGATTTGGATTGTGTTTAAATTCTCTACAATTATAAGGATTTTTTTTAAAGAAACAATTGTCATTTTGAATTTCTTTTCAGACTTTCCTCTAAAAACAAGTCCTCATCTACCCTGGACACAACTGCACTGGGTGTTCCTCAGCTGTAAATTTTCTCTTAGGTTATTTTATCTTTGGCCGCTAGGATTTTCTGTCCCATTTCCCCACAGTTGTCTTCATTTAGCTGTTCTCCCCTATCAATATGCGGCCTTCCCTGATCTTCCGGATGTGCCTTCCAGATGACCTGGATTTCAGCTTCCATCAACCCTAGAGCAGCATTTTTCAAACTTGGCAACTTTAAGATGCTGGCTGGGGAATTCTGGGAGTTGAAGTCCATACATTGTAGAGTTGCCAAGCTTGGGAAAAAAACCCCACTGCTCCAGGCTATGAAGTTATGGATTTTATAGCATCTGGACAACAGTAGTTTGGAGGAAAGCAGGCATTAATTTGCTTTTTGCTTGACCTTGTCTTTCTCCAGTTTCATCATCATCCTTCTTAGATTGGCTCTCCAGAATAACTCCTAAATTATTATACTGTAATAATTTACTTGTTAGGCTTATGCGCTCTTCTTTGGGCTCAGCCTCACAACCATTATCAATAATCATTGCTCAGGTAATGCCCAAGTTACAATGGCCTTAGAAAAAGTGACTTACAGCCCATCCTCGAAGTTACGACCGTCGTGCCACCCCTGTGGTCATGTGATCATAATCCTGGCACGTGGAAACTGGCTCACATTTATGCAGCATTTTGCAGCCAAATGACCGATTTTCCACCTTTCCACCTGGGCTTCCAACAAGCAATTGGGGAAGCTTGATTCTCTTAACAACAGTACAATTCACTTAACAACCACTTTGATTCATTTAAGGACTGCCATAAAAATGACTGTAAAACTGGGCAAAAAGTTATGTTATGCTTTAGAAAGGAGTGACCTGTCATAATAATTTTAAAACTTTGCAGCATCTTTTTTGATAACAGATGAGCATCACTATGCCTGAAAATTGATTTCTTTTGTGGGGGGTGGGGAGTTTATTTTTTAATCCAACTGCTGACTGGAACTGAGCAGCTCTGTAATTTATCTTCTCAAGCAACGAATGTTTGCATATTACCATTTAAAGATAAAAATAGAGGGGTTTTTTTACACGTTAGCTTTTCTTTTTAAAAAAAACAAAGTTTGATTTTGCTTATCTCTTGTGAGATTGGGTTTTCTCCCAAAAGGGGAAGGAAGGATTAAACAGCTAGCCATTATGCTTATATGTTACATAGCCAGGAAGTGGAACAACTGAAATTATTGCACTTTGTGCATGTTTACCATTTAGTTGCCAGAAAGATGCAACTCGGTGTTGTCCTCTGTTACAGTGGGGTTAGGAGACCAAGTAAAATGCCCCCTGGAAGAGGCTATAGCAGAAGGAGAATACTCAAAGGACCTCTGGATGTATGAATTTCAGGTTTCCAGACTATGGCCTCAGCCATCACTATAGTATTAGAAATGACTCAGAGTGTAGAATAAATTAGCAGCTCTGTGCATATATTATCTCACAATCAGGTAGAGCCAATGACATTTTTTTTCTAACTGAGCTTCAGAATATGCTGAAAATTACAATCTATACATAGTTTGCTCTCCAGGCTATCCTGATCTCCATTTTAAAACTATTACTCTTGTAAGTTCATGTCTTTAACTTATAACAGTTATTCTACATTCCAATTTTCTAGCAGGCACATTTTTATTATTTATATTTCACGGTCAGATCAATGTCATGTTCTAAGCCATATTCTTTTTCTAACGTGGAATTTCTTTGTAACTGTTTTTAGAAAACAGTCCCAATAAAATAGGTACATCCACACATCTCCATCCTTACTTTGAGGTTTGCTTCCTGTTACTCATACCATACTCATACTCGTACAAAAAGCAAATGTAATGCATGAAAAATATATCCTATTGGCCCTTCTCCTCTTATTCTTTTTATAAAATACATGCAAGCCACAATCATAATGATTCAGGCAGCCTGCTATTAAATCTACAGTCTTCCAATCTAATGCATTTTCTATTTGTTAGGACTGCCATTTCCTTAAAAATCAACTTTCTACATAATCTACATGAAAGAAGTTTGCCATCCTTTGCAATATGAATCTTACTGGATATATTAAAACCAGAAATCTTAGCTTTATTGTCCTATACAGAGAGCCCTCGATTTAAACAGTTCATTTAGTGACTTTTTGACGTTACAATGGCACTGAAAAAAGTAGTGTATAATTGTCTTTCACACTTACAGCTGTTGCTGGCATCCCCAGGGTCATGTGATCAAAATGCAGATTCTTGCCAACTGACGCATATTTATGACATTTGCAGTGTCCCAGGGTCATGTAATCCACCTTTTGCAACATTCCCACAAACAAAGCCAATGGGGGAGTCAGATTCACTTAACAACCGTTCTGGTAACTTAACAACTGCAGTGATTCACTGCAGAAAGATCACAAAATGGGCAACACATGCTTAACAAATATCTCACTTAGCAACAGAAATTTTGGGCTCAATTGTGATTGTATGTTGAGGACTACCTGTATAGCCAACACCTCGCTAGACATAGGATTGCTATGGTTCCAACATATCTGGAGGTACTAGGATGGGAGAGGATTTCAACTCAAATCATTTGTCCATCATTGCCTACATTGACCTACGGTGTAGGGTTGTATCAAACCACAAGTATAAAATGTAAGATAGAAAGGATGATGTTTAAGCCAAATGTTGGGTCACCAAAATGGGGCTGGGATCCTCTTGATTGCAATGATAGAAGATTGCAATGGTAGAAGATTCAGTAGATGGGTGAACTTTGTTCCTTGCAAATCTGAACGGTCATTCATCAAGAGATGGAGCAATTCCTCTTGCTTTCTGCCACCCAGCTATGTAAATTGCCAATCACCATGTTCTTCCCACATTTAAGAAACTCATAAAAATGAATTGGCCTCGGAGAGAAGGTAGGGAGCCAGTTTATGACCAGTTACTAATTGGAAATGGCTGTTTACCAGCAATAAAACACTGTTTGCAAACAAATTTGAAGACCCAACCCATGTTAGCCAAGGATTATGAATCTTTCTCTTTGGACTTTGATCTGCATTAGGAAGAATGGTAGTGTTAATGTATAAAACTTGGGTCAGAGAGACCCGCATTCAAGTTCCCATGAAATCATTATTGGGTGAACTGAAAATTATTATTATTATTAAGTCATGGCAACCAAAGAAGCTGCTTGAATAAACAGCAAAACATTTCAAATAAAAACGAAAAGTAGTCCAGCTGCCATGATTCAGCTTCCAGACAACTCTACCTGGATGACTGAGACTTTTCATTGACATTATTGGTGAAGTTGGGCTCTCCCTCACCCCAGTTCACTTTGTAGTGTTGCTATTATTGGTGGGGTAGGTGGAGTAGACTTCTGGGTAAACTGCCTTGAACCCCTAAAGCAGTATTTTTCAAGCTTGGCTATTTAAAATCTGTGAACTTCAACACTCAGAATTCCTTTGCATAACTTACAAACATACTCATGATCTCCCATCCTGACCTACCTCACATGAAGACTGTGAGATTAAAAGGATAAATGGAAGAAAAACAAGCTACGTGGGAGGAACATGGACACCTACAAGTAATCCTCAACTCACGACCATTCGTTCAGTGACTGAAATTATAATAGCACTGAAGAAGGTGAATCCTTTTTCTTCGAATCCAGCAAAGAGCAAAGTGCCAACATCAAGTCTGCGGGCTGGCAGGTAGCTGGCAGTATAATATCTAGAACAGATCCAATTCAGCCCACCTTTTAATGCAATGTTTCTCAACCTTGATAAATTGAAGATGCTGGAGGGAGAATTCTGGGAGTTGAAGTCCATACACCTTCAAGTTGCCAAGGGTGAGAAATACTGCTTTAATGAATAACACCAATATAATCCAGCTCATGTCTGTGCTCCTGTTACAAGTTATAACATGACCCATTAAATCCTTGAAAAATTACTCCAGTTTTGTGGGTTGTTGGCTGATTGTTGATTGCTCCAGGCTTTGTTGGTTGTTGGTTGGTCTTAGGGTCCCTGCCCTGGCTGAGGTTGGAAATGCAGATGCATTTCCTGCTGTCACAAAAGATCATAGCTAAACAAAGTTAAGTAGCCAGTGGAATGGCATCTTGGGAAAAGAAGAACCCCCCTTAGGGAAGGGAGGAAAGTGGGGAGGAAAAGGCAGAGAGAATAAAAGGGGTTGAGGGCTACAGCAACAAAGAATCTTTATGGGGGGGGGAAGAGCTTTCATAACAGGAACCATCCCAGAAAATACCTGTGGTTTGGCATGCATTGTTGGTCTGGCCAAAATATGTACCTGGCAGCCTTGCCCTCTGATTAATGCTACCCTCTGGTATTTCAATGGATCTTGAAATTATGGGTGGGTGAGGGGTGTCCGCAGAAGAGCAGAAGGGCTTGTCAAGTCTTCAAAAGCAAGAAACCCTGAAAGAGGGAGGAAAGGGAAGAGGAGCGGTGGTGATGTTTGCAAAAGCTTGCAAAATTGGATCTTTGGAAGCAAAAGTGCTTGGAAATGGCCTTTGACAAAGTCCCATCCAGCCAAACTATCTTTGATCTCACTTCTGTCAGCCAACAGGTAGCTTGCTAGTATGAACTTTTTGATGCACCTTAATGCCGGCATGCCAAGCTCCCCATTCCACCGGTTTATTAAGGGGCAGTCCCTTTCCTGGTCTTTTGAAACCGCATTGATCAACTCCACATTTGTCCTGCTCCAGTTTTCTTCCGACATTCTCTGAAACATTTGTCTCTATGTTGGCTTTCCAAAGCATTACAAAAACAACCCTTTTGCCAAAGCAGAGTTGAGTAGATCAAAGCCATGTACAATGAGTTCAGCTCTTCTACATGCTAAATGATTTTTTAAAAATATGCGTTGAGTCACTTACCTCTTTTTTTAAAAAACAACAACAACAACAAATGACTGCAATTCATAAGACTTGAAAGAGAAAAATCAGTGTTCATTAAAAGCAGACCCAAACAATGCTCAAGAAGGTTATAATCGGAAGCATATTTATTAGGGAGCGATCCTAATTTAAACACAGGGTAGTAAACAATGCTTTTATTGTTCAGATGAGAAATCAGCAGCCAGCCTTTATTTCATGTGATTATTTTACCTTGGTGGCTAAATTATCTGGCCATCTTTCAAAGTAATGCAACTACAATCATGGGATTGAGGAGTGGCACAATTCCCAGGGATCATTCTCCACTTACAGCTCACTATGTGCAAATATGCCTTGGAAATACTCAGCCAGTCTCCATAATCTTGCCTTCTTATCTCCAGCCTATAAGGGAGACCCCCTAAAGCAGTGGTGCCCAAAAGGTTGGGGGCCATGGAGAGAAGTTTTCATGGAGAGACCAGTTCCACAGAGAGAAGTTTTTCTGCAGCCCAGAGCAGGTGTGGTTTCGCATGCTGCCTGCATCCAGTGGATGGGGGTTTACTTCTTTGCATGGCCCAGTTTCTGGATGTGGACTTCAGCTCCCAGAATTCCCAAACCAGCATGCTTGAAGTCTATACATCTTACAGTTGCTTCATTGAGAAACACTGCTATAGGACACAGTTTTTTAAAAAGGCCATCAGTGTGACAGAGCGATGGAAAACTTCATCTGTTCTTTATGGGTTTCATGGGACACACCATCATGGCCACCTTCTTGACTTTGCTGACAATGATGTACTCGTATGTGAGAATGACCTTGGGAAACAGGAGGAAGAGCCATAGCTGGGAATCTGTTGGATAAGAGCTTAGAAAAGAGGGTCTTCCAACATGGTCTTCCTTAGTTTCTTGAGCTGTAAATGTGACGGGGGAGAAATGTATTTCAGACTTGCAAAAGTTAGCTAGTTTAGTTTAGTTTATTGATTAGCCCATAGGCCATATCAAAATGACTTGCAAAAGTGATGCTAGTCTAGTAAGGTTGTCTAGACAAGCAGCACAACCTGATATACTAGCTCTACTTTATCATATGGTTATATTAACAGAGTCTTACAAGTTTCTGCTAACGTAGACTGTGGTGGAATGAAGTCTGGATTCCCAGGAAGGAGGGGCTGCAATCCAGAGAGCAAAGAGGAAAGTTTGGTCAGGAGGAACAGAGTTATAAACATTCCTCCCTAGTGATTCTCAGATATATCTATAGTGATGCAAATCGTTGCTTTAGTTTGATGAGATTTCTGTCTATAGGTGAGGAACATTAAAGGAAACTACTCTGAGGTAATTCCATGTGTCTTTGTTGTTCCCCGGGGTGCCTGACATTGACATGCCAACATAATGGAAATAAATTGGTGCTTAATTTCTTGGCCTAGATGGGAAGCGGCAAACGATGCAGAGGAATCCACCAGTTGGTGGGAGGCTGTGTTAACTATATTCTGGGTTTTATGTTGATGAACATCTTCTGTCATCCAGGTAGAGATGTCTGGAAGTTGAGTCGTGTCAACTGGACTTCTTTTCTTTTTTGGTTTGAAATGTTTCGTTACTTATCCGAGTAGCTGCTTCAGTCTGAGCACTATGGAGGAAGATGTTCAAATCCAAAAGGGATTTCCTAATTCAGCTTTATTTTCAGCAGGTTAATGTATGGGAGACAGGCAGCTGACGACAGCAGTGAGGAAGAACAAAAATGATTATATACAACTGGCTTTCCCAAGTCTGGACACCTGCAGTGTCGTGGATTTCAACTGTTAAAATTCTCAGTAATGGTGATGTTAGCTGGGGGAATTCTGTAGTTCACACATCTGTATGGTAATTGCACTTGAGGAAGGCTGGAAAAGAATCTCTCTTTAAGAGCCACAACATGCATTGAAACATATTCATACCTTGTTTTTTGTAAAGCTTCTCACTGGTGGAAAATGAAGGTTTCAGGGGGTACATTTAGACTGGTTTTAACAATCTGAAAGATGTCATTCCCTAATTCCAAAAGCTTTTTTGCAGGGTTGCTTAGATACAAATCAGGCTCACCATAAATGACCAACTATGATATTACGGTACCTGAAATGATCTGTTAAATTACAGCAGTTTTCAAGCTGCCAGGAAAATTTTCCCTAAAAGCTTTGGCCTAAATTGAATCTATGCAGGCTAAACCAGAAATAATGCAGGAAAATATTTGGTGTTGTTTTTCCCCTCATCTGCTCATCTGGTTTCCCCTCTTGACAGATATTCACTGATTTTGCAGCCATCATTCCTATTTTTAAAGTTGGGCACAACAGTTTGCAAATTGTAGTTTTGTAGATTTTAAGCTAAGGATTCCAGTTAGGTTGATATATAAAATTGCCAACTTCATAATATAACATTCCTGCTTGAAATGTAGAACTTTGAATTTGTATACAGAAGAATACAAGTAATCTTCGACTTACAATCATTCATTTAGTCACTGCTTGAAGTTACAAGAGCACTAAAAAGTGATTTACAACCAGTCCTTGCACTTACAACCATCACAACCTCCCCATGGTTACATGATTAAAATTTGGGTGCTTGGCAACCGCTGTGTATTTATAGCAAGTGCCCCATCCTGGGGTCACGTGATCACCAGTTGCAACCTTCCCAGCCAGATTCCAACAAGCAAGGCCAATGGAGGAAGTGGATTGGCTTAACAGCTACATGATTCACTTAAGAACTGCAATGATTCGTTTAAGAAACATGGCAAAAAAAAAAGGTTGTGAAATCAGACACGAATCACTTAATAACTGAGTTGCTTAGCAATGGAAATTCTGGTCCCAATTGTGCCCTTAAGTCAAGGATTACCTGCAGGGGTGGGATGCTACCGGTTCTGTCCAGCTCTGTAGAACCGGTAGCTCTGAAGAGCAGCAGACATAGAACCGGTTCTATGTCTGCTGATGTTTTTGCCCACCTGCCTGCCCAGGCTCTTACCTGACCTTTATTTCCTGCTTTTTCAACTTCAGCTGTCGTGAGAGGCACAGCTGCAGTTGAAAAAGCAGGAAAAAAGTGCTTTTTCAAATGCTGCTTCTCTGCACGCAGCACTGCTCAGCTGTCCAGGCAGCAAGCTGATGACGATTTACAGGCGCGCGCAGCATGCAAGAAAGCACATCATAAATCACCGAACCTTGTAAATCACCGAACCGGTAGTTAACCCTGTCGGATCCCACCCCTGATTACCTGTCTATGGAGAGTCTCAATCATCCAGGTCATAGTTATGCCAAAGGTGATTTATGCAGGATGCAACTGGACTTTTTTGTTTTTCTTTGAAGATGTTTTGCTTCTGAAGAATCTTCTTGGATGAGAAGCGAAATGTCGTCAAAGAAAAACAAGGAAATCAGTTGCCTCTTGAAAAAGCACTTTTGGGGTCAAGGGTTACCTGTTTAAGAATGTCCTTGCTGGATCTAGCCAAGGCTTACAATCAGATGCCTCTGTGCCACTCATAAGAAGATGGTGGAGACATGTTCTCATCCCTAAAACTGGCAAGCATTTGGAGGCCTCCTGCCCATAAGCCAGATTTAATGCTAAATCTTCAAGACCACAAGTCCTTGAAATTGCCCATTGTGAATTTATTCAATTCCTGGTTCCATTCATGTGGATATTCAGGATGTCAATGCACAAACAATATACTTTTGCTGTTTGTTTGGTTTTGCTTAATGTGTTTCATAACCCCAATCATGGCTGGTAAATTATAGGCTTTGGAAGGAGCGGACAACGCTTTAGTGTCCAGAAGCCACCCATAAACTCTTTTGCGGTACCAAGGGCAAGTGGGCAAGACCACAAATGGAGCAGGATTTGGATATTCCATGTTTTTCTTGGACTGGGGAGCACTTTGGGTGTTTGGAAAACATGTTACACCTATGCTAGGGTTTACCATTCTGTTTTTGTGTCGTTCCTGCCTCAAAGTGATGGAACTTTGTGCTGCCAAATCTTTAGCAGGTCTGATCAGATAGATTTTCCATAGCACAGCCAAAATGGTGGTGGGAACACACAGCCTCCCCCTGCCTTATTCGTTTCATGCAGCAAGAACCAGCCGATTTCCTGCTTGGTGGTGCCCTTGAAAGCCAATTCAGAACCTTCTTAAACCACTTTCAGAGGATATTCAAAAGATATCTGGTGTTTGTTTGTCTTTTCCCCAAAACGCTTAAGGGCTGTAATGTGAGTAAACTTCTAAGAGAGCTTTGCTTTAAAAAAAAAAGCTTCTACTACAGTTCCAGAATTTTCTGGAGGGGAAGAATAATGGTTAAACTGGATAAATTTGTAAACTAGATATAGTCAAATTAAATTAAATCTTTATATAGACCAACACGAGAAGGGTGGAGTCTAGTCAATTAGAAAGCACAGAGAATGTATAAGTTTTAAAAAGTATGTAACACTAGAAGATACATTAAAGCAGAAAGTATATATAAAATCAAAATAAAGTATATATAAAATCAAGTCTAAAAGGATCTTAAAGGAGGGAAACATAAAGTGCTATATGGAAGACTCCTTTTTTATGACCCTGTAATCCTTTAATTTGGGGTAGAGCAACTGGATGGAGCTGAGCATTTACCAGCTGGATGCCCTTCCTGACGCCATGGGGAGTTGACAGCAGACATTTTTTTCTTTGTACTCTAGGAGAGAAACATCTGCCGCTAGCTAGGATTGAACTCTCAACCTTCCTAGTGTTTTCACCACTAGGCCACCACTTAAATGGAAGACTATATCTGTCAGATTACAGAGCACTCTAGTGTGGCGAACTAGATATTAAGTCTAGTTTATGGTACAGGTTTTCATCCGATGAATTTTAAGTGTGCTGCCCAGAACCTGGCAGTGTTATATGTTGTAGCAGGGTTAGTACTGAATCTGCGAGGAACAGGCAGGTATAGGAATGCCCTGTGCACTCTGGGTATTTATGCATTAATGGTGAGATGAGGCTACTATGATCATCACTGTAATATAGACACTGAGGGTATTTAGGTAATTCAAGCTTAGTTAAGTATGCTGGGGGAGGCATAGTCCCCCTTGGTTTCCCTGGCAATAAAGGTTTATTTATTTATTTATAAAATGTATTGGCCGCCCATCTTACCATAGGATAACTCTGGGTGGCTTACAGTCATAAAAATATGTTTATACATACACAGTGTGTTGGCTACATACCTTGTTTAATGAGTGCTTTGGCCTGATCATACACCATGCTGAGTAGAAGACCTAGAGAGGAGCCCAAGGATGAGATTTTAATTGCCACTGCATTTTTCCATGTGGATTGAAGGTCATCGATCATAGTTAATGGGTCAAGGACAAGGGAATCAAAGGATAGTCCCAGCCAATAGTTGAGTATGGTCATCCAAACTCCAGCCTCCACTTTCATGAGGCCCATCTCTCGTTACAGGACGGCAGCAGAGACACAATTTGAGACTTGAAGAGCCTATCTTAGACATTGGGATTGAACAAGTTTTAATGGTGCAAAATTGGAGAAGGGCCCCAGCTGGGCACCATAAAGAAGTTGTGCTATTGGCTTGGTTTCAGATAATTAGAGTGCTCCAGGGATATAGTGCCCACCTCTCATCTTAAGGAATTTAAGAACGGCATAGGAGCTCCTTTGTGAATTTTCAGCAACATCGGCCCAAAGAGATTTCTTACTACCAGCAGAATGAAGGAGGTGCCTCTGAGGCATTTGAAAGAGGAGACCTGCTCAATCTTGTTTCCATCTATGCTGCAGGAGTAAATGGGTAGATATAGATAGATGATAGATTAAATAAATAGATGATAGGTAGGTAGGTAGGCAGGCAGGCAGGCAGGCAGGCAGACAGACAGACAGATAGATAGATGAGAGAGAAAGAGATATATACTGTAGGTCTTGAGACAATCCAATTCTTTTGCTTTAGGCATCTAAAATATGAAATCTCCCCTGTAGTGAGCCGATGATAATTCTTTAATCCCATTACGCTTGGAATACAAAACTCCCAAATGTCTATAGCAAACTTGTGTTTAGCAGTAGCCAGCATCCAGAGGAGAGAAGAAAGCACTAGGGTGTGGATGGAATGGGGAGATACTATTCACTCTAAAGAGGGAGGGAAAATAAGGTCCTTTTATGTCAAAATTAATAAAGAGAGATGGCCTGTCTCTGAAACACTTAAGAAGAAAGGTTTCCTCCTGCACATTCCAGTCTGATTTGTCTCTTTCACAAAATATCTCCTGTCAAAGCAGGAAGGTGGAGCCATCTAAGATGTTGAAGGCGACTCAAGGATTAGGTGGAAGTGAATGGGTGAAAGATGGGCACTAGGTTTGAGCAATTTGCTGGCTCTTTTACTGCAAGCATCAGGAACCACATTGTCTGCAGGACAGGCAGGACAAGAAGCCATGGATGGAAACTAATCAAGAAGAGAAGCAACCGAGGACTAAGGAGAAATTTCCTGGCAATGAGGAACAATTAATCAGTGGATCAACTTGCCTCCAGAAGTTGCAGGTGCTTCAATGGTGGAAGTTTTCAAGAAGAGATTGGACAGCCATTTTCACCTCCCTTATTCTGTTATTCTGCTCCAGTGTCCAACACAGAATCTATCATAGCCTTCTATCATGTGAAGATCTGGCTACTTAACTTGGAGTCGAATGTCTTCTTCCACATATGGGGGTGGAGAAGTGGCCAAAAGAAGGGGTGTGGTTGCTCTTCTGGTTTATAGAAGACTAACATTTCAAGCAATTTTTTTATATTTTTGGTAGTGAAATTAAATTTTAGCACTTTTAAGAAATATATCACAAGATTATAAAAAGGTAGAATAATTCAAAACATAAGGAGTAAAAGGGCCATAAAATATTAAAAAACACTAGTATAATTTAATGTAATGCATAAATAAAACAAAAACTAAACTAAGTAAAAAAAATACTGTAGCTATAAAAGAATCCCTGCGGATTCTAGTCAGCTAGTTGTTGCCAATTATAGTGGACAGTGCTCATCTCTATTTTAAGGCCATTGAGCCACCGCTGTCCAAAGATATTTTTGTGGTCATATGGCCAGAATGACATCAAGGAGCACTGTTACCTTCCCACCGTGGTGGTACCTATTTATCTACTCACATTTGCATGCTTTCAAACTGTTAAGTTGTCAGCAACTGGTGAGGACAGGAGCTCACCCCGTCGCATGGAGCTCAGATCTCAAACGTAGGCTGCCAGCTTTCCAGCCGACAAGCCCAGCATCTTAACCACTGCGCGATCAGGTCACCCCATACTGTACCAAGAGCTATCTATAAATGCCACTGAATTATTATATAATATCATGAAATCCATATTAATGAAGAATGAATTGATTCATTCTCTGGTTGAAAATATACCATTTATATTAGTTTAATAATAGTTTAAACTATTAGGTAAAAGTAAAAAGTTGAGGTTTGATGCTAATGCCTTTGTCATGCCCCTGTCGGACTCTGATTCCGAAGGGGAGGCCAAGCAGCTGACGGGTGGGAGTGTGGCTCCGGTGGCTGTGGAAGAAACTGGGGAAGGGCAAAGTCCAGCTGGGCAGAGCAGGGAAGAGGTAGAGCAAGGCAGAGGGAATTCAGAGGAAGATCCAGGCCCACCCCCTCTTTATCCTAGGGCATGCAGGGAGGAATGGAGAAGGGAGCAATGTGAGTTGCGTGGCTTATGGGGGAGGAAAGAGCCCTGATTCCCTTCATTAGCTCTAGCTGGGAACACAGTGTTTAAAAAGGAAGATTACACACAGCAACTCGTGGGAAGCAAATTGTGAGTTATCTTTTATTGTCGAGGATTATCTGGGTTCCTGGCATCTTCCCAACTGTGTGTGTTTTGTTGGCCTTTGAGGTCTGCAATTCCTTATCCTGCCTGTCCAGTTAATTGCTGCACTGTGGTTTGTGTGGATTTTTATTTACAGTTTATATGTACGTTGTTTTTGGACTAAATTTCCTCCATTTAAAGACTGTTCTTGGGAGAGTTTTTTCTCCAGCCGAAGGTAACTGGACATTGGGGGCAAATTTGGAGGTATTAAAGGGACTTTCCTTACTTATATGACTGTGTTGCCTTTATGCCACGCTCCAGGTCATCACAGCCTTATTCTACTGAACCGAAGGGAATCCGAAGTCAATGCCCTTTCTTTCTTTTCTCCCTTTTCTTTCCCCCATTTTTCTCTTCCCCTTTTCCTTCCCTATTTTTCCTATTATTTACTTTTGTATTTTCTTGGCATGCTACATTATAAACTAATAAAAAATTTAAAACAAAACAAAATATATCCAAAATGGATAATTTACCCATCTCAAGAACCTATCTTTAATGTCTGGAATTATATATCATTTTTCCAGTTTCTCTTTTTGCCACCTTCCATGCCTGGTACAACCATAATTCCTCAAACAAATTCCAGAATTTTGGGATAGAATTCAACATTATGTTAACATCTTTTAGGGACTTCATCATGCAACTATTTATGTCCAGGGGTGGGATTCAAATTTTTTAACAACGGGTTCTGTGGGCGTGGCTAAGGTGGTGGGCATGGCTTGGTGGTCATGTTATTGGCTGGGCGTGGCCAACTCAATATCACTCACATTGAGGCACACATCTCCTCACCTGGCCTCTCATGACTGTGGGGATGCTGCAACAGTCGTAAGTGTGAAAAATGGTCATAAGTCACTTTTTTTCAGTGCCATTGTAACTTTGCATGGTCACTCCACACAAGCAAAGTATCAGCAAAAGAGGGGGAAAAAATTCCAGAGATGTTCCTGAGACAGGAAGTCTAGTCCTGCCAAGAATGTAATAAGGGTTAACGGAGAGGCAGTTTCTGTAAGCAACACCAGAATGTTTCCTTCCTGCCTTCCTTACAGGATTAGCCCGGTAATTTCTTCTAGCAACCGGTTCTCCAAACTGCTTAGAATGTTAACAACCGGTTCTAGAGAATAGGTGCGAACTGGTAGAATCCCACCCCTGTTTATGTCCCTTTAAATACTGTTGCAAAAGTATACCCATCCATTATATGGAACCTCAAATGTTTAACACTTACAACAAAGAAAATGCGATGTTTTTGGGAAGAGTCAAAAGTCTTGGCTGCAGCTCTTCCCAAGGATCTATCAAATGCTAATGATTAATGATGAGGGCCTTGGTGGCTCAGGCTGTTAATTGCCTGCACTTAAGTTCCAGCTGCCTACAACTGCTGTAGGCTCGAATCCCACCAGGCTCAAGGTTGACTCAGCCTTCCATCCTCTCGGGGTAGGTAAATTGAGGACCCAAGATTGTTGCGGGCAATTAGCTGACTTTGTAAAAATGCCGCTTAGTAATAAGCAGGCATATACAATGGAAGGAAGGCTATTGCTGAGCGCATTGGGTTGTGCTCTGAAGATTGTAAGCCACCCTGAGTCTCCAGAGAAGGGCAGCATATAAATGTAATTAAAAATAAATAAATAAAAAATTAATTTGTCAGGAGAAGAAGACAATATGCACAGTCATTGAATTAATTAAGATTTATGAATCATATAGATGAATAATTAAGTAATTATACATAATTATATTCCCCACTGTTACAATTATTTCACATCAATATGTAATTGGGATTAAATGAAGTTACATTCCATCCTGATCCTGTCATTTTTTTGGCTAACTTCACTACTATGAGAAGTCTACTAAAAAAAAACAAACTCACAGGGACTTGTACTGCAGTCAAAATACATTTTGATGATTTACTTGTAAGTATCAAATCCGTCAGTACCAACATAACATTTTTAAGAATTTACAGCCATCTATTCATGTGGGATTTCAAACTTTGGGGGCAAACCCAGAGCATTTGCAACTTATCAGATGATTGACAGGTACAAAAAAAAATCTATTTCGAAATCAAAACTGTGACCCTGAAGGCAAAAAATGCTTTTTCAAAAGGCAACTGAACTTTTCTGAAGATGTTTCGCTTCTCATCCAAGAAGCATTTTCAGTTCAAACTGAAATGTGTTCAAGAAAAAAAAAACACAGAAAGTCCAGTTGTGTTTTGAAAAGGCCCTATTGGGGCAACTATGACCTGGATGACTGAGAATCTCCATGTGATGGCCCGGCGTGTAACACAAATGT
The DNA here is from genome assembly GCA_009733165.1 of Naja naja. Classification (NCBI taxonomy): domain Eukaryota; kingdom Metazoa; phylum Chordata; class Lepidosauria; order Squamata; family Elapidae; genus Naja; species Naja naja. Next base: position 7,304,075 of record CM019160.1, on the reverse strand, counting down.
AACAAAATCCGAAAAGTAAATAAATGTCCTTTAATGCCTCCAACTTGGCCCCACTGTTCAATAATTCTCAGTTGGAAGTAAAACGTACTCAAAAATAGTCTTCAAAAGAAAGCAATACGGTCCGAACTTAATGAGCAGATAGAGGTGAAATCAAAAACCAAACAAACTACAATGAAGGAAATTCCACAAGGGACCAGGATAAGTAATTACCAACTTCTGTTGGAAGGACGCCAACCAAGATAACTTCAGCCCAAAATAAAACACACTTTGCTTCTGGCAACGCTGTGTTGCAGTCGTATCTCTTATATACTAGTCTCCCCAACTGCAACAAATGAGGAGGATCATGGCCACTTCCTTTCTCGTAAGCCAAGTTGTTGCCTTCTCGGTTCCTACCTGCGTGGCCTAGGATGGAGAGGGGATGGGCCTGGGTCTTCCTCTGACTGCCCAGCCGGCTTCTGCCCTTCCCCAGCCTCCTCCACGACCTCCGGAGCCACACCTCCCCTCCCTGTCGGCTGTTCCTCCTCTCCCTCAGAGTCCGACTCTACCAAGGGCATGACACTCCATAGATGATCAGAACTGTGATATTTTGGGTTTTCTCCTTTGACCAGATTCAGAATTCATTTCTTAGGTTTACAGTTTATCATTCTTCCAGACCTTGTCCAAGAGAAGCATTTACCATCCAGAACTTTATAAAGCTTCATAGGATTGCTTATTCTTAGAATATATGTGGCTGATGTAGTCCAGAGGCATTTTGAGAGCTTGTTTTGAAATGGTCTCCAAAATGGCTACAGGTAGTCCTTGACTTATGACTGATCACTTATTGACCATTCAAAATTCTGATGGACCTATTTAAGACCCAGATTTGAAATTCTGATGGTCACCTCCCCTGGTCAAATGACTGCACTTTGGGCATTCAGCCACCAGGTCATATTTATGGCTGTTTACAGCATCTCATGGTTTCCTGATTGCATTTTATGGCTGTTTTGCTGAAAATCGATATTTACTTCCGACTTTCAGCAAAACAATACTCAAGAGAACTATTGACATCCATAGCAAATTGTGCCGATGGTAAACCACAGAAAAGGTTGTGGAATCAGATCACTCACATGACCAGCCTCCTTTCCCAACCATCACAAATTATGACCATGATGAATAGGTTTCACTACACTTGTAACTTGAGAACTCCCTGGACCGTGGGAAATCTTGCCTGTTCATAAAACAACTACCAAGATAGATTTGACCAGCCACAAGCAGCTGTTCAACCAGATGATGAGTCGATGAGTTTCTCCCCAATCTCCTCTCTATTTCCCAATGGTGAACCACTCCAATTTTTTGTATTTATATCAGAGGATATAAGGAACTTCATGGGCCTCGAGATTGTGCATGCCCTAGTAGAAAATGCTGTAGGATCAAATCTTCCACTGTGGAGGTTTAACAAAAATAATATAACAAACCAGTTGTTGTTGCTTTTCATGTGATAGTAGTTGAGGATCTGATAGCCAGACATGTGCTTGTTTCTGGATATGAATTCTTCTCTGCAGTCCATAATACCAGGTGTGCCTGCCAAAACCTTCAATACTCGACAGAGGTTCCAGGTCAAGGAATTGGTTAGCACATTCCCCTTTCACAGGAATATGCTGGGTTTGGTCTCGTAAGACTGGTGCCTAAGTTACTCTGTGTGGTACCAGCCAAAACCACAGAAACCTTAATGTACTGTGGCATTTTCTGGAAAGTTTTGACTTAAACATTGCTGAGAGTTTGTCTTTGAAAATGCCACGAGCAATGGAAAGAGGGGAGAAAAGGAATTTTTCAAAACTGAGATGGTTTCCAGAATCACTGAGAGAGCAAGAAGTATTTTGTGTCTTCTCTTTGCACATTTGTGATACAACTTATGTGGAAATTGGGGTATTTATTTATTTATTATATATATATATATATATATGCTGCTTATCTCATTACCCAAAGCGACTCTAGTTTAGACCTTCTTGTCAATAACAAAAGCATCTGGTATCCTTCAGATGTTGCTCGATCACTGTAAAGACTTCTGGTAAATGTGGGCTAAAATAGTTCTGGCTGGGAATAAAGGGAGTTTTAGTTCAAGTGCAATCTTGAATTAGAGAAGACATCTGTGTTCATGAAAACGTTGGATGCTATTGCTAGGAAATGATTGTAGTGGTAATAACATAAAATAGCTTTCTGAATAATTTCAAAATTGTTGCTGGTCCACACAACAGAATTAATAGCAAGCAAGGAAGAACAGTCTGTTTCAGGTTCAGATTTTTAGTAGTTTTCTCATAGTAGTGAACTTGGCCAAAAAGCGACAGGATGAGGAAGGAATGTAATTTCACTTAATTCCAATCAAATATAAATGTGAAATAATTGTAGTCATGGAGGATATAATTATGTATAATTAATTCATACAACGTCTGTGCAGGTTGTGTTCTTCTGTTGACCTTGAGACCCTTGAGAGGAACTTGGGAGCTGCAGCCAAGACTTGTGAGGGCCTAATTTAGCCCTGGGGTCTCAGGGAAGAATAGAATAACAGAGTTGGAAGGGACCTTGGAGGTCTTCTAGTCCAACCCCCTGTTTAGGCAGGGAATCCTACACCACTTCAGACAAATGGTTATCCAACATCTTTTTTAAAAACTTCCAGTGTTGGAGCATTCACAACTTGTGGAGGCAAGTTGTTCCACTGATCAATTGCTCTAAGTGTCAGGAAATTTCTCCTTAGTTCTAGGTTGCTTCTCTACTTGATTAGTTTCTGTCTGTTGCTTCTTGTCCTGCCTTCAGGAACTTAGAAGAATAACTTGACTCCCTCTTCTTTGTGGTGGCCCCTGAGATATTGCAACACTATCATGTCTCCCCTAGTAATTATTTTCATTAAACTAGACATACCCAGTTCCCGCAACTGTTCTTCATATGTTTTAGCCTCCAGTCCTCTAATCATCTTTGTTACTTTTCTCTACACTCTTTCTAGGCACCTCTAGACTAGACCATTTTGGAAATCTTCCCCCCTTGCTGATTCCCATGATGTGTCTTCCTTGCCTCTTTACCTGGAGAGGCTTCCCACTTCATGAACAAATGATGGTGTGTAATGGTACGTGGGAAGGACCTTGAGGACAGGAGGCAAAGTCGCAGACTAAGCAACCTTCACGCAAAAGCTATCATAGAAGTGTGGGGGGGAGGCAGGGGAGCACAAGAGATGCATTTCAGATGGGACCCTCCCTGGTTTTCTGGAGTGCAGAAGGAAAGGAGAAATACATTCAGATTTGCAAGAGTCTGTTGATGTAATCTTACAAAAAAGATACAGTTGTACTGCTGGTTGTGCTTCTTGTTCAGACTACCTTACATCAATCTTGGAAGCCTGAATGTATTTTTTATTATTATTATTATTATTATTATTATTATTATTAACATTAGTCCTTCATGACATGGGTCCTTATTATTTAGGACTGCTGCCGACATCGAACATTAACGCCCTGGAACTCAACAGGCTCCTTAGTCCCTCAGGCTGGCGGTCCCCAAAAGCCTATTCTTCGCTGACCTCTGGAAAACTTCCCTGGAGCTCAAGACCTCCTGAACTTTACCAGAAGACCTGGTTGTTTAATCAAATCTGTGACCCTGGGGTGGTTTTTAAGTTTTAATGCTGGATTTAGTATTAATTCGGCTTGATTTGTTTAATCTGGTTTTATCTAATTTATTGTTGTGGTTTACTTTGTAAACGAGTCTTCTCAATTAATAAATAAATAAATAAATAAATAAATAAATAAATAAATAAATAAATAAATATGCAGGTAGTCCTAGATTTACGACCCCAATTGAGCCCAAATTTATTTTGTTAAGTGAGCTATGGGTTAAATGAGTTTTGCCCCATTTTATGACCTTTCTTGCCACAGTTGTTAAGTGAATCACCGCAGTTGATAACCTGGTTGTTAAGTGAATCTGACTCCCCCCCCTTGACTTGGCTTGTCGGAAGGTTACAAAAGGGGCTCATGTGACCTTGGGAGACCGCAACAGTCGTAAGTATGATCCACTTGCCGAGCATCCGGATTTTGATCATGGGGATGCTGCAAAGATCGTAAGGGTGAAAAACGGTCATAACTCACTTTTTTCAGTGCTGTTGTAACTTTGAATGGTCACTAAGTGAGTTGTTGTAAGTCGAGGATTACCTGTAGTTTCATATCTGAATGTACTTCCTCCTCCTCCCCCTTTATGTTCTGTGATCAAGGGAAGGGCTGATCTGAGACATTTATTCATGTTACTTCCGTCACCCTGGCTCAAGCTCCTCTTATATGACCATTGCCTTGGTAGTGCTTCTTCCTCCTGTCCTCCAAGGCCATTCCCTCTGTCCACTACAGTAACCTCTTATTTAATGCCACATTTGAGGTCTCTGGCTTGGTTGTTTTCTTGCAGACATTTCATTTCCCAAACTAGGTAACATCATCAGTGCTAGAAGGGAATGGGGTTTGTGGAGTTGCAGAGGCAGAAAAGAGGAAGTGGACTGTAGGGTTCAATTCTGAGCTACAAATATTCTCCTTTATTGTCACGTTTGCTCAAATTCTAGCCACCCATCCTTTCTCTCTTTACACTTTTTTGATGTCTCCTTTTCTCTCTCCTCCTTCCTTTTTCACACAGCCTGCCAGAAAATGTCTGAGTCAATTTGGTTGCAGAGAACAGGAAATTAAACAAAGGACCCGTGTGCCTCTGGATGTGTCTCTTCTGCTTCTGCTCCTCAAATCAGAACCGCTGAGTGTTTCAAGCAACAAGTAAGTAGGTTTGCTGACTGCTGTGAGTTTGCTGACACTACAACCAGTGTCCGTTACAAGTTGTTTTCACAGCTGCCAGACAATAACAGAAAGTTCACCAAGTTAAGAAAATCCCTTTTAAGAGATTCAAGGCCATCAGATAGTGTCAGATATTTTTGATCTTCCAAAGCTACAAATTCATACACTGACTGGTGAAAATGAAGTCACTTATCTATAATTGGATCTAGCAGATAGAAACTCAATACCTTGATAAGGAAGAAATGTTTCTTGTAGGGGAATCAGCTTGGAAACCAGTAAGGACACCTTGCTGTCTAAAGTACAAAGGCCTTAAAAGACATTGTCAAGAGTAGAAGAAATGGCCATGGAGAAACTAGACTGAGAGGGACAGTTGAATAAGCAGCCCAGGAAACAGAAAATGTAAGGAAATGAAATTAAACTGATCTCATTCACATTAGAATGTAAGAAGGAGGAAGGAGACATTCCATCAGGCTTTCCCAGTTTCCTTAGCTTAAATGTGTGTGTTTTTGTAATTGTGGTCTAGTTTCTTAAAGTCAACTTCAAGAGGAATGGGTCAACTCGCTGTAGCCAACTCGCCATGGCCAATTTGCCATGGCCAGCTCGTATGGCCAACTCACTGTGGGACAACTTGCCATGGCCAACTTACCATGGGACAACTCGCTGTGGGACAATTCAATAATTCAATTGAATTATTTAAAATAAATAAAAAAATCTTTTAATGTTTGTCATTCACATTTCATTTTCATTGGCATCCTCTTTTTAAAGATTCTATTCCATTATTTCTTCAATATTAATGTAACTCTTCTCCTGCAGTGAGTTGGTTGTGGCGAATTATCATGGACTTCCTCCAGGAACTAGACAAGAGGGACTGGTTCTTCCCCAGCCCTCAGAGACCAGGAGGTGCAAGACTTGGTTGGGATCCTAACTAAATGATTGGTGAATTGCATCAGGTTCCCTCACAGCAAAACTGGCACACGGCTTGTTGCCATAACTATTTTCAAATAATTTCACATAAAGCTGCTGAGAACAACTTTAATCTGCCCTGGGTAATAGGCTGAAGATGAAAAGTTTCAAAGTGAGACTTTCTGGCAGATGGATTTTTGATTCTTTCATTGTTGGCAAAATTCCTGCAAAAGGAATGAACATAAAAAGAGCTGAAATCATAGAACATAGAAAGATATTGATTGCATTATTGACTTCACCATTGTCCGTCCTGGCTAAATTCAGATCAGACATAATGGGTGTTGGCTGTTTTCGGATGGCTTTCACCAAAATACATTATCTTGGTCGTTATAAGGAATTGTATTTTGGGTATTTTGTGATCAAATGTAGCTTTCTGATACATCTTGGTGGTGGTGTTTACATCAAGGAGAACAAATGGTTCACAGTTTAACAATCAATTGTCTGTTCTCCATTTTCCCCTCAGAGGTGTGTTCTATGCTGTTTTCAATCCCAGTTTTGCTTGTTTAAAGTCAAGTTCCCTCAAAACTGAGTTTAGCACTTGGTGACTGTTAAGGACATGTCTTGGTCACTTTCACTGCAATAGTATAGAAATACTTCACCACTGATCTCTTCTGGGTTGGTTTGATCATCTCCATCCAGCCTCCATTTCTGGATTGGCTCCCATCCAAGCACTAACCAGACCTGATCCTTTCTAACTAGCTTTCTAACCCAGATTGATTCTGTTCTTGTTGAATCTTTCAAACAAAAGCAGACACATTGACCTGCCCTTCTAGATCCTTAATAACAGAATAACAGAGTTAGAAGGAACCTTGGAAGTCTTCCAGTCCAACTCTCTGCTCATGCAGGATACCCCTACACCACTTCAGACAAATGGCTGTCCAATCTTTTCTTAAAATCTCCAGTGTTGGAGCATTCACAACTTCTGGAGGCAAGTTGTTCCACTGATTAATTGTCCTCGGTGTTAGGAAATTTCTCCTTGGTTCTAGGTTGTTTCTCTCTTTAATTGGTTTCATCCATTGCTTCTTGTCCTGCCTTCAGGTGTTTTGGAAAATAAATTGACTCCCTCTTCTTCATGGCAGATCTCTTGCTAGACATATGCATATTATTATTTATTATTATTATTAATTTGACTTGTATGCCGCCCCTCTCCTGAACGGACTCGGGGCGGCGCACAATTAAAACCGACTCAATAAATAATTACCTAAAATAGAATTAAACCCAACAAGCCAAATTACTAAAACAAATTATAAACAACCCCCAAGAGGAGTCAGCACAGAGCAGCCTGCTCAAAAAGCCAAGTTTTCAGGTCGTGGCGGAAGGTGCGAAGGTCGGGGGCCAGGCGGAGTCCCAGAGGTAGCTGATTCCATAGGGCGGAGCCACCACAGAGTAGGCCCTCCCGTCACCGCCAAGCGACATTGAGTGCAGACGGCATGCCGAGTCCCTGCCTGTGCGCTACAGGGCGGTTGGTATTCGATGCCGGCAGTAGACGTTCCCGTAGATAGCCCGGACCCATGTCTCGTAGGACTTTGAATGTCAATACCAAAACCTTGACCTTTCCATTGATCTTACCATTGACAAAATTCATGAAAGTCAGAAGTGTCCACAGGTAAAACCAGTTTGGTACTGCATGAACCAGAAAGGGGGCTGAGAAAATATCTACAAGACCTCCTAACATCGTGGATATAATCTGTTCCAACTTCTCCCCTCAGGATGCTGCTATAGAGCATTGCATGCCAAAACAACTAGAGATAAAGATTTACATAAACACTGAACTCCCATAGCACTGTTTCATTTCTCATCTTTTCATCTTTTCTCATCTTTCCTACTATCTTCTCCTATTGGTTTCTTATGATTTTGTAACAATTGTTGTTTGTGACTTACGATTAATCATTGTAACTATGATTATGAACTACGGACTTTTACTTGCTGTTTATATGTACACTGAGAACTTCTGCATTGCAGACAAATTCCTTGTGTATCTGTTCACACTTGGCCAATAAAGAATTCTATTCAATTCTACAAAGGCTATAGCTGGTAACATGGTGTCCATCAGAGGTTTTGGGCTTTAGATTAGACTTTCAACTCTACTCAGCATGGCAACTGGCAAGGGTGATGGAAGTTACAGTCCAAACATTGAGACTTTCTCTCTGGTGTGGAGCTCAGTGGATTTTTCTGAATGCATATACAGGTGGAACTCAAAAAATTAGAATATCGTGCAAAAGTTCATTTATTTCAGTAATGCAACTTAAAAGGTGAAACTAATATATGAGATAGACTCATTCCATGCAAAGCAAGATAGTTCAAGCCGTGATTTGTCATAATTGTGATGATTATGGCTTACAGCTCATGAAAACCCCAAATCCACAATCTCAGAATATTAGAATATTGTGAAAAGGTGCAATATTCTAGGCTCAAAGTGTCCCACTCTAATCAGCTAATTAAGCCATAACACCTGCAAAGGGTTCCTGAGCCTTTAAATGGTCTCTCAGTCTGGTTCAGTAGGAATCACAATCATGGGAAAGACTGCTGACCTGACAGTTGTGCAGAAAACCATCATTGACACCCTCCATAAGGAGGGAAAGCCTCAAAAGGTAATTGCAAAAGAAGTTGGATGTTCCCAAAGTGCTGTATCAAAGCACATTAATAGAAAGTTATGTGGAAGGGAAAAGTGTGGAAGAAAAAGGTGCACAAGCAGCAGGGATGACCGCAGCCTGGAGAGGATTGTCAGGAAAGGCCATTCAAAAGTGTTGGGGACTTTCACAAGGAGTGGACTGAGGCTGGAGTCAGTGCATCAAGAGCCACCACACACAGACGGATCCTGGACATGGGCTTCAAATGTCATCAGAAGCATCTTACCTGGGCTAAAGAAAAACAGACCTGGTCTGTTGCTCAGTGGTCCAAAGTCCTCTTTTCTGATGAGAGCAACTTTTGCATCTCATTTGGAAACCAAGGACCCAGAGTCTGGAGGAAGAATGGAGAGGCACACACTGCAAGATGCTTGAAGTCCAGTGTGAAGTTTCCACAGTCTGTGTTGATTTGGGGAGCCATGTCATCTGCTGGTGTTGGTCCACTGTGCTTTATTAAGTCCCGGGTCAATGCAGCCATCTACCAGGAGATTTTGGAGCACTTCATGCTTTATGGGGATGCTGACTTCATTTTCCAGCAGGACTTGGCACCTGCCCACACTGCCAAAAGCACCAAAACCTGGTTCAATGACTGTGGGATTACTGTGCTTGATTGGCCAGCAAACTCGCCTGACCTGAACCCCATAGAGAATCTATTGGGCATTGCCAAGAGAAAGATGAGAGACATGAGACCGAACAATGCAGAAGAGCTGAAGGCCACTATTGAAGCATTCTGGTCTTGAGTGTTATACCTCACCAATACCACAGGTTGATAGCTTCCATGCCATGCCACATTGAGGCAGTAATTGCTGCAAAAGGGACCCAAACCAAGTACTGAGTACATATGCATGCTTATACTTTTCAGAGGTCCGATATTGTTCTATGTACAATCCTTGTTTTATTGATTGCATGTCATATTCTAATTTTCTGAGATTGTGGATTTGGGGTTTTCATGAGCTGTAAGCCATAATCATCACTATTATGGCAAATCATGGCTTGAACTATCTTGCTTTGCATGTAATGAGTCTATCTCATATATTAGTTTCACCTTTTAAGTTGCATTACTGAAATAAATGAACTTTTGCATGATATTCTATTTTTTTGAGTTTCACCTGTATTTATAATGACTGCTTTCTTGGGAAAAAGTGGAGGCAGTGTCCTTGGTCCTTTGGAATAAATCTGAGTGCACACAGAGTAGTATAAGGAACGTTTTCATTACTGTACTCTGCATGGCCTCAGGAAAAAAATAGGAAGAAATTTCTCCTGTGGTTGCAGTGGAATAAAAAATAACCCATTATTTTAACCTCCTGTAAAAGTCTCACAGAGACTCAGAGTCCACTCAGGTCTGCCATATGATTCCTCTTCTGCTCCCTTCTAGGACGATGACTGTATGGCCTTGGTCTCATGGCCTTTAACAGGCTTCCAGAAAGAGCCTTAGAGATGCTGTGAAACTCAGCTTCGAGTCTCTGCGAAACATTTGCACGTGGTCTTGCTGTACCAAGACTTCAGGTAAAGTCACTTGCTTAGCTGCTATTTATCAGGAAGATTATTTACTTGGAGGGTTACACATTTGTTTGACTTAAAAGAAGTCCAGGCTTGATTTTAGAAAAATACCATTTATCAAAGAAGAGAGATTAAGCTAGATGGTTTGACCCATTGATCTGACTCTGTATGAAGCTGGGTTTGATCCTTGTGACTCAACCATTCTGCAGGTAAAAGGTCCCCTCATTTGGACTGAGAATGTCTATATCCATACAACTGGGTTAGCAGCAGTACAAAATGGTTTGCTATGGTCTTATTTTGGGTTTTGTTTGTAATTTCCCCAGATTGCTGAAAAGGTTGGTCTGATGCAGCCATTTGCTGAGGCCAAATAGCATTTAGTCTCATTTGTTTCTTTGTTCATTCATTCATTCATTCACTCAGACAAGTTTTTTAGTTTCATGATTTAAAAAAATTGCACAGAAAGCTTTCAGGAAAATGTGCACGTCTTTTGTGCCCATGTGTGCTGATGTGTGTTTGTGTGCATTTGCTCTTCCGCACAATACCCATTATATACAGCCACACACAATTCTATGTGCATTTTCTGAGTCTGAAACTACATTGCAAGACACTTTGAAATGCTGAAACAGGAACAGTGTAGTTTCTGTTGGGCAGATAACAGAGGTGCCTTTTCAATCACTGAGGGAAGGTTATTTTTTCTAATCTCATTAGGATCTCTTGGTGATTTCCTTCACTGTCTCCCAAAAGACATACACCAGGCTCCCCCAGTTTGATTAGGGAATTCTGGCAATGGAAGCCAAACCTACCTGGAGAATATTAAGCAAGGAAGCTGAATAGAAAGTTCGTTTGCTGAAGTAAAAGATTCCTGAAGGAATCAGTGAAAATCCAGCGTATTGCAAAGCTTAGCATTCATTTCCAGATCCGTCTTTATTTCAAGGGCATCTCTGGACCCCATAGTCATTGCAAGAAAATAAAAATGAATTTGTCATTTCTCTGGAGATGTTCTGCTTGCCCAAGAAAAAATGGAAATAGTGTAGTAGAAAACAACCTGGGGAACTAGAGAAGTTAGGAAATGGCCTTTCTAGCCTGTCCTTATTAGCCTTTATTATTATTCCATACCCAGCATAGCAGCTCCTTCATACATAGTGGAAGTTCTCCATGGTAATCATTTATACACTTCTGTTTGTTTTACAGTAGTGGCGAGTATCTTCTGTTTGTCATGGCCATGAAGCCCAAGAGGGCAATACAGCTACATCTAGGTAATTGTCACCCATTTAGCACTGCCAGGGAGCATGTGTAGCATAAGGAATGTAAATATACACGTCCCAGGATAATGTTGCAGGATCCAATCTGGGGCGGTCATCGGAACAAGAGGTTTAGTCTTCCCAATGTCAGCATTCCAAAAAAAGAGACTCTGAGAGTATCTTCTTCCCCAAAATCCACTTTATTAGAGATGACATATTGGCATATCTGGGGAAAACCCGAATCTTGGAGTTCCGGGTTTTCCCTAACCTAAAGAAAATCCAAAACCCAACCCCTGCACCCAACCGTCCATCACATGGTCCAACTGGAGACCACCCCCAGTCACTCCCTTCCAGGTGCAAGGTAATATGTCCTTGACTTTCTGAGAAAGGAATGTTGTGGTGCCTAATCTTGCACCGCTCCTTGGAATTCCCCTCCCAAATTCCCAGGCACTGAATGGGGCAGCCCAGAAGCCTCAAAGAAAAATGGCTTCCAAGCTGACACCCAGCTTTCAAACTTGTGTTGGAACTCATCTTCAGGGAACTTCTCTCTAGCAGAGTGTGGGTCTGAGGATGGGCTCCAGCATGAGTCCAGAAGCTCAAAAGACTAAATCTCTGGTTCTGGTAAATGACCCAGATTGGATCCTGCAGCTTAAGGAATGCTAGGCATGTGGGCAGCTATTGTGACAGGCCACTGCCGTAGCCCTGTAGTAGTTTTGTATATAATTACATGAATTGTGCGTGTATGCTTTCTTCTTTTCTGTCATGTTCTCATCATACACCAAATAATAAACAATAATAGCAGTCATTGTGGCAGAGTGATGATGGGTCTGGATTAGGAGCAGAGAGACCCAGATTCCAGTCTCCCTACCTGCCTCCCAACCATGGAAGCTCCCGGGATGATTTTGAGCTAAACTCTCTTTCTCAGCCAACATTTCCTCAGGGGATTATTGTGATGGAGAAAAATAGGAGGAAGGAACGCTGTGGATGCCCTCCTGGACATCTGGGAAAGAATATGGCCATCTTTTCTCTTCCACTCTTTAGAAATTAACTTCCGGGGGGCCTGAATAAATGGTCCCCTTTTGGAAAGAATTGAAGGAGACCATTTTTCACACCTCCAGGAATGTAAAATGAACAGAATTCTCCTTCTGGTGAGTGTGCCAGGTGTATTAAGTCCTGGAAGAACACAGTGAGCTGATGTTCTTCTTAGCTGGTCCAGGCAACCATGCTCCAAATAATTACCTTGGTAAGCCTTACAGAAGGCCTTCAGATATAGTATGCACACTGAAAAGATGATGTTGGTCTGAACCATCATGGCAGAAAGGTGTATCTTTGTATAAAACCCAACAAGTATCTTCCTTCTCTGTCCCGCTTCCCTCTCCTTTTTGCCTTCTCTTCCTCCCATTCCCCATGGCCCTCCCCCTCCCTCCCCCTGTCCTGACCCTCTCAACCTCCCCCTCCCTCTCAGCCTGTCCCCAACCCTCACCCTTTCATCCTCACTCTCACTCTAATCATCTCTCCCCCCCACCCTAACCTTAACTCAAACTCAAACTCTCTTATCCCTCTAACAGTTGGCTATAAAAAGAGGAAAGCTTCCCCAGAATCCAGGACCCCTACAGGAAAGCAGCTTACCTCTAAGAAGGCATCTTTGCTGTGGTAATTGATAACTGACAGTAACTGACACTTTAGCCTACAGGGATGAAGTCACAAAGCCATGAGATTTTCCAAAGAGGTGACTCATCTCCCTTCTCCACCTATCAAAGGTCACCTGCTCCTCTGCCTTTGTGACCTACACCCACGCCACACAAAGGTCTCTAGGAAGCTACCAAGCCAATTACCAAAGCTGCCTATTTGTCATTTTTTGCTCAAAAGACATAGCTCTTTGGAGGTAGATTGCCTCTTGTTATAGAAGCTCCACTAAGCGCTTCAGCACTGCTGAAGCAGCTTCATAGTCTGCTGTTTGCTTTCTAAAGCCAGAGGTTGGAAGCCGACTTGACTGTGTTTAGGATAGCCCTTGAAATAGATTTGTCACATTGAAATCAACAGGACTGAATCCAACAGAATTCACTGGTTTTAGTGGCACAACTTTGACAAACTTTGAATCCAGCCCATTGCACTACATTTTGTGCATTGTTTTCTATTTGAGAAAGGGAAAACATCTTTTAAATTTATTACTTTCTTAGAATAATGCATCCAGTTTTGGTTAACATGTTATAAAAAAGATGTTGAGGGTCTAGAAAGAGTGCAGAATAGAGCAAGGGACTGGGTTGATGACCTGTAGAGTCTCTTCCAACTCTGTGATTCTATCTTTGAATCTTCCATATTATCCCAGATAAGTTCCACCTCCAACAACCAGACTGTTTAAAAGTCCCCTATTCAACCAAACTTATATCTAGTTTGATTGATAAACTTGGAAGAGCCAGGGCAATGGTTTGCCATGTTGCTAAGTGGTGGAAGTAGCAATGCTCCTTGTGCATCTCACAAGCTTGGAACCCAGCCAGTGTTCAATCAAGTTAAGCTCAAGGTAGAGTTGCTGGTTGGCATCCCTCTTTGTTCTGAGTCTTGAGAACTGCAGCTAGGAGCACCTTCCTCCAGGGCAAATGGTTTCAGATGAGTGCAATTTTCCAGGTACAAGGTCATGGATGGATCAAGAGTTGCCTGCTTTCATGCTCAGCCATGGAGAAAACTAGCTGGCTCTCAAGTCAGATTTTTCTTTGTCAGCTTAAGAATGACATCACAAGACAGTAGCAGGGATCAAAACAAGAGCAAGAAAAATTATACAAAACAAAGGCCTTTTGTTACCTTGACAGTGATGAAAAATGGTCATGCGTAGTTGATGATGGGAAGCAACAGTCAAGAGACACAAAGATACTTGCTTTTCCTATACTGCCTCCTTCCCTTCCTGATGAAAAGAGACCTGTAATATGATCTTGTTGCGTTTGGTGTTTCTCCATGCCTCCACTTCGCTTCAGGAGTAGCAGAAAACATTGAGCATTGTGAGATTATGCCATTTGGCTGAGATGGCAAAATTGGCAGCTTTGATTAAAGAGGTTGATTCTATTTTATTTTATTTTATTTCTTCATAGAATCCATTTTTGGACTTTTTGTGAGATCCTGAGAGAAAAGAAATTTTGATTCTGGGATTTGATGATTAGAATTATATGGGATTAGAGAAGTAAAGTAGACTATGGTTAACTTCGGAGTAAGAGTTGGTTGTGTTTTTTATCTGTACCTGTCCCGAAGAAAATTGGAAGCCATTCTTTTCCTTTATTTCTTTATTTTTTCCATTCTTCTTTTCTTTACATTTTTATCTTCGTTTTTTGTCTGGTTCTTTGTTTTCTACTTTCTTTTCTTGCTAATTTTTTATTCATGTTTTTGAATTTTAATAAAATTACGTTAAGAAATGAGATCTTGCCACTTGTGTTTTAACTTAACCTGAGTTCATCTGGTACCTGAATATATGACTGGAATAAATAGCATGATGTATTTTTAATTTAAGGTAAAAGGTAATGGTTGTAGGACCAGTTGTATCTGATTCTAGAGCATGATGGTCATTGTTTCTTGGCCAAGGGAACCAGTGTTGTCTGAAGACATTTTCTGTGGTCATGTGGCCAGCATGGCTATATGCCAAAGGTGAATGGAACGCTGTTACCTTCCCATCAAAGTGGTACCTATCTATTCACATTTGTATGCTTTCAAACTGTTACGTGAGCATGAGCTGGGGCAAAGAACAGGAGCTTGCAACCTTGAAAAATAAAAATGTAGGCTTCTGGAGTTCTGTTTGGAAGTGTAACCACCTACCCAAAAAAGAGAAGCTCAGGCAGTGGAGAATGTCCATGGAAGAGGAATCAACTCAACAGTTTGTATCCAGGCACTTGTGGTTTTGTGATTGGCCACTGTTTGGAAACAGGCAAGCCCACTCCCTTCATGGCATCCATTTTGTGAGAATGACCACAGTATTCTTTCAACCTATACGTATCTGTGCTGAAATTGAAACTTTAAACTGAGTTAACTGGTAATGTATGGGTTGTCCACAACTTGGACCTGCCCGTTATGATTGTAAGTCATGATGGTTGTAGAGGGGGGTCATCATGTGACTGAGCTGATTTTATGACCTTTTTTTGCAACAGTCGTTAAATGAATTGCCACAATCATTACATGAATCCACAGTTGTTAAGCAAACCCATTGTGCGCCATGGGCTGTTTTTGCCAAAAATTGGAAGTGCCAATTTTCAGCAAAAACATAAATCATATTATTATCATCATCATTATTATTATTATTATTATTATTATTATTATTATTTAGACTTGAATGCCGCCCTTCTCCCTAAGGACTCAGGGCGGCGAACATATAAAAAGAGAATACATTTACAATAAAAAAATATTAAACAACTACACGTCTATAAATAACTAAAAATTAAATTAAAACAATTTAAAATTACAACAATAAAACAATGCAATTAAAATGACCCACCCCCGGGTCAATCCAGGCCGGCCTGCTGAAACAGCCAAGTCTTCAGGTCTCGACGAAAGGAGCGGAGATCAGGGGCCAAACGAAGATCTGCAGGGAGCTGATTCCATAAGGCGGGCGCTCCCACAGAAAAGGCCCTAGCCCTGGGGACCGCCAGCTGACAATGCCTGACCGACGGTATCCCAAGGGGGCCCCTCCTGTGGGAGCGCACGGGGCGATCGGAATGTGATGCTGGTAGGAGGCGTTCCCGCAAGTACCCTGGACCCAAGCCATTTAGGGCTTTATAAGTTGTTACTAACACCTTGATAGTCATGGGACTGTGGGATGCTTCAAATGGCTATAAACAGGAGTTAATTGCTGAGCGTCCAAAATGCAGTCACGTGGATGTGGGGGAGGGGGGCAGCCATTGGAACTTTGGAACAAGGTCACAAATACCTTTTGGGAGATCCACCCTAACTTGCAACAATAACTAAGCAACCAGTTGTAAATCGAGGTTTACCTGCAAAACTCTCTTTGAAGGGGGTGGAGTCAAAGAATAGAAAACCTGGGCCAAAGATGATAAAAGGATTAGTTGCATTGGAAATTTTGTTCTATTTGGAGCTCTCCAAGGTGCTGAAGGCCAGGCTGCCTTTCTCCCCTGGTGCAGGCATCCCTTGAACCCCACAGCTCAAGAAAAATGACCCACATTGGATCTGAGTTCATACACACGCAAACACAATCCCAGGTAACTGCTACTCCTGTCTTTTACAGAGCCATGGAGTTGGAGGAGGGGTCTTAGAGGTCATCTGGTCCAGTCAGTGCAAAATCGATTACCAGCCAGCCTATGTTTTAAAGACCGCTAGCAACGGAGTACTTTGGGCATACAGGCAGTCCTCAACTTTCAACAGTTCATTTAGTGACCGTTTGAAGTTACCATAGCACTAAAAAAAGTGACCATTTTCACACTTATGACCGTTGCCTTATCCCCATGGTCACATGATTTACATGCAGATGCTTGGTTCATACTTATGACAGTCGCAGTGTTCCGGGATCCTGTTGCAACCTTCTGACAAGCAAAGTCAATGGGGGGGGATGCAAATTCACTTAACAACCATGTTACTAATTTAACAACTGCAGTAATTCACTTAACAAATGTGGCAAGAAAAGTCATAAAATGGGGCAAAACTCACTTAGCAACATAAACCCGGGGATCAGTTGTGATTGGTAGGTCAAAGACTACCGGCAATGAAGTACATCTCCTCTCTTAGGCCAGGCATAAGGCAGAGAGATGGCAGTTTGTGACGTGTTGTAGCAGTAGATAAAGATCATTCCTCCTGCTGGCTTCTACTCTGTATTTTGACCATTTTTCCTTTTCCCTCAAAGTTGCTTTATTGTTGCTATGTGTAATACTTGTGTGTGTGTATGTGGAAGTCAGAACCAGGCCCAGGAACCACTATAGACACACCTCATGCAACCTGCAGTAGAGGCAGAAGCAGTCACAGTTCCTGGAAGAATCTCCTAGAGAACTTACATGCAGTCCTCCACTTAGGACCATAATCAAGCAGACAGTTGTGATCGTACGTTGTCGTTAATCCGGTCAACACATGACCAAGACTGATTTTATGAACTTTTTGCAGTGCTCATTACATGAATGCTATGCACAAGCAAACACCATGGACATTAAGTGAACCCATTGTTTGCTATGAGATTTTTTTTGCTGGAAACTGGATAGTAAATGCTGGTTTCCCCCCACAAATTGTAAATCACAGTCATGTGCCTATGGAACGTGGGCTGACATAAATTTGGGTCCCTTGCTGATCACCCAAAATTCAGTCATTTTTCTTATTGAAATGTGCTGAATATACACTTATCCCAGATACTGACCTGACTGCAGGAGTCTATATTTTCCCCAATGGGATCAAATACCCATTGGAGTTTTTTTTTTAAGCTGAAGCACCTTGCTCTGGAATGGCAGGTAGCTTCCCAAAATCTTGGGCCAAACCAATTCTACCAGTTCCACCTACCAAGAACCAGTTGTTAACATTTAAGCAGTTCATTACATGAATGCTATGAAGAAATTACTGGACTAAGTCCTGCTAGGAAGGCTGGAACTGGATAGTAAATGCTGGTTTGCACAAATTGTAAATCACAGTCATGTGCCTATGGAACGTGGGCTGACATAAATTTGGGTCCCTTGCTGATCACCCAAAATTCAGTCATTTTTCTTATTGAAATGTGCTGAATATACACTTATCCCAGATACTGACCTGACTGCAGGAGTCTATATTTTCCCCAATGGGATCAAATACCCATTGGAGTTTTTTTTTTAAGCTGAAGCACCTTGCTCTGGAATGGCAGGTAGCTTCCCAAAATCTTGGGCCAAACCAGGGGTGGGATTCTACCAGTTCGCACCTATTCGCTAGAACCAGTTGTTAACATTCTAAGCAGTTCGGAGGACAGGTTGTTAGAAGAAATTACTGGCCTAATCCTGTAAGGAAGGCAGGAAGGAAACATTCTGGTGTTGCTTACAGAAACTGCCTCTCCGTTAACCCTTATTACATTCTTGGCAGGACTAGACTTCCTGTCTCTGGAACTTCTCTGGATTTTTCCCCCTCCTTTGCTGGTACTTTGCTTGTGTGGAGCGACCATTCAAAGTTACAATGGCACTGAAAAAAGTGACTTATGACCATTTTTCACACTTACGACTGTTGCAGCATCCCCACAGTCATGAGAGGCCAGGTGAGGAGATGCATGCCTCGATGTGAGTGATATTGAGTTGGCCACGCCCAGCCAATAACATGACCACCAAGCCATGTCCACCAACTAAGCCACGCCCACAGAACCGGTTGTTAAAAAATTTGAATCCCACTCCTGGGCCAAACCCCTGAGATCTCCAAAAATTATTTCAAAATTGTAGTTTTCATTAGCAGGTTGAGGGAGGGGGGAATGTGTCAAGCCTTTCTCTGCTACCATTTTCAAAGGCTTGGAGAAAACCTGTTGCCAGGGAGTAAAAATTCTTCCAAAACATCCCTGCTAATTAGAGGTGATAGACCGTGTTGTTCTTTGCTGTCAATGACGATAAAAATGAGACCCGGAAAGTAATCTAAAAACATTTTTATTTATAAAATAAGAAAACCTAACGGAGCTACATGTTTGCAACCTAATCTCCACCAAGGCATATAGAAAAGAAAAAATATAATGGAAGTGACAGGAAGTGAAGTATAAACTCTGTACACATGCGCAGTGGATGAAAACATCACAAGACTTTCTTATCTTATTACTATGGAGACAAGATAACACAGTGCTTGCTGGCTGGCAGACACCTGCTTGCTAGAATATGAGCTTAGGAGCTTGAAAACAGACAAACCAAAAAAAAACGCAGTGACAGAATGATTGGATTCCTGATTGGAGGGTGAATAAGTGAACTGCATTTAGTATGAATACTATTGAATGAACAGTTGAATGTGAATGCCTATGGAATTAAATCACGTTTGTACTAGTTTATTCAGTACTCTGCAATGCAATCCCTGAAGCTTGACTTCGACAAATAATATCTTTATAACTGGAGAATTTTATCCAAGATAAATGCTTGGGTAAATATGAATATTCTCTTCTACCAGCTGTCGTAACAATCGTGGAAGGATCTTTCTCCGCCCACAAGGACTAGAAGTTTGCACCTTCCTTTAATTAAAAAAAAACATGATTGAAAATAGTGACTTCTTTCTGTGGCTAATATCCTGTTTTGGCTTTTCTGCACTTCTGTATACAGCTCTTTGACTGGGATTAAAAAGTTTACAACTAGTTTTTGTGTACTGGCAAGAAAACCGTGTATTCAGAGAGTAGACACTTCATTCATAGCTTTACAACTGCCATCCTCACTCCAGCCTGGTGAATGGTTCTTTCTGGCTCAACGTGCAGAGCACATGAAGGAAATTCATTTCAGGATGAGATGAAACATCGTGAATCTGCCACAGTTTATATGGCGAAACGAAAAAGGTGAAGTGTGTGGTTAATGCTGCCCTCATTTGCTTATAGAGAACCTGGTGAAAGGAATAAATTGACCCCTTTGTCTTGGGATGGGTCCCGTGGATGTTTAGCGGGAATATGTAAGTGGGTGTGTACGTCACACTTTGGCAAAACACAATGAGAGAGTTCAGGGTGAGCTCAGGAGTTTTGTTTCGGAAAGAAAAGTGGAAGGCGCACTGAAACAGGCATTTCAAAGACAGGCAGGTGAGTGAAAGACAAGTCTCAGGATTGTTTAGGAAGTTGAGTTTCTTTGTGCCTTGCTAAAGAGGAAGACAAAAAGTAAAAACCACACTTTCTCTTCCAAGCTATTTTTCCAGGGGGGGGAGGGATCCAAAGTTATTATGGAATTTCCTTCAATTTCCTTGTCCATTGAGAATCATCAGGAGGATTAGTGTTATCATTCGCAGGAGCTTGAGTTGTGTAAATATCCTGTATGCCTGAAGGGAGGGAAAGAGACTTGGTGTTGTGAGAAGAGGAGGGGAATTCAACTTGCAGAATAAATGCTGCGTTTGAGGAAATGCAAAATCTTGGACTTGTAAATCTTCATTGCACGCTATCGAAAATCGCGCTTGCCAGGGAAATGTTATCTGAGCTGAGTTGATCCTTGATCAAAGGAGATGTTGGGCATCTACAGGTTAGGACCCCAAACCTGTGTGGCCCCCCCAAGAGTGTTGGAAGTAGCTTCTGAGAACCAGGTCAAATCTTATTTCCAGAAACCTTCCAGAATGCAGGAAGAAATGGTTAACTCCCTGGGAAATAAATTAATTAAACACATTTGATTGATTGACATGGAAGTTGTATAAAGTAAATTTCTGGTTTTGTCCTAGTGATGCAGGTAGGTAGGTAGGTAGGTAGGTAGGTAGATAGATAGATAGATAGATAGATAGAGATAGGCAGAGATAGATAGATAGATAGATAGATAGATAGATAGATAGATAGAGATAGGCAGGGATAGATAGATAGATAGATAGATAGATAGATAGATAGAGATAGAGATGAGATAGATAGATAGGATAGATAGATAGATAGATAGATAGATAGATAGATAGATAGATAGATAAGGGATAGATAATAGATAGATAGATAGATGATAGAGAGATAGAGAGATAGAGAGATAGGCAGAGATAGATAGATAGATAGATAGATAGATAGATAGATAGAATAGAATAGGAATAGATAGATAGAAGATATATAGATAGATAAGATAGAAGAATAAGATAGGAGATAGATAGATAGATAGATAGATAGATAGATAGATAGATAGATAGATAGATAGATAGATGAATAGATAGATAGATAATAGATAGATAGATAGATAGATAGATAGAGAGATAGCAGAGATAGATAGATATAAGATAGATAGATAGATAGATAGATAGATAGATAGAATGAGATAGATAGATAGATAGATAGATAGATAGATAGATAGATAGAATGATAATAGAATGGAATGAATGAATGTGTGGAATAAAGAATATGAAGTCTGCAACATTAATGGGAATGATGCTTTAATACAGTGGTCATCCAAGTCCTTTTGTATAATAGCCCTTTTTAATTAGGAGAATTTCATGGGAGCTTCAGATCTGGTTTTTTTTCTTGTAATAATTCTTCTCTGTTTCTCCTCCTCCTTTCTCCCTCCATCATTAAGGAGGATAACATCATTAAATTGCTAACCCTGTCTGGAAGAACTGCAGGAATTCATTCTCTGAAGAGCAATTTTTGTCCACACCAATTTACTGGGATTGGCAAAGGAAAGGTAAAATGCAAAAGGCTTTTGGCTTCTTTGCTGGAAAACATAATTTCTCCTTTCTTGGTGGCAAGCATATGGATATTAAATAGAGAGGCTTAGCTCTTATTTCTTAGCTCTTTTTGAAGAAAAAGATGACTCGCCTCTTGCAGAAACTGATATATTTGATTATTTTACTTTTAGCCATTAGGAATGATATGGGCATAGCTGCCTTAAGGAATAACTTGGAGCATTGATGGTGTCCCTGGAAAACATTCTCCATTAGTCTTTCTGGGACAAAATGCTCTGAGATGGTGTTTCTCAACCCTAGCAACTTTAACATACATGGACTCCAAGTCCCAGAATTCCCCTGCCAACTCCCAATTCTGGGTGTTGGAAGTCCACGTATACTAATGCCAAGGTTGAGAAACAAAGCTGTAGGATATTTTGTATGGTTCTTTATGCCAGTTCAGACTTGGGACGCATCCTATCAAAAACTGAGGTTTCTTTGTTTGGTTTGGTTTTTCTTTTTTTGGCTCTGCACCAGTTAATTTTGAAGAGGCGCAGTGGCTCAGTTGCTTAATGATGCTGGAGATTATCTCAGTTCCGGCAGTTCGAGCCCTAGCTCTGCCTGACAGTGTGAGCTCCTATCACCCACCTCAGCTTCTGTCCACCTAACAGTTTGAAATCATATTCTATGCAAGTAGATAGATAGGTACCACATTGGTGAGGAGACGAGCTGGTGCTCTGTGCAGGCAGTCAAATTTCTGATGGATCCAAACCTTCCCAGTTGCAGTGCCTGTTTGTGAGGCAGTTCCAGGAAAGGAGGGGGCCTTGGGTGATGCAGCACGAAGAGCCACTGGACTTTATTTGAAGCCAACTCCCCCTCGTGTGGCACATTTTGGAAGCATGCAAGTAGGTCCTATAACAGGGCTAGTACCTTGGCAAGCCAAACTACTACTTTGCAATAACATTGTGGTCTCATGGCTACTGTAACAACACCATATGTTAATACAGATACTCCTCAATTTACAACCACAATTGAGCCCAAAATTTCTGTTGTTAAGTGAGAAATTTGTTAAGTGAGTTTTGTCTCATGTTACGACCTTTTTTTGCCACAGCTGTTAAGTGAATCACTGCAATTTGATAAGTTAGTAACCTGGTTGCTTAGCGAATCAGGCTTCCTCATTGCTGGTCAGAAGGTTGCAAAAGGGGATCACATGACCTTGAGACACAGCAACAGTCATAAGAATGAAATAATTGCCAAGCATCTGAATTTTTATCACATGATCATGGGGATGGTGCAGAGGTCTTAATTGTGAAAAATGACCATAAGTCACTTTTTTCAGTGCCCTTGTAACTTTGAAAGGTCACTAAATGAACTGTTGTAAGTTGGGGACTACCTGCCAGTAGTTGATCTGAATTTCAGCACCTGTTCCTGGTGCCTTGTCCACTGTCATCCAAGCTGCTAAAGCAGCCGGCCATATGATTAGAGTTAATGGGCAGAACATTTGTTAGCAAAATGGCCAATGTGCCTTGCAAGAGCATTTTCAATACCGAAGCAAAGGCAGCTTTGCAGCCAGAGATCCTTTCCTCATAGCCACTGCACTGATTTCTTTTGTCAACAGAAAATGCAATATACCCAACCCAAACATGGGAATGTTGCCAATAAGTTTGTTTTCTTTCTTTTTCTGTGAAGGCCAATGGGGAGATTTTTTATTGCTACTGGAACTACAGTAGTTCAGGAAATAGGACACTGATTGGATGTTTGTTTGTTTGTTTGTTTGTTTGTTTATTGCATTCCTACCAAAGGTCCATGGGGGTTTCAGCATTCACCAAGGGCCTTGGTGGCTCAGGCTGTTAATTGCCTGCACTTAAGTTCCAGCTGCCTACAACTGCTGTAGGCTCGAATCCCACCAGGCTCAAGGTTGACTCAGCCTTCCATCCTCTCGGGGTAGGTAAATGGAGGACCCAAGATTGTTGGGGGCAATTAGCTGACCTTGTAAAAATGCCGCTTAGTAATAAGCAGGCATATACAATGGAATGAAGGCTATTGCTGAGCGCATTGGGTTGTATCCCAAAAACTGTAAGCCGCCCTGAGTCTCCGGAGAAGGACGGCATATAAATGTAATTTAAAAAAAAAATTTCTTGGCATTTCAAAGTTGGCAGAAGTAAAGATGATCTGTGGTCCTTTCAGAGGGTTTTGAGGAAAAAACAGGGGAACTGGGAACAATGGTGATGTGAAAATGACCTAAGACACGCAAACACAGAAATTTTACATGTTGAATCAAAATTTGGGCATGTATGAATGGAACAGCTGCCCTAGTTAAGCCTGTTGTGGAATACAGCTGATTAGTGCCTTTGTGTTATTTATCCTGTCCATTGGGGTGAGAATTGCTTTGTGTGTTTTCTTTGAAGGCCTGGTTTGGGGCAGCTTTGAGAGTTTGTAAGAACAAGAGAATCTGAGTTATAAGGTAGTAAAACTGGCTGCAATCTTTTAGCCTCTTAAATCTTCATTGTTTCAGGGAAAGGTTGGCAAGACGTTTGACCCTTGGTCAGTTTTCTTCACTCTTTAATTTTCCACATCTCCCCTTGTGTTCCAACTTTGTGTTTCAGCAGAATAGTTTTATTGTTATTGTATGGATGGGGAGGCTGTGCGTTTCTATATTAAATTTTATTTTATGCTTACTTTTTGAAGGGGAGAGAAGGAGAGCCACGATTTAATTACATTTAATGACCGAAGATAAACCGCTTTAGAGCCAGCACAGAGCCAACAGAGTATCCCCCAAAGTCGTGTAAATTTCAGTTGCAACTAGTAAAATAGGCTTGTTTGGTGTTTGTCTTGTTATATGAGCCTGTGGGGGGCTTGTTTTGTCTTGTTCATCTTTTAAAAAAAGTAAACACAAGATTGTTGATTGGAGTATAATAAAGAAATCATAGATAACCAATGCTAATTTCTATCAGGCAGGAAATCCTAGGAATCAGCACCCAAATGAGTCAACTTATGGAATCACTGTTACAAGAGATCATAAGGACTGAACTAATCTGATTTATAAAAAGAGGATTAAAGCACTTCATTGCAGCTTTGCACAGAGTTCTATCTTTGGAGGTCACTTTTAGTGGCTAAATGCACATCAAGAAAATGAGTCAATTTAGAAACCAGGTGAAGCATTGTATGAGACAGCTGCCAATGACTATTGGGAAAATATATTGATAAACGTATGAATTATGGCCACTTTTGTTTGCAACATTTGTCGGTTACAAACTGCATGTGGAAGTAGTTGTGATATAGAGAATGGTGTATAATTCCTCAAATATACTTAAAAAAAAAAAAGTTTAAGAACACAGTATTATTAACAGAAAGGAAAAATAGGAGAAAGTGACCCAGTTTTAAATAATGGGCATACAGGTAATCCTCAATTTACAACAATTCATTTAATGACTGTTTGAAGTTACAATGGCACTGAAAAAAACTTATGACCCATTTTCACACTTACAACTGTTGCAGCATCCCTAAGGTCACATAATCAAAATTCGGACACTTGGTGTCATGCCCCTGTCAGAATCTGATTCCGATGGGGAGGCCGAGAAGCTGACAGGGAGTGGGAGTGTGGCTCCAGTGGCTGTGGAAGAAACTGGGGAAGGGCAAAGTCTGGCTGGGCAGAGCCGGGGAGAGGTAGAGCAAGGCAGAGGGAATTCAGAGGAAGAGCCAGGCCCACCCTCTCTTCATCCTAGGGCATGCAGGGAGGAACGGAGAAGGGAGCAACGTGAGTTGCATGGCTTATGGGGGAGGAAAGGGCCCTGATTCCCTTCATTAGCTGCAGCTGGGAACACAGTGTTTAAAAAGTGTTGATTGCGCACAGCAACTTGTGGGAAGCAAATCGTGAGTTACCTTTTATTGTCGAGGCTTATCTGCATTCCTGGCGTCTTCCCAACTGTGTGTATTTTTTTGGCCTTTGAAGTCTGTAATTCCTTATCCTGCCCTGTCCAGTTAATTGCTGCAGCGTCGTTTGTGTGTATTCTTATGTACAGTTTATATGTACTTTGTTTTCGGACTGAATTTCCTCCATTTAAAGACTGTTCTTGGGAGAGTTTTTTCTCCAGCCGGAGATAACTGGACATTGGGGGCAAAGTTGGAGGTATTAAAGGGACTTTTCTTACTTATGTGACTGTGTTGCCTTTGTGCCACGCCCCGGGTCATCACCCTTGGCAACTGACTCATATTAACGCCATCGATTCCTCATCTAATCCTCTTTTTGTGAACTTCTGACAAGTAAAGTCAATGAGGAAGCCAGATTCACATAACAAGTAAGTTAGTAATTTAACAACTGTGGGGTTCACTTAACAACTGTGGCAAGAAAAGTCATAAAATGGGACAACATTCATTGAACAACTGGTGTGCTTAGCAAGAGAAATTTTGGGCTCAATTGTGGTCATAAGTTGAGGAGTACCTGGTATCTGTAAGCCAGAGGGTTAGTTCAGACAGACTGAAAGAGGCAGGGAGGCTTTTCACGCAGCCACTGAAGCCAGGATGTCCAGAGACTGTGCTGTAAAAAAAAGTCCAAATGGTAAAGAAATTGACAGGATGGAGAAATGGATGGTGAAAATGCCAGAATTTGCAGAAATGGAAAAGTTGGTCTATTTGATCAAAGAAAAAACAACAACAAAGGCTTTTCTGAAAGACTGGAAGCTTTATATAGACATTTGCTGAAAGAAGAAAGGGATGAAATGATGATTTATGGATCAAGAAAGTTGCGGATTAAATGAGGGGCTGGAAGGACATGTAATATCTTAGAGGGAGAAAGGTTTGAAAAATTGTAATTATTTATTGAAAAGAAGGTGGAAGTCATTCATGTAATTCTTAACTTTAGGTTTTTTTCTCTTTTTCATTTTCCATCCTTCCATCTACCCATCCCCCAATCAACATTTATTTATTTGTTTGTTTGTTTAGTTATTTATTTTATTTTATTTTGTCAAGCGATTATAAGATAACAGGTATAAGCATAAACATAGTTATGAATACATGAAATGGATACATATAAGAAAAAAGAAACAATAGGACAGGGACGGTAGGCACATTGGTGTGCTTATGCACGTCCCTTACAGACCTCTTAGGAAAGGGGTGAGGTCAATAGTAGACAGTCTAAGGTTAAAGTTTTTGGGGTTTGGGGAAGAAACCACAGAGTCACGTAGAGTATTCCAGACATTGACCACTCTGTTGCTGAAGTCGTATTTCCTGCAATCAAGTTTGGTGCAGTTTACCTTGAGTTTGTATCTATTGTGTGCTCTTGTATTGTTATGGTTGAGGCTGAAGTATTCATTGACAGGTAGGACACTGCAATATATAATTTTATGTACTATACTTAGATCGGACCATAGGCGGCGTAGTTCTAGGTTTTCTAGGTCTAGAATTTCAAGTCTGGTGGCAATAAGGTATTCTGCAATGAGTAGAGGAGTGGAGAACTCTTCTTGTGAAATATTTCTGGACTTTCCCAATTGTATTAATATCAGATGTGTAATGCGGGTTCTAGACTGATGAGCTGTATTCAAGTATTGATCTAGCAAATGTTTTGTATGCTCTAGTTAGTAGTGTGATATTACCGGAGAAAAAGCTATGCAGGATTAGGTTAACAACTCTTAATGCCTTTTTGGCTATGTAGTTACAGTGGGCTCTAGCACTTAGATCATTAGAGATGAGTACTCCAAGGTCCTTGATGTAGTTGAGGTCATCAACAAGGTCTTGATTATTCAGCTTGTATTTTATTTTCTGATTTTTTTTGCCAATATGTAAGACATTCCCTATGTCTTCTAGGTATATGAACCACAATTCCCATCATTAGCTGTCTTTCACTTTCGCGTCCTTCCCTTTTGATTCTTCTTTCACATTTCCTTCCTTCCTTTCTTTACTCTACAAAAATAAGATTTTTTTAAAAAAAAATCCAAATGGTGGCCCTGAAGATGTGATTCTAGCATTGTCTGTATTCTATGTGTTGCACCCCCTTCAGGCACCCCTATGTTGAAGACTTTAGCCTTGGAGCTGATTGAACCAGAGAAAGCTACAAAAGAAATGAGGCCGTGGGATCTGGGTCTCCGTGATCCTTAATGAACTTTGAGTTCTTATTCTTTTACCCCTTCTACTTTATCCTTGGTTATCTATCTCCATGACCAAAATAGAGTTTGTTTTGCTATTGGCAGCTGCAGTTGCCCTCTTTTGCTTTTCTGAATTGGGGTAGGTTGACACCACACACACACATGGACACATAGAAGAGAGAGAATAGATGGTTAAAACCCTTGTTTCCAGTCCAAGCTACTCAGGAAGTTAGCCTATGAAAGTCAAAGCTTATTTATTTGGAGTCAATTAAAGAGGATTTATTGGGGTCCGGGATACTTTAGAAGACTGCCAGGGTTCAAGACGGACCTCGTCTTTCCCTCTAATCCTTTTATGGACTTCCACAGAGCTGAGGCTTGGCGTCCCAGAGACCGAGTCGGTTGCCAGATTCCCATCTGACGATTTGCCAGGTTGCCTTGGCATTGATGTATTTGGCTGGCTCTGAGTCCCCCATTTCCGCAGATGGGAAAGCGCTGCTCCCACAGAAGGAAGTGGCCCACCAGGCAAAGCCCGGTAGCCCTAGGAAAGAGATCCGGAAAACCCCGTGGCTTTCCCTGATAATTTCAACGTGTTTGGGTTTGGCAGGCAAACTAAACAGCATCCTGGCTGGGGAATTCTGGGAGCTGAAGGTCCATAAATCTTAAAGTTGCCAAGTTTGGAGACCCCCCCCCCCGCCCTATAAAATAACACTTCTGTTATTATACCATACGAGAGAACATTGATGTTGTTATATCTTATAAATAACACTTCTGTTATCCTAGTCCTGCCAGAAAGCCAGCTGGGTGACTTTGGGCCAGTCATACTCTTTCAGCCAACCCGCCTCACAGGGTTGTGAGGAAAACAGGAGGATGAAAGTGTATTATGCATATTCACGAGCGGCTTATAAGGTAATGAAGGTGAGGTAAAAATCTAATAAATTATATCCTACAATAGTAAATAGCAAGCCTGTAATCCTTGCTGTGCCTGTTTCCTCATCCGGCCTGTCTCAAAACTCTGTCCCTTCCAAGTAGAAATCGTGCCATGAGCAATTCAGGGAATAAAAAAAAAATCCTCTCTTGGATCAGGCAAAAAAAAAAAAAATAGCCTATGTAATCCAGCATCCTGCTTCCATGGTGGTTGAGGGGAGAGTGGTTTCCCAGAAGAACAGAATACCAAAGTTGGAAGGGACCTTGGGAGTGTTCTGTTCCAACCCCTTGCAAAGGACTGGCCCACAGTGCCTCTGGCAGCCAAAATGGGGCATGGGGGGGCCTCACACGAGCCCCCCCCTCCATGCCCCATTTTGGCCGGCAGGGTGCTGCAGGAGGCATCCATCCCGTCTCCCCTCCCTGGCCGGCCCATGGAGTAGAGCTACAATGCTGATCCCGCCCTCGAAGAAATCCAGTTTGACACCCCTGCCCTATACTATTTCATACTGTCAAGTCTCTTCTTAAAGACCTCCAGTGATGAAGCAGTGACCTACAACGTCAGAAAGCAAGCAGTTCCACTGGTTAATTGTTGTCCCTGTTGGGAAATTTCTTAATTCTAGGTTGCATCTCCTTCATTAGTTTCCATCCATTGTTTATTGTCTTGCCCTCTGGTGCTTTGAAAAATAAGGTGACCTCGCCTCCTCTTTTTTGTCCAGCCCCTCAGATATTGGAACTCTGCTATCATGTCATCCCAGCCCTTCTGTTCGCTACACTAGACAAACCCAATTCAATACCGATCCCAGCAGTGGTGCTGCAAAGCAAAAGGATACGCAGCTCTTTAAATTCTTGCAAACTCTTTTGTGCAAGAAAGAAGAGGGACCACACTTCCACGGCCGTTGGCCAGGTTGGAAAGCCAGGCTGGGTTGTTTTTTTAAAAGCTGTCCAGTTCTTGTACAAGTAGTATTTCATGGAGCAGCAAGCCGGAATTCAGTGCAATTCCCTCTGTGGGGAGGCCCTACTCAGTTTGATCTCTATTGGAGTTAGGAAAGGAATTCTTGTTTTTAGAAAAGATTGTTTAATGGGGTTTTGTTTAAATGGAGCCAAGAAGTGGATATTAAGAGATCTCAGCTGTAGAAATAGACTTTTTGCAACTTATATATTAAAGAGGTACAGAGGGTGGTCAGATCAATTTTGGGAAAAGCTTGAATCAACAGTTTTAATTTCTTTCACCTGGCTTGACCTGAATAACTCGTGATGGTGGGCTGACAGCTCACTCGGTAGGTTGCTGTCTTTCCCATCCGTTTGGATGGATGGAACAATAGGTGGATATTTGCTTTAATACCAATAGAAGAGTATGTATGTGTATATATATATATATATATATATATATATATATATATATATATATATATCAAGAACTATGGAGTTCTTGGTGCTCTCTGCTTGGTTGCTGGCTTGCAGGCATTTTGGTATCCACCTAGGTAACTTCATCAAGGCTTTGCATCAGTACACAGCATTGATGCTGTTACCTAGTTGGGTAACAAAACATCTGCAAACAACCAAACTCAGAGAGCACCAAGGACTCCACATTTGCTTTAGTATTGAGAGAACCAATGTAGAACTAAGGAGAAATTTCCTGACAGTGGGAACAATTAATCAGTGCTCCAGAAGGTGTGGGTGCTGCAACATTGGAAATTTTTTTTTTTAAAAAAAAGGTTGGACAACCATTTGTCTGAAACCGTACAGGGTTCTCTGCTTGCGCAAGGGGTTGGACTAGAAGACCTCCAAGGTCCCTTCCAACTCTGTCATTTTGTTAAATTTATTTTATTTTATTTTATTATGGGATATTTATGCCGTCCTATCGCCCGAAGGACTCAGGGTGGCTCACAACGATAAAAAATACAATACAAATATTAAAAGACAACTAAACCGAAATCCCAATAACCAATTAGAATTAATAAAACTATCACTAAAACCCATCCCCTCCATCAGTCCAGGTCGGCAGGCTGGAAAAGCCATATTTTCAGGTCATTACGGAAGGATTGAAGGTCAGGGGCCACCCGAAGCTCCAGGGGCAGCTGATTCCACAGGGTGGGTGCTCCCACTGAGAAGGCCCTACCCCTAGGGGTCGCCAGCCAACATTGTCTGGCTGACGGCACCCCAAGGAGGCTCTGACTGTGGGAGCGCACGGGACTCTGGGAAGTCATTGCTGGCAGCAGGCTTTCCTGCAAATACCCCAGTCCTAAGCCATGTAGGGCTTTATAGGTCAATACCAGCACCTTGAATCTCCCCCGGAGGGCAACTGGTAACCAGTGCAGCTTGCGTAAAAGAGGTGTGACGTGAGAGTATCGGGAACCTCCCAGCACAACCTGTGCCACTGCATTCTGGACAAGTTGAAGCCTCCGGATGGTTTTCAAGGGCAGCCCCATGTAAAGAGCATTGCAGTAGTCCAGACGGGAAGTGACGAGCGCGTGAGTGACTGTACGCAGGGCATTCTGGTCCAGGTAGGGGCGCAACTGTCGCACCAGACGAAGCTGGGCAAATGCCCCCCTGGCTACAGCTCCCACCTGCTCCTCCAAACTGAGTTGTGAGTCCAGGAGGACACCCAAGTTGCGAGCCCTATCCATGGGGGGCTCGCAACATGCTCCCTGGCAGTGCCAAATGACCTAGATATAGCTTTGTTGCCCTCTTGGGCTTCATGGCCATGACAAACAGAAGATACTCACCACTATTAATTCAATTTATCTAATCAACATTTACCTTTCTTTTGTAAAAAAGAAATAAAAGTGTGACCTTTTACCAGTAAAAATTGTCAGTAACCCCTATTGTTTTACACTTTTATAATTGCAATATATTCTTATTACCACTTCTTCATGCAGAACCCCCCTTCTTAATGCATTAGCCATTATCTCTATGCAAACAAGTTTATTAACAATGTGAAGATAATTAAAGGATAGATATGGATGAACTTTATCTTTAATATGATGGGCAAACGTATTGTTATTTGTAAGATTTATAAATGTGTCTTTAATATATATATATATATATATATTTGCAATTAACTTGAAATGAACTGGGGGGTTACACAGACTGAGATTAAGATTTGAGATTAGGATTAATTTCTCTGACCCTTTGTTTGCCAAAATGGAATAGAAGTAAAAATGGGATAAAATAGGAAGTTAAATGTTTAAAATGAATATAGATCTACTGTCATATTTGCATGTAAAAGTGATGACCCAGGAACATCCTGTCTACTGAAAAGAGCTGTTTTAAAAAACTGTTAAAAATTGAATAAAATTTGTCTAAAAAAAAAAAAGAAGATACTCACCACTATTGTAAAACAAACAGAAGTGTATAAATGATTACCATGGAGAACTTCCACTATGTATGAAGGAGCTGCTATGCTGGGTATGGAATAATAATAAAGGCTAATAAGGACAGGCTAGAAAGGCTGTTTCCTAATTCCTCTAGTTCCCCAGGTTGTTTTCTGCTACACTATTTCCATTTTTTCTTGGGCAAGCAGAACATCTCCAGAGAAATGACAAATTCATTGTTATTTTCTTGCAATGACTATGGGGTCCAGAGATGCCCTTGAAATAAAGACGGATCTGGAAATGAACGCTAAGCTTTGCAACACGCTGGATTTTCACTGATTCCTTCAGGAATCTTTTACTTCAGCAAACGAACTTTCTATTCAGCTTCCTTGCTTAATATTCTCCAGGTAGGTTTGGCTTCCATTGCCAGAATTCTCTAATCAAACTGGGGGAGCCTGGTGTATGTCTTTTGGGAGACAGTGAAGGAAATCACCAAGAGTGGTGTATGAAATGTAGTATGCAATGTAGAGTAGAAGATAAATCTACTCTGCAGGTAGATGGGCAAAGGAACTACCCCCCCCCCAATAGATTCCACTCAAGTGATTATTGTAGAGAAGTACAACCTCTCTCTTTCTTGCCAGTTTTGCATAGATGTGTCGGTGAACTGGTGCTACTCAGAAAGTTCAGCACAATCTCCTTGTCCTAAGCATTTGGTCATTTCTTCCGCGCCAGAATGGTCTTGACGTAGACTTCTCCTCTGAGCGGGTCATTTTGACTTATCCAAAGACAGAGTGGTTCAAGGCATCTTTTCAAAGTTTCTGATGCTTTCCAGATTTGTAAATCCACATCTCCATTACGCCCAAGTATACCTATAGTCCAGAATTTTGGAGAATGCCAAGCTGAAGAAGACAGATTCAGGACTGTACCGTACACAGCTTTCCTGAAAAATAAATTAATATGGAAAAATGGATCTTGACGTTTCATGAAAAAAATAAGAGGTCACTGAATTTCTTCCGGCATCCTTCATTTTGAACTGTGGAATCCTCAGGGCTCTCTGTGCTTGGTTGTTCGCTTGCGGGCATTTCATTATCTGGTCAGGTAACAAAACATCTGCAGGCAAACAACCCAGCTCAGAAATCAATGAGATTTCCATCCTCCATTCTACTTACTTTCTGTCTTGTGCCAGTATTGGCTTCGTCTGATGTTGACCAAGAGGATGGGTCCTATGGAAGCTTGGAAAATTGATTCCATTACAGGAAGTGTTTGACTTATAACTGCAATTGGGATTGAAATTTCCACACTAAATGAGGCATTTGAGTCAAGCCTTGTTTTACAGCCTTTTTTTAAATGGTCATTAAGTGAATATAAAAAAAACCTCCCTTTTTATGACTCTGTCATCTCTTAATTTGGAGTACTGTTGGGGCGACTGGATGGAGTTAAGCATTTACTGGCCGGATGCCCTTCCCGATACCATGAGGAGTTCACAGCTGTGGTAGCCACTGAGATTCTCTGGATGACACTAGATGCTAGCAGCACACTGCAGCCTAGTGGAGGGGGCCTCTTTTGATACCTCATGATCTCATCCTCTATCTGTTGGGTTGGAAAGTCCCTGATTTTCCAGGTCTATAGGTGATCTCATTTACTAACATCACCAATAACCTTAAGGATTGGTTGAGGGGTTGTATCAATGTGGTTGAGGGGTTTCACCTATGTGGGATCTATTCTCCAATCCCAATGCTGTATCTATGTTGCTCTTTCTTGCTTGTAAAAATGGTATAAAAGTAATAAACACCACATATGTGGTCAGACATCTTTGGACACTGAAATGACTGGCTACAGCAGATATTTTTTATTTGCGCCCTGGGAAAGAAACTCTCAACCTTCAGAATGGGAGACAAGTGTCTTCATCACTAGGCCACCATGCTGCTCTATGGTTTTTAAGTGAATCACTGTTGTTAAATGAATCACATGGTTGTGAAGCAAATCTGGCTTACCCCATTGACTTCTGCTTGCTGGAAATTGACTGGAAAAGTAAAAATTGTGATCACATGACCCCTGGATATGGCAACTACCAGAAGTGACATGCCAGCTGCCAAGCGTCCAAATTTTAATCATGTTATCATGGGGATGCTGCAGCGGTCATAAGTATAAGTCACATTTTTCAGTGCTACTGTAACTTCAAATGATCACTAAAAAAATAATCATAAGTCAAGGACTACCTGTAAGTTTAATGCTGTCTTGGGTGATTTGAGTCATAAGTACTAAAAATCCAGAGAAGGGAAGAAGTCTTGTTCTCAGATTTAACTGAATGCATTGGAACTCTTATCTGCCTAGGACGAAAAATGATACTATTACTAACACCCATTTAAGAAACTGCCAAATCCAGGAAATGTTCAAATCCCTTTCTTATAGAGTATTTGTCCACTGTAGCCCCCGACTCAAAGTGGTCTTTTCCTCTCCTATTGCGTGCTCCTTCTCTCTCATATCCTCTCTCCACCTCACTGCTATTTCAAGGAAAGCAGCTCAGGAAATTCCAACCCAGTTCCTGGAGAATTTGTTCCCTTCCCCTGCTTCCCTCCCAAGCAGGAAAAGGCCAAAGTCTTTAATTTCTATTAATGGCGATTGCGGTTCAATTAGTCCACAGCACCTTTTTGGTGTTCTGTGTCATTAAACCTGTCAGAAAATAATCTCTCCTTTGCTTCACACAGACCCTTGTTTGAAGCCCTGCTTCGGAAAATGTTGTTAGAGGGGAAACCGGCGTTTATGGAAAGCCTTTTAATTTTACACAAGTGGGCCCTTTCGCTCGTCTTATGAAGCATCATAAACCATCAAGATTCCTCATAAGCACTTGACCAAACAAACTTCCATTGACATTTCAAGAAGCACCATATTGGAGAGTTATTGCCTCTGGCAGGACTCCAAGCCAGAGAATTGTGCCTCTGACATATCCATTTTTTAAGCCGCCAAACGCAACGGGATTTTTTTTCACACCCTTCCTTTGAGCCAAAATTTTTCAAAGGCAGCAGAGTGAGCTCTGAGTTTTGGAAGGGGAGAAATTTTCAAGAGCCAGATCTCAAGGAAATCTTCCGAAGCTGAGAAAAACAGAGAGCGATGATGGCACCTTTGTTTAGTATCTCTTATCTTTCCTTGACTACTTTAATTCTCCAATCAAGGTGGACACCTGCATTAGGGATGTTTCAGAGACAAGGCTTTCAAGGTGTCTGTGCTACGCCCTCATTTAAAACAAGTGGCCTGATTCAAAGTTACCAAGAAAGGAGAATCCCCAGTGAAGGGACACAGGGCAGAAAACATTCTGCAGCCAAGAAGGCTCCATGCCCATTTGCACTACTCAGGTGGTGCAGGCTGTTAAACACCTAGCACTTAGCTCCAGCTGCCTGCAATTAGTGCAGGCTCGAATCCCACCTGGCTCAAGGTTGACTCAGCCTTCCATCCTCTCGGGGTAGGTAAATTGAGGACCCAAGATGGTTGGGGGCAATAAGCTGACTTTGTAACAATGCCGCTTAGTAATAAGCAGGCAGATACAATGGAATGAAGGCTATTGCTGAGCACGTTGGGTTGCGCTTCAATGATTGTAAGCCATCCTGAGTCTCCGGAGAAGGGCGCCATATAAATGTGAATTTTAAAAAAAACTACTCAGGTGACTGATAAACCTCCAGGAGGACTCACTAAAAGATGCAAATGACCAGCTGTCTGCACCGAATATAAACCCTTCCATTCCCCACCATCCAGTCAGAGCTGAAGAAGCTTCTTGGATGAGAAGTGAAATGTCTTCAAAGGAAAAACCCAGAAAGTCCAGTTGCCTCTTGAAAAAGCACCTTTGGGACAACCATGACCTGGATGACTGAGATTCTCCATAGACAATAAGAGAATATTTGTAGTTTGGTTATTGAAATGAGAGGCCCTTGGTGCTCTCTCAGATTGGTTGTTTTCTTGCAGACTTTTCATTACCCAAACTACGTAACAACATCATCGGTGATGTTACCTAGTTTGGGTAATGGAAGGTCTGCAAGAAAACAGCCAGGCTCAGAGAGCATCAAGGACCCCCTGATTCAAGGACCTCTGCTTTTAGAAGCTTCCTTTCTTGCCACATCTCCCACATTTTCGCTATGCACTCAGGATGTATCCCAACTGCTCGCAGCCTTGCCCAAACAGGTGCTCCCCAGATGTTCTTGGCTCCCGTTCCTATAATCATCCGACTGGGTGTGCCAGGGATATGTTGATTGAGATATAATGGGAGTTATGGTCCATTGCAACTGGAGGGGGAGGGAGAGAAATGTGCTGAAATCATGAGCTTCTATTCACCCTTTGAGTGCGAGAGATGGGTGGGTCGTCGAGTCTTCAGAAGATACATAAAAAGAGAAGTTGGTGGGCAGGAGGGGGCAGATGCCCCTGTTTTGAACCTACTCCGTTGTTTGCCCTCTTGATGGGAGTGATCTGACGATTGGTATGAAATGAGCAAAGCAACACAGGAATTCCCAGAACTCTCAGAAGTTTCTTCTAAGCCTTATTGATCTTTTTTTTGGGGGGGGGCATCAGAGAAGCTCTCTTCTTTATTGAAATTTCAAGAAGAAGAAGAAGAATTGGGAAGTCGGGTATTTGCATGTGCTTTCAGCATTTCCACAAGCACTGATGATCTCCATAAGGGTTCGTGGTTACTCATGCCTTAGTCACCTCTTGCTTGGGCTACTGCAAATAGGATTTACACGGAACTGCCACTGAAGAGCATCTGGAAGCTGCAGCTGGTTCAAAATACAGCAGGA
Source organism: Naja naja (assembly GCA_009733165.1). Classification (NCBI taxonomy): domain Eukaryota; kingdom Metazoa; phylum Chordata; class Lepidosauria; order Squamata; family Elapidae; genus Naja; species Naja naja. The sequence continues at coordinate 7,267,652 of CM019160.1, read as the reverse complement.
TTTTGGTACTGCACGAGACCCCTCAACTGAAGTGCAGTTGAAGGTGCTGGTTGAGATCTTTAATATCCTACATGGAATGGGATTGGGTTATTTGCGGGATTGCCTATCCTCCATGGCTTTAGCCTATCCTATCAGATCTAGCCGAGTCATGGCGTCAACCTTATGGAACAGCTTCCCTGGCCCTGATCCTGTTGGCCTTCAGGAAAACAAGTGAAAATCTGGCTTTTCCCCAGGCACTGAGGCCAAGAGGTTGATGGATCTGCCATGGGATAGTTGGTGGATAAGCATAAGTTTTATTGGGGTCTCAGCCTTGTTTATTGGTTTAAATCAAGGGTCCCCAAACTTGGCAACTTTAAGACTTGTGGACTTCAACTCCCAGAATTCCGCAGCCAGCAAAGGAATTCTGGGAGTTAAAGTCCACAAGTCTTAAAGTTGCCAGGTTTGGAGACCTCTGGTTTAAATGGGTCTTTTTGCTATATGTGTTTTTATTTTGTTGCTTCTGGTAGATGGGATGGATGGATCCCATAAACCTTTTTAGAAAATCATAACATCTCAGGGGTAGAAGGGACCTTTGATGTTTCTCATCCCAATCCCTGCTCAGGCTCTTCCACTAGTTCTTCCACTGCTTAATAGCTCATGTAATCAAGAAATTTCTTATTTTGAATTTGGATCTCCTTCTGTAAAGCGTCCACCCATTGATAGAAAGATAACTTACTGTAGCCCAGCCCTGATTTTGAAAGTGTGTCCAGAAAGCAAGGAGATAGTAGAGATCCTTCATGATGTGGGAGATTGGGTATTCATGGGAGCTAAGGCACCTGTTTTGTGAATCTATAAACCTTCTTGGGGTGGTTGTATTGGTACAACATTCATGGCATCCTTCTGGTAAATTGAAAGTTGTGGCCTAGGATTGGACAGGAAAAGAACTAGGCTGACAATGCTTAGACAGCTGAGGAGAGACCAAGATGGGATACCAAAGCCAAGCTTTGCTCTAGATACAGCTGTCCTCTCCCCAGTTTTATTCTGGCTCATGAGCCTTTGAGAACAGCCTGGAGGTTTCTTCAAGTAACTTTGCCCTTCTCCTTTTTTGGTTACAGAGAGACTCTCAGCAAGGCGCCATGTTCCACGAGGTGGCTCTGTGGCTGCTGGTGGGCATCCGGATCTCTGCAATAGCCGGAGGGGGCCCTGGAGGAGGTTATGCGCAGATGAAATACATGCAGCCAGTGGTGAAAGGGCCTCTCGGCCCCCCATTCCGAGAAGGTAAAGGCCAGTATGTAGGTAAGTGGCACCCAGTGGTGTGCAGGGAGGCCAGATTTGAAAGACGACAGAAGAGTTTGCTCTGGAAAGAAATTCAGCCTATCATCTTGACCTTGTTTATATTGGCTTTGTGGTTTGAGATCTCTTTTATGGCTTTTGTGTTTCTCGCTTGAGTGTGTGCTTGCCAGACGCTGATCAAATGCCTTAGATATATTAATTACATTTAAAGATGTCTGTCTGGTTTTCCGCAACAAGATAAAGGGGAGATAAAATAATATCTTTATCTAGCCTCTGCTGTCTGATTCCCACAACCCCTTCCTTTTTACAATGGGAACCAATGTTAACCAAGAAACGGTTTGGGGCCCAACTGGGAATTACCAAAGGACAGGAAGAAATTACACTGGTCAGATTCATGCAGCACATTTACTGGATTAACTTACTTCTTGGATTGTTCACTTAACAAGGGAACAGATTTGGAAGGTACCTTGGAGGTCTTCCAATCCAACTCCCTGCTCAAATAGGAGACTGCATGCCATTTCAGACTTCACCGAATGAGAATTGAAACACGTGCCTAATTGTTGCAATAACATATTGTGCCACAAAAAAAGATAGCCAAGTTACTACCTAACTAAGCATTGCAAATTGTATAAATGCAGGTGCTCATTGTTCTCTCTTGACAGTTGCCAGGAAAAGAGAAGTCTGGGGCATCAGTGGAAATTAGAGAGAAGAAGAAGGCCTTCTTCGTGGTTGTAATAAGCCAGAGAAAAGAAAAAAAAACTCTCTAAACAAGTAGCGTGCAATGGGAGAAAATTGTTAATTGCGTAGAATGTGGCTGCGTGTTTTAAAAGAACAGGGAGGGTTTAGAAGGCATTGTGGTGCTCAGAAACGATCCCCACCCAGTTTGGGTAATTCCCAGACCTTAGTCACTTTTAAATAAGAAGAAAACAAGTCAAATTTAAAATATAGCTCACCCTCTAATCTGCAAGTGGAGAATTGATTACCTGATAAAGGAGCTGCATTTGAGTATTAAAATACTCACCTTCGGAGCCTAGGAACAAGTCTCAACAGTTCTGCATTTCAGTAGGATTTTACAGGTTAAACATAGTAAGACCGTGTGACCCAAGCACTATGCTTCTCTCATACAATCACGGCTTACAGACGTGATTACCAGCCAGCAAATTCTATGGTGGCTATTCACTGCTGGCACAGAAAAATTTTGACTGGCCCACCTACCATGTTTTCTGGAATTTAGCCATTTCCCCCCTGGTGACGATGAACATCAATTGAACTTTTCATCTAAAATGATACTGTCAAGGTTGACCATCGGATCTGACATCTGGTGGACCTTCAAGATGGCAAGACGAAAGTCTGTCTTCACCCATGCTGATTTCTTCCACTGTTTCTGCCTTCAAAGATCTTGCAGAAGGTACTTGATTAATTTATTGAGGAAGGAGGCATCGAGGAAAATAACAGTTTTGTGCAAAGATGGTGATTTAAGAAGACACCTGAAAAGGTTATTGAATGCAAGCAGGGCTGATGAGGAGAGATATCTGGTTAGCAAAGTAAATCACTAGGTAAAGGTTTCCCTGTCCAGTTGTGTCCGACTCTGGGATATGGTTCTTATCTCTGTTTCTTGGCTAAGGGAGCCAGCATTGTCCAAAGACAATTTCTGCAATTATGTAGCCAATATGACTATATGCCAAAGGCATACGGAACACTGTAACTTTCCCACCGAAGTGGTACCTATTAATCTACTCACATTTGCTTGCTTTTGAACTGCTAGGAGTGCAGGAGCTGGGGCAAGAACAGGAACTCATCCTGTTGTGCGGAGCTCGGGTCTCGAACCTGGGCTGTCCAAGCTTTGCTTCTTTAACCGCTGAGCTCCCTTTGATGAGGAAAGATACCTGGTTAGCCAGGTGAATCACTAGTTCTGGCTTAATCTCTCGGAACAATTTTGGCAAGAGACAATGTGCAGGTAATCCTATGGAAATGCTGGATGTGGCATTCTAATTGCCTCTTAAGATGGAAGCTGATTCCTCTCATTAATTCCTCTATTTTATTTATTTTTATTTATTTAATTGGATTTATATGCCGCCCCATCTCTGAGGGGACTCAGGGCAGCTTACACAGAAATGTATAAACAATAAATACACCTTTATCAAGTTATCTAATCCAATTATAAAATCTAATTAAAATACCCTTAAATTAAAATTCCCAACCCTGCTCAGTCCAGGCCAGCCTGTACAAACAGCCAAGAGATCACGGCGGAAGGAGCGCAGGTCCGGGGCCAAACGCAGCTCTAGAGGTAGCTGGTTCCAAGGGGGCCCCACAGAGAAGGCCCTCCCCCGGGGGACCGCCAACCGACACTGTCTGGCCGACGGCACCCCCAGGAGGGCCTGCCTGTGGGAGCGTATCGGGAGATCGGACCTCGATGCTGGTAGGAGGCGCTCCTGCAAGTACCCCGGACCCGAGCCATGCAGGGCTTTATATCTTGTGACAAAGATGTTGATTTTTTAAAAAAAGTAGTTAGAAGTCTCTGAACTTGAAAATAAACCCATTGCTGGTATAAGGCTTAAGTGGCATAACTTGGCACCCAGAGATATGTATACTTAAGAAGTAGGGCAGGGATGGGCTTCAAAAAATTTAGCAACTGGTTCTCTGCCCGGTTGCTGGGTGGGCGTGGCCATGGTGGGCGTGGCCTAGTCAGCCTCCTGCACCACGGCAGATTCAGCCTCCCTGGGCTCCGGAGGGCATAAAAACCCGAGCCCAGGAGTTTTTACACTGATGTATTTGCTGTGTTTATTTATATCCCAGCTTTATTACTTTTACAAATAACTCCAGGCAGCAAACATATCCAATACTTCCTCCTCCTTTTTCCCCATAACAACAACCCTGTGAGGTGGCTTGGACTGAGAGAACTGGCTTTCGTAGCTAAGGTGGGACTTGAACTCACAAGTTGTTCATTTTCTAGCTTACTGCCAAAACCACCAGACTGTATATAGGAATACAGGCAGTTTGGTGTTTCTTGGACAGCCAGAGAGAAAAGAAATCCTTTCCATTCAGTTTGGACAATTCCAAGACTAGAAACAGCACTAAGAATGTTTTATTGCATATCAAACCATTAACCATTTGTGCACCAAGAAAGAATCAGGTTGCTTGCGAAAAAAGTAGCTCACTAGGCAGGTCATGCAACTCTGCAAACCCATCCCTTTAATTAGGTTTAAACATAGACTAAGCCTACATGATACAATCAATACCATGTTTCATTTACAATGCTTATTTGCAAGACGTGATTATCTGTAATATGGGCATAAGTTCTGGGATCACATGGGAAAGCTTTGAAGAGCCCACATCGACTTGCAGATAGTCCTTGAATTACAACGGTAATTGAGCCCACTATTTTAGTCGTAATTTGTATTAGGTGGGTCAGCACATGTCCATAACCAATTTTACTATGATTTTTGTAGCGGTCGTTAAGCAAACCCATTGTTCACTATAAGGTGTGGGATGTTGTGGGTTTTTTTTTACCAGTTTCCAGCCAAAAAACACACTGTAAAATGCAGTCATGTGACTGCAGGGCACTGCAAACAGCCATAAATGCTGGCCAGTTGCCAAGGTCCCAAAATGCAGACCATGTGACATTAGAACTTTGAATCTGGATTGTAAGCAACTTTGGGAGCAGTCTGTTGTAGCCTCAGGTAGTTGCTAAGTGGCTATAAGTCAAGGACTACCTGTAGTTGGAAATTAACTAATTTCCTCCTCCAATTGGAGTTGACTGCCAGATGACGTGTTAATCCTAAATGACCCCATTAAGATGATCGCTTGATCTTCACCTGATAGCATCTTCCCAAAAGTTTCCTTCGTGCAGCCCAATGATGTGCAACAGCCATTATTTATACTACTTTCCATTCTCAAGTTCTCCATCTGGTCACCTGTGGTTGAGTTGTAGGACAAGAGGATTTTCACGTGGCACCAGGCTGTGGAAAAGCAGCTCCTTTATTGTCTTTGAACAGCCAGTTCCTTACATGGCCCTTTGCTGAATCATCGAATATATTTATTCTGAAATATATTTATTTTGTTCTGCCAAAGTGCCACTCTGGTCCAAGTTTTCATTCCCTTCTCTAAAGTGTTTGGATGACATTAACTTTAGACTTCTCTGTTTGTTGGTTTTTTTTTACCCCTTTAAGGATTTCAGTAGTTGCTTTGGGTTAAATTGGTTTAAGCTATTTGGGGGGCCTAGTTAGTCTGAAACAAAATTAAAACACAAGCAAATCGGTCGATCCACAAAGCTAACTTTGCTCTCACCCATCACAGAGAAGATGTTCTGTCTGTCTTGTATTATATTTCTCCAGACTTTAATGAGCTCATCTAGAATTAATTTTGCCTCCTAATTTTTTTTATCCAGATAGTCCTTGACTTACAACCACAATTGAGCCCAAAATTTCTGTTGAAAGCAAGATATTCGTTAAGTAAATTTTGCCCTATTTTCTCTCCGGCAACACTTGTCAAGTGACTCACTGCAGGCGAGTCTTAAAGTTGCCAAGTTTGAAGACCCCTGGTCTAAGGAGATTCTCAGACATCAGGACAGGGTTGTCCCAAAGGTGCTTTTATTCAAGAGGCAACTGGTTGTTGTTTTTTCCTTTTGAAGATGTTTCGCTTCTCGTCCAAGAAGCGAAACGTCTTCAAAGAAAAAAACAAGAAAAGCCCAGTTGCCTCCTGAAAAAGAACCTTTGAGACAATCATGATCTGGATGACTAAGAATCCCCATAGACTTCTGGACAGATTCATCTCCAACCCAGCAAGAAAGTATAAATCCTTCCCTTCCCCACCATCCAAGTCAGAGCTGAAGAAGCTTCTTGGGTGACCAGTGAAACGTCTCAAAAGCCAAGACCGAGTGGCTGTATGTACCGGCATCTCGAGTTATTTATTTATTTATTTATTTATTCGACTTATATGCCGCCCCCTCTCCAAAGGACTCGGGGCGGCTTACAATTAAAAACAACAATAAATAAATGCATTAAAAGAGTATTAAACAATTAAGCCGAATTAAGATTTTAGAACCCCTAGTTAAAATAACCCCAACCCAAGAGAATCAGCACAGCCCAGATTGTAAAAAGAGCCAAGTTTTCAAATCGTGGCGGAAGGTGCGAAGATTGGGGGCCAAACGGAGGTCCAGCGGAAGGAGATTCCACAGAGTGAGAGCCTCCACAGAGTAGGCCCTCTCCCGGGTCGCCACCAAGCGACACTGTGTCGCAGAAGGCACCCCGAGAGACCCGCCTGTCGCCCGTACAGGGCGGTTAGCATTTGATGTTGGGAGGAGCGTTCCCTAAATAGCCTGGACCCATGCCCTGTAGGACTTTAAATGTTAGCACCAAACCTTGATCTCACCCGAGGGCAACCAGAAGCCAATGCAGGCCGCGCAGGAGGGGTGTAACATGGGAGTATCGGGGAGCTCCCATCACAACCCGCGCGGCCGCATTCTGCACCAGCTGAAGCCTCCGAGTGGTATGCAAGGGCAGTCCAAGTTAGAGAGCATTGCAGTAGTCGAGGCGGGAAATAACGAGGGCCTGAGTGACTGTGCGCAGGGCATCTCGGTCCAGGAATGGGCGTAACTGGCGAACCAGCCGGATCTGGGCAAAGAGTTATCCAGGATATTCCATCTTTGGCTATGGGGAGGAGAGGTGTTACCCCCCCATAGATAGGGCGCGCAACTTGGGTGTCCTCCTGGATGCACAGCTCAGTTTGGAGGAGCAGGTGGGAGCCGTGGCCAGGGGGGCATTCGCCCAGGTTTGCCTGGTGCACCAGTTGCGCCCCTATCTGGATCGAGATTTTATTTATTTATTTATTTATTTTTGGGACTTGTATGCCAACCCATCTCCGAAGACTCGGGGCGGCTCACAATCAAAAACAACAATATATACAATAATAAATAGTTAAGAAAAAATTAAACTAACAAGCCCAAAAAGTTAAATACTAAAAACATATAAACATATAAACATGTAAAACCACCCCATCCAAAGAGGGTCACAGCCCGGATTGGTCGAATAACCAGGTCTTCAGGTCATGGCGGAAGGTGTGGAGATCAGGGGCCAAGCGGAGTCCCAAGGGGAGTTGGTTCCAGAGGTCAGGGGCCGTGACAGAGAAGGCTCGTCGTTGGGGAACCGCCAGCCAGCATTGGCCGGCCGGCAGCCGGCCGACAGGAGGCAACTGGGCTGGCCGACGAGATGCCCTATGCATGGTCACTCATGCGCTCGTCACTTCCCGGCTGGACTACTGCAATGCTCTCTACATGGGGCTGCCCTTGAGGACCACCTGGAGGCTTCAACTTCTGCAGAATGCGGCGACGCGGGTTGTGATGGGAGTGTCCCGATACTCCTATGTCATGCCCCTCCTGCGCATGCTGCATTGGTTACCGGTTGCCCTCCGGGTGAGATTCAAGGTGCTGGTGTTGGCCTATAAAGCCCTGCATGGCTTAGGACCGGGGTACTTGAGGGAGACCCTGCTGCCAATAACGGCTTCCCAACGTCCCGTGCGCTCTCACAGACAGGGCCTCCTTGGGGTGCCGTCGGCCAGACTATGTCGGCTGACGACCCCCCAGGGGTAGGGTCTTCTCTGTGGGAGCACCCGTCCTATGGAACCAGCTGCCCTTGGAGCTTTGGGTGGCTCCTGACCTCCGGTCCTTCCGGCGGGGCCTGAAAACATGGTCGTTCCAACTCGCCGACCTGGACTGAGGAGGGGGATGGGGTTTTTAATTTGAATAGTGTTATTTTTAATTCAGATTATGTCCCTCAGGAGATGGGGCGGCATAGAAATCCAATAAATACATACATACATACATACATACATACATACATACATACATACCAGAAAGTCTTGAAAAAGCACCTGTTCAGAAACAATGTGGTTCAGATTTTGATCTAACTTTCTAGTGGGGAATATTGGATCACCATGTCAACATTCTGAGTAACGCACCCATTGAAAGCAGGACTCTGAGGTAGGGAGGTTCCTCAAAGAACATGGGTGATGACCCGGGGCATGGCACAAAGGCAACACAATCAGTGAATAAGAATGAGTTTTCTTTTTCAGCTCCAACTTTGCCCCCAGTGACCCGGTTACCTTCCGGTCTAGCGAAAAACTCTCCCACAAACCTGCACCAGCCTTTGGCTGCAGATATTCCAGTCCAAACATTGTAAATTGAAAACTTTAAACTATAAATCCATCAAAGCAAGATAAGGTAATTAAATCCAGCAGAGCAAGATAAGGAGTTCCAGAAATGAAGTAAGAAAGCAGTAAATAAAACCAGTTGGGAGGATGCCAGGAACTCAGATAACTGCAGCCAAACACAAGATAAACTCAAGGTTTGTTTCTAAAAACGCCCCTCCCAAACTGCCTCTCCTTTAAACTCCCTTCCCAGGTGTGCCTTGTGAAGGGAATCAGGGCCCTTCCCTCATAAGCCACACAACCCACGTTGCTCTCTTCTCCATTCTTCCCTGCATGCCCTAGGATGAAAAGGGGGTGGGCCTTGGTCTTCCTCTGAACCCCCTCTCCCTTGTTCTGCCTCTGCCCAGCCTGACTCTGCCCTTCCCCAGTTTCCTCCACAGCCAACGGACCCTCTTTCCCTCTCCCAGATGGCTGTTCATCTTCCTCCTCATATTCAGACTCTGATGGGGGCATCACAACATGTTTATTGGATACATCATATCGGCACAGCCAGTGAAAACCAACTCTAAAGGTTCCCATAGTTTTCACCTAATTAAAAGAGTAAAACTCCCCACCCCCCATGTGTCACCAGTCACATTGTCCAATGAATACAGCTGGCAGGCTCCTCTCCTTCCCCAGCCACCTGTTACGATGACCTTGGTTCCCACCAGAAAACATTTTGTTTTGACTGTAAGCTGGGCTATCTAGATCCCCCCTCCCTTCCCCCTTTGTGGCAACTATGAGGCAGCACAAGATGGCTTCAGCCAGGTTCACTTCAGAGTTGACCCACGATGCAATGTATCAACTCAAAAGGGGACACATAGGCAAGCAAAGTTCCTATTAAACCATAGTTTCTCAACCTTGACAACTTTCGGATGTCTGGACTTCAACTCCCAGAATTCCCCATCATAAATACACACAAGTTCTCAGCTGGGGAATTCTGGGATTTGAAGTCCACACATCCAAAAGTTGCCAGTATTGAAAAGCACCGTTTTATACAATTCCCTCCCAAAATTCTACTCCATACAAGGCTGGTCATTGTACTGTATACCTGTTGCATGAACAACCATCCAGAGATCATGTGATGCCTACCTTGTGTAGATTCTGCATTTGCAAAGTTGAAGGTTAACTTCGGGTGCTTGAGATCACGTGGATCTGGTGGCCACTTCTCCAAATGACAAATTGGGAGGACTTGACACCTTTTAATAAAACAAGTTAGTCGGATAGGAAGGATGCTACCAGGCACCTTCTGACTTATAAGACTTTGGAGGTGCTCCCTGCTTTAGCAACTCGATAATCTGAGAAATTCTATGTTTGGCAAGGAGTTCCTGAGTACTGAATCCACTGTTTATAGAGCTGTAACAGGATAGAGAAATAATCTTTTCCCTTATCGTGCAATCTAATAAGAGAAAACTCCATTGTGCAGGATATACTAACCACCAAATAGCTTAGCTGGCCTTTAAGACCTGCATCTGGAATCAAAACATGCTTGAACACAAAATGGATTGTGTGTATTTCCTACCAGCACCACCTTTTCCAGTCTTGGCAAAGTTTTTCTTTTTTCCTTTTCTTGAAAATAACTTTATTAAAAGTTTGGAAAAGAGTGTTAAAAAATAGTACAAACTAAAAAGAAAAAGAAAAAAGTACAGGTAGCCCTCTACTTACAAGAGTTCATTTAGTGACTGTTCAAAGTTGCAACAGCACTAAAAAAAGTGACTTATGACAATTTTTCACGCTTGCGACCATTGCAGCATTCCCAGGATCACATGATCAAAATTTGGACAACTGACTCATATTTATGACGGTCGCAGTCTCCCTGGGGTCTTGTGATCCCCTTTGGTGACCTCCTGACAAGCAAAGTCAATGGGGAGGCCGGATTCACTGAACAACAGTGTTACCAGGGGTGGGATTCTACCAGTTCGCACCTATTCGCTAGAACCGGTTGTTAACATTCTAAGCAGTTCAGAGAACCGGTTGTTAGAAGAAATTACTGGCCTAATCCTGTAAGGAAGGCAGGAAGGAAACATTCTGGTGTTGCTTACAGAAACTGCCTCTCCATTAACCCTTATTACATTCTTGGCAGGACTAGACTTCCTGTCTCAGGAACTTCTCTGGAGTTTTTTTCCTTCCTTTGCTGGTACTTTGCCTGTGTGGAGTGACCATTCAAAGTTACAAAAAAAAAAAAAAAAGAGACTTATGACCATTTTTCACACTTATGACTGTTGCAGCATCCCCACGGTCATGAGGGTCCAGGCGAGGAGATGCGTGCCTCGATGTGAGTGATATTGAGTTGGCCACGCCCAGCCACCAAGCCACGCCCACCCAGTCACATGACCACCAAGCCATGCCCACCATCTAAGCCACGCCCACAGAACCAGTTGTTAAAAATTTGAATCCCACCCCTGAGTGTTACTAACTTAAAAGCTGCAATGGTTCACTCAACAATTGTGGTAAGGAAGGTCGTAAAATGGGGCAAAGCTGACTTATCAAATGGCTCACTTAGCCACAGAAATGTTGGGCTCAATTGTGGTCGTAAGTCAAGGACTACCTGTACAAGATTTTTCTACACACACACAAACACACACACCCTTCCCTCCCACAAGAGGGAACTTCCCACCTTCATCATAGTAAGTGTACAAGTAGACCTCAACTTACAACCCCAATTGAGACCAGAATTTCTATTGCTAAGCATGGTGAGTCATGCCCAGTTTTATGACCCTTTTTGGCACTACCAGTAGTCCTTGAGTTATGACTACAATTGAACCCAAAATTTATGTTACTAAGTGAAACGTTTGTTAAATGTGTTTGTTTTGCGACTTTTCTTGCCATGGCTGTTAAGTGAATCACTGCATTCATTAAATTAGTAACACGGTTGCTAAGGGAATCTGGCTTCCCCATTGACTTTGCTTGTCAGAAGGTCACAAAAGGGGATTTACATGACTCCCTGGGACACTGCAGATGTCATAAATATGAATCAGTTGCCATGGGTCTGAATTTTGATCACGTGATCAAATGCTGCAATGGTCATAAGAGTGAAAAATGATCATAAGTAGCTTTTTAAAGTGCCATTGTAACTTTGAATGGTCACTAAATGAACTGTTGTAAGTCGAGCATTACCTGTAGTGGTAAGCAAATCACTGCAGTTGTTAAGTAAATCATAGAATTATAAACAAATTGGGCCTCCCTCACTGGCTCTGCTTGTCAAAAGCCAGCTGGAAAAGTCACAAATGATATTCAGGTGATTCTGGGACGTTGCAACCATCATAAATACATACCGGTTGCCAAGCATCCAAAATGTTGATCCTATGACCATGGGGATGTTGTGACGGTCATAAATACAAGGACGGTCATAAGTAACTTTTTTCTGTGCCCTGGTAACTTCAAACAGTTGCTAAATAAAGAGTTGTAAGTCAAGGATTGCCTGTAAGCAATTGCATAATCTCTTCCCCTCGTCTTCATTAACAATGAATATAAATATAAAACCTCTTCTTCTCATCATCCATCTCTTCACAATAGGCACATCAAATAAGGAACATCATTTCCAACCCAATTATCAGCAAAACATCCCAACAGACCTCTAAAATATTAATCTATCTTCTTCCTACTTAGTTAGTTAACTTTATTGATTAGCCCATGGGCCATTATCAAAGTGCAGAGTTCCAAACACAAATTATTACAAAAATCTGATTGAAAGCCATTTAGAATTGGAATCGGAATAAAATACAGTTAAAATGAAATTGGAATAAAATACAATTTAAAACAAAATTGAAATAAATATATACACTTTAAAATGAGGCTGGAATAAAATACAATAATTTAATATATGGATAAATAAAATATGATACCATTATATTCCAGTACTTCTTCCCAGCATTATCCCTGAGCTATGGCAGGGTCCGCTTCAACGTTAAAATGTAAACATTACTTAACGCATATAAAACTCAACATTCCATCTCTCAACTCTTAGCTGTAACAAAATCCCATTTAAAAGGCCTGAGAGGGTGTCAATAGCCCAATGCAAACAAAATAAAAGGAAATCAAAGTTTAAACGTAACAAAAGGAGACCGTTTCTCCTTTACAGAAGACAAGCTCCGATGGACCAGTTTTGGCACAGTTCTTATCTGATCCTTGTCAAAGGAGACCAAAAGGAAACACAAACTACAGTGCTGCAGGACTGGGAAGAAGTAAAAAAGAAAATGGCTGATACTGGTCTGGGATTCGAGGATTTGTGCATGCCAGGAGAACCTATAACATTTCACATTAAGTGACTGTCTAGACCTTTTCAGCATCGAGTGCCCAAAGGGCAGGCATTCCCAAAATGTGATACGTGCACGTCCCCTGCACATGTGCCACCGTGCATGTGCCCCGGCCCCCCACATGTATGCGCTTCCCCTGTGTATGCACATGCATCCCCGCATACAAGCATCCCTGTGCATGTGGCCCCAATGCATGCACCCCTTCCCCCCCACACATGCGCAGCAGAAACCCAAAGACCAGCTGGCCGGCGGGAGGCACATGCATGCAAAGCGGAGCTGAGCTGGGGCAATGGCTCGCATGCCCACAGAGAGGGCTCTGAGTGCCACCTCTGGCACACAGGCCATAGGTTTGCCATCATGGGTCTAGATTTTTAAAAACCTCCAGTGATGGGGCACCCACAGCTTCTGAAGGCAAGCTGTTCCACTGGTTAATTGTCCTCACTGTTAGGAAGTTTCTCCTCAATTCCAGGTTGCTTCTGTCTCCTTGATTCATTTCCATCCATTGTTTCTTGTCTTCTCTTTTGATGCTTTGGAGAATAATGTGACCCCCTCTTCTTCTTTGTGGCAGTCCCTCAAGTACTGGAAGGCTGCTATCATGTCACTCCTAATTCTTCTTTTCTTTAGGACAGCCAGGCCCAAATCCTGCAGCCGTTCTTCACATGCTTTAGTCTCTAGGCCTTTGATCATCTCAGATCATCTCAATCATGGGGACCACATGACCACAGAAGGGGTCTTCGAACAAGGCTGGCTCCCTCGGCTACAAACACCGCCCCCTAGAGTCAGACACAACTGGACAGGGGAAATCTTTACTTTTACTTTCTGCTGAATCCTACTCATTGCTACTTTTCTTTATAGTTTTGGGACTCCTCTGCCTCCAGAGTGTACCCCTGTCGGGTAGAATTTAAAAGCTAGGAAGTAAGAGTCCCTGCGCATTTAACTCAGCTAGTCATTGCCGACTCTAGGGGGCAGTGCTCATCTCTGTTTCAGGGACATTGAGCCAGCGCTGTCCAAAGACATTGCCATGGTCACATGGCCAACATGTCATGGAGCGCTACTACCTTCCCACTGAAGTGGTACGTGTTTATCTATTCACATTTGCATGCTTTGGAACTGCTAGTTTTGGCAGGAGCTGGGGCGAGCATGGGAAAATCTAGGAAGGTGGCTGTGATGACCCGTATCCTCTCAAAATAACCCCAAACCCAAAACATGAATTAAAGTCCGGCAAATGCCTTCAACTTAACTGTTTTATTAGTCACAGTTTACAGTCCCAAAAGTAAATAATGAGGCAAAAGGAAAAACAAAAACAAACCGTAGTGGCGAGAGTTCCGAAATCAAACCAAGATAAGTAATCATACGTTCCAAGCAGATAACCTGGCAAAGTCCTTGGGAAGAACGCCAACAAAGATAAACCTCCTTCAAAGGAAACACTAACTTTGACTCCAGCAATTTTGAATATGCAGTTACAAACTTATATACATAGCTCCCAGCTGTAAGCCCTGAGGAGGATCATGGCCCTCTCCTCCCGAGTAGACCATGCTTTTCCCTGATCCTCTCCTCTCTGCGTGCCCTGGGATGGATAGGGGATGGGCCTGGATCCTCTTCTGATTGCTCAGCCGGCCTCTGCCCTTCCCCAGCCTCCTCCACCACCTCTGGAGCTACACGCCCACTCCCTGTTGGCTGTTCCTCCTCTTCCTCGGAGTCAGTCTCCACCAGGGGCATGACAAATCGCATTTTTCCTGCAAGGCTAAAAAGAGAGTACTGGGCAGTCCCCAACTTATCACCGTAAATGAGCCTGCCCATCAGTCATTAAGTAGTGATGGTTGTAAAACGGATCACCCACTCAAATTTACAGTCTTTTTTGCAGCAGCAGCCATTAAGTGAACATGCCAATTAAGTGAACTAATGGTCTTTTATGGGCAGTTTTACTGAAAACTAGAAGAAGATGCCTATTTTGGCGGGAAGAGGGCAGTAAAAACATAATAAACCATGCTCATGTGATCGTGGGACCCTAGAAACAGCCCTAGATACCAGCCAATCCAACATGGGGTCACATGACCAGGAGCCAGCCACCAGAACTTTGAATATGGGTCATAAGTCCCTGTGGGGAGATTTACTGTAACTTCAAATGGCTTCTAAGCAATTGGTCATAAGTTGAGGATCTGTATGTTCCTAAATGCTCAAGGCTTTAATTCTCATTCATTTGGCAATTTATCGTGCATGGACCTGCTATTTATTCTTAGTTCAAAGTTTAATAGTGATTCATCATCTTTTAAAACGATGGAACATATTGTGTTATTTGTAACCTCATTTGTATTTTACTCTCTTATTCTTTTTGCTTCCCTTATTCCTGTTGCTTTATTTCTTTTCTTAAAATGTCTAATTAAAGAAAATTCTTTAGCATGTCATATACCAGAGTCCATTTTGGCCAGGAGAAGCATGGACAGTGACTTCTCATACAATAAAATAAAGGATGTTATTTGGGGTAGAAAGGTCTTTCGGCTGGACATCTTTTCCCAGTTCAGGGATTTTGAAGTCTTTAACAGTCTTTATTTTGGAGTAACATTGCCACCTGGTGGATGCTATGGAAACAGGCTAGCTTCCTTTTTTTTTTAAATTAATGTTTAAAAGGAAACAAAAGCTAACAAGAATTAATATAAGTAAAGAAAAAAAGAAAAGAAAAAGTCTAAAGTGCAAAAATAAAGAAGGAAAAAATAAAAAATAGATTTTCTATGTAGTAGACATTCTTTATAGCAAATATAAGTACAAATACAAAATTACGTCTTATTCCATGGTTTTAAAAAGTCTTTTTGTACTACCGTGTTTCCCCGAAAATAAGACCTACCCCGAAAGTAAGACCTAGCACTATTTTCTAAACCTGCCCTAATATAAGACCTACCCCGAAAATAAGACCTAGTGTAAATCTCCAGTTCCAGGAAGACTTTTCAGGGAGCAACCGTGCACCCGAAACACCCCCTACACACTCACACCCACTATTTGGCACCATAAATATATAAGACCTACCCCGAAAATAAGACCTAGTGTGTTTTTGGGAGCCAAAAAAAATATAAGACAGTGTCTTATTTTTGGGGAAACACAGTAACTTCTTTTTACTAATGAAACCGTAATTAATTTCATTTTTTTTCTATTTCATGACAAAAATCTATAAGGGGGTTTCCAGTCAACTGTAAATAAAAATATTTTCTCTAATTAAACAAGTTAATTTAGCCATCTCTGCCAGTTCCATCATCTTCCTGTATTGTGGATAGTGCCAGACCTTTCCACTTTTGAGCATGTAATAATCTTGCCTCCTTCTTAAGCAAAGAGAATGACTGGTCCAAAGTCACTCAGCCAGGCTTCATGGCTAGGGCAGGACTAGAACTCCCAGTCTCCTGGTGAGATTGGCCCAAAGTTACCCAACTAGCTTTTATGCCTAAGGCAGGATTAGAATTCATGGTTCCTTATCTGTAGCCTGATGCCTTAACCACTACACCAAACTAACTCTCATATTTGGGGTACTAATATTTTTATTAGTAGGTAACTATGGGTCCATGGGGCGGGTTCAGTATAGAAATGCTTTTTTTTTAATGCCTTTGAATCAGTGTTGACTCCTGGCAACTGCCTGGACAGGTCCCTGCAGTTTTGTTGCAAAATTGTAGAAGTGGCTTGACAATGGATAACTTCCAATCTCAGAAGGCTATAAACTATAAAGTCTTTTAATTCCTGGGCTGGATCCCAGCAAATACAATCCATTGGCTGACAAAGCATTAACAACCTCTCCCCAACTCACTATAACACCAAAGCATTTCGGGATTGCCGGCTTTGGAAAGGCTCTTAGGGAAAAAAAGCAAAGAAGGTATTTTTAAGTCGTTTTGGTCTCTAAATTGTTGGCAAATGCCAGGCGTTTAAAAGAAAAGCCGTATGACCTTGCAAAGGGTTGTTTGAAATCAATGGGGAATCGTTTAATCTGGAACAGCGTTTCATAACCGTGGCAACTTGTGTGGACTTTGACTCCCAGAATTCCCCAACCCCAATAAGGACGTTCACGCTTCTTCCAAAGTGCCAAGATTGAGAAATGCTGTTTTAGAGTGAGTCCCCCTCAGATACTGTGGTAATAAAAACAAGGATGATGAAGGGTTCTTTTCTAAGGAACACCTTGTGATGGAGGTAGGCCTAACCCTCATTAAGGTTTAAAAAGGCTGGATCCCTGCCTAAACACAGAATAAAATCTATGCAGTGTACAGATAGTCCTTGATTAATAATAGTTCATTTAGTGACCATTCAAAGTTATGCCAGCACTAAAAAAAGGTGATTCATGACCGTTTTTCACACTTACAATCATTGCAGCATCTCCAGGGTCACATGATCAAAATTCAGATGCTTAGCAACTGACTCCTATTTATGACGGTTGCAGTGTCCTGGGGAGTCATATGATCCCCTTTTGTGACCTGACAAGCAAAATCAATGGGGAAAGCCAGATTCACTTAACAACCGGGTTATTAACTTAACAACTGCCGTGATACACTTAACAGCTGTGGCAAGAAAGGTCATAAAATGGGGCAAAATTCATTTAATTCATTGACTTGCATAGTAACATAAATGTTGTGCTCAATTGTGGCCGTGAGTTGAGGATTACCTGTTAAAGCAACTGGGTTTTTAATTTGAAGCATGGATAACTTCGATGTGAACGGCTCCCCAGGGATGAGAATGAATGATATATAGGAAACTAGCTTAATATTGCCTGCTCACTCTTTCCTCAAACTGAGCTTGTCTGGATGAGGGCTAGTGAATGTAAGGACCCAAACACGTTGGAAGGATACCACGTTTGAGCCACCAAACTGCACCTGTACATTTAGAAGATTCTAAATTCAGATTTTGCTCCTTTGCCCCCTTTCTTGGGCTAGAATTGACCGATAACTCTGGGCTGTGGCCCTTGCAAGTCCACCATTCTTTTTCAGAAGACAGGGACGTCCAGAGAAGGTGACGTGTTTTTTTTCCTTCATCTCACATCACCTTGACAATGCTGCCTTGTTTGGATGATCTTGAAAGCTCATTCTTTCCCAAAGTATCAAAAAACATAAGAACATATTGAAATCATTTGCTTTGGGAAGGCCTTTTTCCAAACACAGAATAAAAGGGGGAAAAAAAATCTTGCTGAAGCATACATGTTTTGGCTGCATTATTATAGTACAAGAACTTAATGGATAAAGATTTTTGGGGGATATTTATGTGATCCTCACTAGAGCCGTAAATGGGGCAAACGTTTGATGTACAGTTCAACTCAAAATTTCCACTAACAACAAAAATCATTCAAGAGACCATTTGGGGTTTTTTCCTATATAAAAATATTTTTAAAAGTCGTCTTAGCTCTTTGATGCCAACTTGGAGTTAATTCCACCAATGGCATTGGTCTCCTTCTGCTGGCATTTGATTTGCTTCAGTGGTTTTATATTAGTTGAAGGAAAAAATTAGCATGGGCCAAACCTTTGAAAACATTATGAAGTGATGCTGGATCTTAGACCTGGATTAAAATAGGAATACAGAGATGAAGTAAGGAAAAACAAAACCATTATTGTTGCTATTATTATTATTATGGTGCGTAGCCTGCCTTTCTCCCCAGAGGGAATGAAACTTCTAGAGATTCTTCTATGATTTTTTTTCTTTAAAAAGTTTCTTAAACAGAAGCCATTATAGGAAATGAGTTTCAGTTTTGCACTATTGAACAGAAATACAAAGCACCTCCTCTGAGCACCGTTTTCCAGTGCTAATGTGCTAATTGTTGTTTTAAGGGACTTTGATTTCTACAGCTAACTTGTGACACTCCTGAATGTTGTCATTTAGAAATGGAAGCCAATAATGTTGAAATTTGGAAGTCGAGTCTGAGTTTGTCATGTCACCAAATAGAAATCTTGCAAAGCCCTCAGATTGTCTCAGAGAGATTCAAGTCTATAGGCATGTCAAATTCAGTGTTATGTATGTGAAACATCTCAAATTCGAACGATTATTCTCAGCTTAAAGCTGAGCTGTTTTGAGATCAGAAGAGTGATAGAAAATTTCCAACATGTTGAGTTTTTGATGTTCTCAGAACTTGGTTGTTTTCTTACCATTACCAGGTTAGGTCAAAACAAAACAAACAACTGAGTTCAGAGACAATCAATAATTCAACTGGTCAACCTTGAGGTACATATCTTCTCTCCTGTTGGACCTTCTGATAGGATCCAAGTGACCCGTTTTACGCTTGAAGACGCTGTTTTGAGCTCAGAATGGTTCCAAATATTCTCCACGACCCAGAAGACCCTTTTGAAGAGTCTTCTTGCTTTAGAGAGTTTTGCTTTGGCAGCAAGTTCCCTCAGGACTTGCAGCAAAGGGCCCTCCTGTGTCAGGAAAAGAGCTGAGGACTGCCTGTCTCTGAAAGTCAAAGCTTGCCTTCTTTGGCCTCTGCCAAGATGCTCAGCCTGCCTTGAGTGACATGTCCTTCATGTCTTCACAGATATGCCTCCACTGCTGCCGATGGACCTCAAGGGGGAACCTGGACCACCGGGAAAGCCGGGCCCAAGAGGACCACCTGGACCGCCAGGCTATCCTGGGAAACCAGGCACTGGGAAACCAGGACTTCATGGGCAACCTGGACCTGCTGGGCCCCCTGGCTTTTCTGGTATTGGCAAACCTGGTCTTCCGGGACTTCCGGGCAAGGCTGGCATGAAGGGGATGCCAGGGCCAGCAGGGGAGATTGGCCCACGAGGAGACCAAGGACTGCGGGGCTGGCCAGGGCCACCGGGATTGCCTGGGCCTGCTGGGCTCTCTGTGAATGGAAAACCAGGGCCAAACGGGGGTCCAGGGCTCCCTGGATTCCGGGGAGAACCTGGGCCCAAAGGAGAACCTGGCCTGCGAGGCGAGCGTGGAGCAAAGGGAGAGAGTGGCGTGGGGAAGCCCGGATTGCCAGGCCCCGAGGGAATGGGGGACTGCCTGGCCCTGCAGGGCCTCCAGGGCCTTCTGGCCTTGGAAAACCTGGCTTGGATGGCTTGCCCGGGACTCCGGGGATCAAAGGGGACTTGGGGCTTCCGGGTGAGCCAGGGCTAAGTGGACAACCTGGGCCTATGGGCCCTCGTGGTCCTCCAGGTGTGGATGGCACTGGACTGCCTGGCATAGCTGGCATGCCGGGTCTGCCAGGCCCTTTGGGGCCCAAGGGTGAACCTGGCCTGCGTGGCCTTCCAGGGCTGCCTGGCACTACAGGGTATGGGAAACCAGGGCTCCCTGGCTTCAAGGGGGACCGTGGGCAACCAGGAGTGCCAGGAATAATTGGTGATAAAGGGGAGCCCGGGATGGATGGAGAGCCAGGGGAGATGGGGCCCCATGGCCTGGCTGGGGTCCCTGGCCCTCAGGGTATCATGGGTTTGCCAGGCAAGCATGGGCTCCCCGGCACAAAAGGTGAAGTAGGGCCAAGTGGGCCTGTAGGACCCCCAGGCCTGCGGGGAGACCAGGGACCCAATGGTTTTGTGGGCAAGCCAGGGATTCCTGGGGAGAGAGGGCTTCCCGGTGCCACAGGGATGCCTGGCCCAATGGGTCCCAAGGGGGAAGGTGGCTTCATGGGTCTTCCTGGGGCTCCAGGCCCTTCTGGGCTCCATGGGTCAAAGGGAGACTCTGGGATCCCAGGCCAACCAGGCCTCAGAGGCCCTTCAGGAATACCAGGTTTACAAGGCCCCTTGGGTCCCATGGGTCCCCAGGGTTTGACAGGCCTGAAAGGTGAGCCTGGGCTCCCAGGGGCCCCGGGAATCAGCAGAGTTGGAGAGCCAGGCATGATAGGTCCCGCTGGCCCTCCAGGGGTTCCTGGAAACCCTGGAATCACTGGGCTCCCAGGGATCCCAGGACCTCCAGGTCCACCTGGGGCCCCAGGAGTGTTGCCTGCCACAGAGTTTCAGGGCCACCACTTACCCAACGGAAATGTTGACGGAGCAGTGTTGGGGAACGGCAAGTCCGGGAAACCCCAGTTTGGTCGAGGGGAACTCTCTGCCCAAATGTTGCCAGCTTTCACCGCCATCCTGAGTTCGCCTTTCCCAGCCTCAGGAATGCCTGTAAAATTCGACAGGACTTTGTACAATGGGCAGAACGGCTATAACCCAGGAACGGGCATCTTCACTTGCCCTATTTCTGGCATCTATTACTTTGCCTATCACGTCCATGTGAAAGGAACCAACGTCTGGGTGGCCCTTTACAAAAACAACGTGCCGGCCACCTACACTTACGACGAGTACAAAAAAGGCTATTTAGACCAAGCGTCGGGCAGCGCCGTGCTTGAACTCAAGGAAAACGACCAAGTCTGGATCCAGATGCCGTCAGACCAAGCCAACGGTCTGTACTCCACCGAATACATCCATTCGTCTTTTTCTGGATTCCTTCTCTGCCCCACATAACGGCTGTTGGGAGTTGCTCTTTTCTCCCCTTGAGTCATAAACTTGTCTTTTTTGGAAAATAAAAAATAAAAAATAGGAAAGTCACTGGGAAGAATGGTGCGAGCCACGATCGCTTTGACCCAGCCAAGAAGAGCATCCGGGAAAGAGAATCGTTGTTGCTGGATCTCCTGGGGATTTGGAATTTGATTTATCCTTAGGACGGCATGGCCTGGCAAGCCCACAGATGCTGCCCGTCACGTCTTTGGGGCCCTTGAAAGTCTGAAAGGGTTGCGAAAGCTGTGCCAACAAAAGTCACTTTTAACGTTGTGGGGTTTTTTTTTTTTTAAAATCAGCTTAAGGCACCTCCTTCCTTTGTGTTAGTTCTTTTAAAATGTGATTTCGGTCGACGCCCGAGGCATAACGAAGACCCAGAAGGGTGAATTATGAAATTGTGAACTGCTTTGCTCTAAGCATCTCTTATGCAAGGCTCTGTGTATCTTTAAAGCA
This sequence comes from Naja naja, assembly GCA_009733165.1. Classification (NCBI taxonomy): domain Eukaryota; kingdom Metazoa; phylum Chordata; class Lepidosauria; order Squamata; family Elapidae; genus Naja; species Naja naja. The sequence continues at coordinate 7,246,048 of CM019160.1, read as the reverse complement.
TCCCGTTCGGTGTTTATGCGAAAAGAGATGACAAAGGAACTCTTTATTTCAAAGCCATACAGAGACTTCTAAAATCAACTGGAAAAAGCTGGACTCTGTAAATCATGCGTTTAATAGCCCAGGGTTATATAAACCGGTCAAATGTCCATCACGTGCAAGGCAGTAGTTTAAATAAATAAATATATTTCTATGGATATCTGAGTATTAAAGCACTGCAGATATTGCTAATTTTATATATATATATACCTATATATATAAAAGACTGAATTGTGTTAAGTTCAAACACCTTGTTTCCTCAGGATCTGCAGACTGTTGACGAAGGTGGCAGTACCAAACTCCATACAATATTTGATATCTCTTCTTTTTAAGTAAAATTCTTCAGCGTAATTTCCACAACGGTGCTAAGTAATATTTTTCTTAATATTAGGTCCTTTAAAAGACATTTTGAGTAGTGCAATATCCTTTTTAAAAAAAAAGATGCAAAGTTTAGGCTTTGAGTTTTTGCGTTGTTTTTTAAAGTAGCCATCTTTACCCGTTAAATACAAAAAAGAGGGTTTTGTCATCCAAAGAAATGAAAAATACACACTAAGGATTTCTTTCTGCCTAAATTGTGGACAACATAGATGGATTTAATTAACTATTCTTTTTAAAGATCCTGAAATGGCCAGAACAGCTTAGTATGTTTTTCAGATTTATTGTAAACTTACATACATTTAAACAACTCAAACCGCAACAACAATTGCAATCAACGCTGAATTTGTTGACAAATATTCCAGGTTGACACAAGTGAAAAACACCACGCCTTGGACTGTAAAAAGAGCAGCAAGAGAAAACTGCTGGGGAATAAAATATTTGGGTCATCTGCTATTACAAATATTATACCAACTGCCTTTTTTTCCCTTCCATCCTTCTTTTAAAAAAAAAAAATCTAATTCCATCTGGTTGTTTTATAAATTCCTAAAGATGACAATAATCCTAATGACATACTCTACTTGCAAAATAACTTCTTTATTTTCACCCTTCGTTTCCCTCAGGCTAAAATTGAAGGAGCCATGGAAGGGCACATTTTCTGTGTGCCCGATACTCAAAAGGCCAATTTTAGAGGCTTGTGTTCTTGTTTCAAGTCTATTTTCCTGTGGACAACAGCCTTTTGGTTCAACTCATGACATCATTCATTCAAAGAAAATATGTTACTGTTTAGCAAAATCTGAACTGGTGGGGTGGGGGAATGAAGCATTCTAAGAGCAGAAGAGAATCACATAAATCCAGGTTTTTGCTCTAGGTGCCCAGAGCATCGTTTATTTATAACATGCTCTACTGCACATTAAAAAAAAATCTCTTTCTATGTATACAGGCAGTCCTTGACTTACTATCACAATTGAGCCCAAAATTTTCTGATGCTAAGACAGTTATGTGAGTTTTGCCTTTTTATGACCTTCCTTGTCATAATGGTTAAGTGAATCCCTGCACTGTTAAATTAGTACCCCAGTTGTAAAATGAATCTGGCTTCCCAATTGACTTTGCTCATCAGCAGTCGCAAAAGGGCATTACGTAGCCCCGGGACACTGCAACCGTCGTAAGTATGGGTCAGTTGCCAAGCATCTGAATTTGGATCCTGGGACCATGGGGGTGCTGCAATGGTCATAAGCTTGAAAAATGGTCGTAAGACACTTTTTTTCAGTGTCGTCGTAACTTAGGTCACTAAATTGAATGGTTGTAAGTCGAGGACTCGCTGTATTGGTCATTTGTGTGCTGACCACCACAAAACAAGAGGAGGCAACATTTCCTCCAATTTCAAACAACAGGGAAAAGATTTCTGAAGTTTTACAACCTGATTATTTTTCTCCTCATAGAAAGCATGACCCTTCTATACGTTAATGCATTATAAACGTTAGCAAAAAAGCAGCGATCACATACAGGACGATGAAGCACAGGCAGAAGAGGTTAATCCTTAGCTTATCTTTGCTGAGATTTACAGCATCTAATCTTTTGTCAGAAAAGACTTGGGTTTTGCATTTGGGAGAACTTGTACGAAGTGAGTTTCAGTCAGCCAAAAACGCAGGCCTGGAACGCCCTTACAATGTGTATCTTCATATACCACTGGGATATCCTTAAACAAACATTGTGCTAATATCTTTGTTTCTACTATATAGAGGATTTTTTTTTTCAGTTTTGTAAATACTTATGTTACATGCACTGTTCATAGTAAATTTTGTTTTGAAATGCACTCTTGTTTTGCGATCAGAAACTGGCCTTCACTTCTGAACTGAAATTACACTTGATTGTATGGATCCAACTTCAATAAATCTTATTTTACAGAGATTTGTTTGTATATCCAGTTATCGCCTGCAAATATATGTACATATATTGGCAACGTATTTACAGAGCAACCCACCTTTAGGTCCATACGCTGTGAAAGAGAGAAAAAAAAATCAGATGGCTTATAAGCCAACATGCATGCAATTCCCTCTCTAGTTAAGGATCAGATGGCCTGCACTCTTGGGACAGTCCTTGAGGTTCTTTTGATTAATCAAAACAAGGAGTGAAAAGAATTCCAGGGGAGTCATTTTTTTCAATTAGTTTGTTCAGGCCAGGAGGAATCTAGACACCTAGCCTGGCTTTTCCCAATTTTTTAAAAATCTCTTTAGGATTAGGATCTCTTGACCAGCTTTTTCTTTGTCTCCCACCAACCAGTGCGGGCCCACAGAGTTGGCCTCCTCAGGGTGCCGTTGGCCAAACAATGTTGGCTGGCGGCCCCCAGGGGGAGGGCCTTCTCTGTGGCTGCCCCTGCCCTCTGGAATGAGCTACCGGTAGAGATCCGGATTGTCCCCGACCTGAGAGCCTTTCGCTGCGCCCTTAAAACATGGCTGTTTAAGCAAGCCGATCTATCCCCATGAGATATTTTAAATTTTTTGATTGGAATTATTGTTTTTTAACCATTGTTTTTAAATTTTTAAAATTTGATATGGGTGGGGCTTAAATGAGTTTAATTTTATTTTAATATTTGTATTGTATGTTTTTTAATTGCCCTGTAAACCGCCCTGAGTCCCTTTGGGGAGAAGGGCGGTATATAAAACCAATTAATAATAATAATAATAGTCTACGTGGGCTAATAATACTTTTGCCTGAAATCTTCTATAAAAGGAATTCTTCGTTAAATGAAAAACGTCACTTTGAATCTCTCCTTTGATTTTGGGGTTTCCTTGGTGCTCTCTTGAGCTTGTTTTCTTGCAGCCGTTTCTTTACCAAACCAGTTAACATCATCAGTGTTACAAGGGAATGTGGTTGGTTGGTTTTCCTTTCTATCTTCAGTCCAGAAGTTCTTATTTTCTGTTTTTAAAGTGCTTCCGTATTAATGGCCCAGTTTAGCATGCATCTATGTATGAATGCCAAATTGTGCATTATCTATCTGTAGATTTGCTTCCTTTGTGACAAATGTTTTTATCCTTTCTTCTTCTTCAATAACTGAAGACTGGGTAAAATAAATCACTTCTCAACTCCTTCCCTTGAATCCTTCACCTTTCCCTAATGGAAATGACTCTACTAAACTCCCCCATAGACTATTAAGTGTTAATTTGATTGCCTTGTGTGCCATTAGCCTCAATTACTTTTGTTAAACTCCCCATAGTTTGTTAACTGCTTATTAATTTGATTGCCCTGCATGATATTAACCTTAAGTAGAACTGATTACTAATTAGACTTTCACTTTTCAGCTGCCAAAATGCTTAAGCTTGATTAACAGTGGCTATGTCCTAACAAAACTGGCACTCTAGGAGGTCCCAAATCCACCTGGGTTGTGAATGATGTGTACCTGATCAACCTTGGTGGCTCAGGCTGTTAATTGCCTGCACTTAAGTTCCAGCTGCCTACAACTGCTGTAGGCTCGAATCCCACCAGGCTCAAGGTTGACTCAGCCTTCCATCCTCTCGGGGTAGGTAAATTGAGGACCCAAGATTGTTGGGGGCAGTAAGCTGACCTTGTAAAAATGCCGCTTAGTAATAAGCAGGCATATACAATGGAATGAAGGCTATTGCTGAGCACACTGGGTTGCATCCCAAAAATTGTAAGCCGCCCTGAGTCTCCGGAGAAGGGCGGCATATAAATGTAATTTAAAAAAAAAAACCCAGTGTGCTTTACCTGGCTTCCATTATCAGCCCATCCAATGCACTTTGCTCTAAATAAACTGCAGTAAATTCCTTAGTACCTCCAATTATTTGTTTATTAAATATGCCACCCACTTCACTACTGAAGTGACTCTGGATGGCTATTGGTGTTTGCAGAAATGGGATTAATACCTCTATTAATACCATCCCATAAACCTGCTATTCAGAGGTGGACTGATTGGGCAGGATGTAGTGTTACAAAATACCCTGGCTCAACTTGAGTTGCTTGCTTTACTCATGAAGCCAGCAGAGACACATCGATCCATCTTAGCTTTTAAAAAGCGGTAAAATTTATTAATGCCAGCATTACAGTTAATACGTTTAAAGGTATTTCTGGTATTCTAGTATTAAAGTTCCAATTGCCCATAGAAGCAGCTCGGCCTGATGACTCTCAATCTAATAGTTGGTTGAACTGCAAACTTAACATATTTGTCCAAACTTAGTCCCGTCTCAAGTTTTCTGGGGTGAGGATCTGCTTGGGAAACTGTCACGAAGGCCATCTGCTGCAGAGAGAACACCCGATACAACGAACTAAAGAGAATTCTAACCAAGATTAATTACAAAAATTTCAAAATTAGGGAACAAAACAGCAAAAGGAGAAAAGGATGGGTGAACAGTGACTATGTGGCTGAAAAGAATTGGCACTTCTGAACATGCAGCCACAGCAGAAACCTTTGACAGGGAGCCATTCACTACGGCCTGGGCCTTCTTTGAAGGAATAGAGACTCTCCTGTTGTGGACATGGTTCGCTTCCTTTGGTACATGATGCAAAACTATAGACCAGATTACCGGGTGTCAAATCCTTATTCATGGCTCAAGCTGGCTGGTGGTAGAGTTCGTACAAGCCATCCGCCAGCTTCTCTGTCTGCTCATAGGCTTCACAGCTCTCTCTCCAACTTTGGGGCACCTGCTCTTCCCCATAAAATGCCCCTGCAATGGCTCCTGCCATGGTTGCAATCGTATCCGTGTCCCCGCCCAGTAAGATGCAGTACATAATGGTCCGTTGCAGACAGTTGTAGCTATCAGGAACATCTGGGTGAGATTCCATGCAACGCAGGAACGAGTAGATTGCAGTGGGGACAGAATGCAGGGCTGCGATGCCGTTGCCTGCATTGAATCAAAAGGTTCCATTACTTTTACAGAACAGAGCCGCGGTGGCACAGTGGTTAGAAGGCAGTACTGCAGGCTACTTCTGACTGCCGGGTGACTGCAATTTGGCAGTTCAACTCTCACCAGTTGACTCAACCTTCCATCCTTCTGAGGTGGGTAAAACGAGGACCTAGGTTGCTAGGGGCAATAGGCTGACTCTATAAACTGCTTAGGGAAGGCTGCAAAGCACTGTGAAGCAGTATATAAGTCTATTGCTATCTAGTCTTCTGCCACCAGTGAATGCAAAGTGAACCAGTGAAGACATAAAAAAGCAAATATTGTGTATGCACCAATGCCCACTGAGTCTTGTTTACCTTCCAAGGAACGACCTGCAAATATGTCCTCCAAGAATACTGAAAGAATGGAAGTACAGGTAGTCCTTGACTTATGACCACAACTAAGCCCAAAATTTCTGTCGCTAAATGAGACATTTGTTAAGTGAGTTTTGCCCCATTTTATGAACTTTCTTGCCAGAGTTGTTAAGTGGATCACTGCAGTTGTTCAGTTAGTAACATGGTTGTTAAGTGAATCTGGCTTCCCCATTGACTTTGTTTGTCAGGTGTGCAAAAGGGGATCACATGACCCAGGGACACTGCAACCGTCATAAATAAGGGCCTGTTGCCAAGCACCTGAATTTTGGTCATGTGATTATGGGAATGCCGCAATGGTTCCAAGTGTGAAAAACAGTCATGTCCCTTGTTTCAATGCCATTGTAATTTCCAACTGTCATAGAACAAGCTGTTGTAAGTTGTTTCTGTTCAGTACAACAGAAACAATTCCTAGACTTGGACCTCTATGCTCTTCCCTCAGCAACAGCAATTTTAATGCCAGGCAAGAGCTCCACAACTGTTTGTACTGGGGTAAGGAGTACCAGTCTCCACCTTCACAGGAATCGTAAAAAAAGCCAAACGTAGGAATGGAGCCCATTAAAAATATCTTCAACAAAGTCAAACCAACATAATCGAAGCTTTGGAGAAGTCCAAAAGTATTTTATGCAATTATGTTTCTTCCATTCAATCGCGTCCTCTGAGACTGCCAGGGCAAATCCCTGCAGTTTTTTCTCAACAAGATTTGGCGTTAAGTGGTTTGTCATTGCCTCGTTCCTGGGACTGAAATAGGGGGATTGGGCCAAAGTCACCCAGCTGGCCCTAAATGGAACTGGAATTCACACATTCCCGGTTTCTAGCCTGATACCTTAAACCACTAGACCAAACTGGCTGTCTATGCCAACGTTACACCGGTATTATTACTGGTTCTGAGCATCTAATAACTGGAGATAAAACTCCTCTAAATGCAGAACTTACATTCGTAATCACATGGAGCTAACCAGAGTCACCTTACTGGGGAGACGGCTGACATATAAATTTAGTAAATAAATGAGAAACTAAATTGAATCTTAACACTTTTCCCCTACATCTATTCCAACACCCTGTTACAGTGATGTTCAATAGGCCAAATAAGCGCAGTATAAGTTTTATACTTACACAGCTTAAGTATCTCAAACTTCATGCCTGTTAATTTCATTCTGTTTCCTCTTTCTCAAGGTACATACCGTATTTTTCAGTGTATAAGACTTCCCCCCCCACAAAACTGGGTGGAAATGTCTGTGCATCTTATAGTCAATGTTGCCGAAGGCCCACCCACCCGCCGCCCCCCACCTGCCTGCCTCTGCCTCCCAGCAATTTGCCTCCTTGCAGCGAACAGCCTGGTCAGCTTCAGCACAGCCTGATTAGCACAAACAGCTGGTTGCCGGTTGGATAGGCCTCCCAACGACCAGCTGTTTCATGTTGCAGGGATCACCTGTCGCCTATTGCCGCTTCCACACACTCCACTTTCAGCCTCTGTGTGCCCTGTTTTCGGCCGCCACGCACCCCATTTTTGGCCCATTCCAATTCCCGCCGGCTGGAACAGGCCAAAAAATGGGATACACGGAGGCCGAAAATGGGATACGGAGGCTGAAAATGGGATGCATGGAGGCGACAATAGGCAGTGGTGATTCTTGCAGCCTGAAACAGCTGATCGTCGGGAGGCTGATCCAACCGACAATCAGCTGCTTGTGCTAATCAGGCTGTGCCAAAGCTGAGCAGGCTGTTTGCTGCAAGGAGGCAAATTGATGGGAGGCAGAGGCAGATTTCAACCCCGCTCCCCAAAATCTGGGTGCATCTTATACTATGAGTGTCTTTTGGTCCAAAAAATATGGTAAATGTTGCAGCAATCATTGTATAATGAGCAGGAATTAAGGTTTTGTTCATTAATCCACCATGCTGCTGACTAAGGTGTCTCATCTAAGTTACTTTCTATGAAAGATGCTACCACCTTTCTTCTTGCAAAAGCTATTTCTTAAAATAATTTCATGGTTCCCTGCTATTTAGGAATGTACTTACCTAATTCTAGTAACACATCTGACCTGGACACACTACCCTGTTCCAAAAACTCTCTGATCTTCTTTAAACGCTTTGAAAAGGGACGGTCCTCGTAGCCCAGCCTGAAGAGAAGACACAGAGGAGAAATATTTCTGTGTGCTGCCCCCTCGTGCTATAAGGTTGCTACTACTGTTCTTACATTTGTGCATCAGCCACAGATTTGTCATCGGCCTCCACGTCTTCCATTTGGCCTATCAGATGATCCAAAAACTTGTCCCGATTTGACTCCCCGCGGAGAGCATAATGGACTGCCAAGGCTTGCAAGATGGCTCCGTTGTAACCCAAGGAGTTTGCATGGGTCAGCTCAGCACTCAGTTTAGCATACTGGAGAGACAGAAAACAACTGTTTTAGAAAAACTAGGAAAACCTAAAAATCATTTCAGGAGAGGTGGTTTCCTTTGTTACCTTAATACAGGTAATCCTCAACTTACGACCATTCATTTAGTGACTATGTGAAGTTTCAACAGCGCTGAAAAAAGTGATTTACGACCACACCTTGTACTTATGACCTTCACAGCATCCCAGAGGGTCACACAATCACCGTTTGTGGCCTTCCAACAAGCAAAGTCGATAGGGGAAATCTGATTCGTTTAACAACTGTGTGGTTCACTTAAAAACTGTGGTGATTCATTTAACAACCAAGACAAAAAAGATCATAAAATCAGGTGCAGCTGCAACTGCTTTGTTTAGCAGCAGAAGCTGTGTTCCCCATTGTAGACATAAGCTGAGGACGGCCTGTATTTGTTTTGGCTACTGCTGGCAGCACATAGGAAGCAGTGACAATCACACAAAACTCAGATATGTCAAGTATGGTTTTTAAGGGTGAATTATTTCATATAATCATTAGAAGCAATTTTAAATTTTAACATAATTTAATGCAATCATCAGTCAGGGACAATGGGAGGGAATCTATAATTTACTATTTTTTGGCTGGTTTTTTTTAGTGTTTTTAAATTGTTCTTTGTTTTTCATGAGGTCATGTGCATTTCTTTTAGATCATAACAAACAAGGCTGATATCCATGCAACTACAGATAGTCCTTGTCTTACAACAGTTCGTTTATTGACTGAAATTACAATGGCACTGAAAACAATGACTTATGACCATATTTTACACTTAGTAACTACTTTGTAGCATCCCCATGATCATGTGATCAAAATTCCAATTATTGACAACTGACTCATGATCGTTGCTGTCCTGAAGTCATGTTATTATATATATATATATACACACACACACACACACACACACACACACACCCATATATACATATATATATACACATACACACACACACATATATATATATAAATTTTTTAAATAATGTTAAACATAAAAATTCAATGTCTATATAAACTGTGTGTTGTCTGAGTACAGTTGATTTTGAGAAATAGTAATAACAATAATATTCATAACATCAATAATAATCACATAGTAATAATTACTCATCCATTTTAGTAAATCTTCAATGTAGTTAATCATTCTCTTATGCTTTTAAGTTTCTAACTTCTGTTTCTGCTAGTTAGCCATTGATAAAACAAATCCCATGTTAAAGAGTATTGAGTTTCTTCCTTCTCCTTAATTTTGAGTGTTAGTCTATCCATTTCTGCACATTCTAATATTTTAGTTACATTTTCATCTGTAGGGATCTCTTCATTTTTCCATTGTTGTGCAAACACAATTCTAGTGGCAACTGCTTTTTAAATTTCTCTTTTTCAGCTTCTTTGGTTCTGACATAATTTCTATGATTTTTCTACATATACAAAGTATAAGCTAACTTCTCAAGGCAATAAAATCTTGATCAAAGCTTAGTGGACAGGCCTCATGAAGGAGACATATCTTATACTTATTTGCCTAACCTTGCAGGAAAATGAATTATAAATCAATAAACAAACAGATTTTCATTCCAGAACTTCTGTGTTAGTCATCCTAGTGTGAATGGGTTCCATCCTCATTCATGGAAGGCATATAGAAATTGATAAAAATAGCTGTTTTCTGAACAGACTATGAGTACGTAATGAGCTGATCTGAAGAGTTGCTACATGATTGGGCATGTACATCTGTTACATGTTTAACTTGCTGGTTCTCAGGTGGACACCTAAAAACAAGGCCAGATATGCCAAATGTGTATTTATGGAAAAGGGCACTGTGCATTTAAATCTAGAAATGTCCAAAATATGACTTAATTTGTTGAACATCATGGATGAACACCTTTTCCATAAACATATCTAAATCTCCTTCATAACTTAACACACTGTTCATTTTCACAGCATTCCTTAATGGCTAATTTTATGGCTCTTCTGAAAAAGAAAATCTGTATTCTGTTCTAATACTGCTCCCTAATGTTTACATCTGATGCCATTGCTAGACTTCTTGGCATTAGAAATCAACTGTTGCAATGTTTTTCCTTCTCTAAGAGTATTTGCTAGGAAAAGGATCATTGACATACCCTTCACAAGACTGCACTCCTTGAGAATTTCCACCTCAAGCAAGCCTATAGTAACTACAAAGGCATTCAGTTTCCCAGAAATATTGGCAGACCATCCATGATGGTAGTAGACAACCAAGAAAGGAGAATATTTGTAGCTCCAGGTTAAATGAAGAGTCCTTGGTGTTCTCTGAGCTTGGTTTTTTTTTATTACTGATCATGTTACCAAGTCTGGGTAATGAAACGTCTGCAAGAAAACAACCAAGCTCACGTAGAAGGAGAAAGAGAAAATAAACAAACAAACAAACAATTCCTGGACTGCCCCTTATTTGTGGTTCTAAACTAGTTAGTCCTCAACTTACAACATTCATTTAGTGACCATTCAGTTAGAACAGCCCTGAAAAAAGTGACTTAAGACTTATGACTGTTGCAGCATCCCCACCGTCACATGATCAAAATTCAGATGCTTGGCAACAAGCTCATATTTATAACGGTTGCAGTGTCCTGGAGTCATGGGATCACCTTTTGCGACTTCTGACACGCAAAGTCAGTGGAGAAGGCACAGTCACTTAACAGCTGTGCAACTAATTTAACAACTGTGGTGATTCATTTAGCAGCAAAAAGGTCGTAAAATGGGGCAAAACTCATTTAACAAATGTCTCATTTAGCAACAGCAATGTTGGGCTCAATTGAGGTTGTAAGTCAAAGACTAATTGTAGCTAATTTGGGGATATAAACCGAGAGACAACTCCAAATCGAAAGAAACTCCACCATCGAGGCCTATCTTAGTTTGTTGCATCAAACAGGGTTGCTGTGTGTAAATGCTTTCAAATGCTATGTAAATAGTTGGCGTGGCACCTAAAACAATGAACTCACCTTCTTTACGTCTTGAACATCAGAGTAAGCTAATGAAATGCCTGCTACTCTCATGGCACCACCATTCCCATAGGAACCTTTCCCATTAAACTGCTGCCTTGCTGGCTCAAACACGTCTCTGCATTTAGGACTAAGCAGTTTCTTGAATACAGTCACCACACCGCCTCCATAGGATCGGTCAGGATCCTTGTCATATTCTTCAGCAAACCTGCCGGGAGAAGACTTTGGTTACAAAATAGGCCATTTGCATTCCGTCTGCTTGGAAAGACACTAACAACAGGAGAAGACGGCTTTATTGAAGGGTATAGATCAAGCCCTAAGGATGTTACTTGGAGGATTTGTTTAATCTACGTAGGGGGATATTAACTGATCATACTAACTCATCAAGAAAACATCCAGAGCTCTGTAATTAATTCTAGGATTTCGATGATTTAGCCCAATCGCCTGGATTTGCATAACGCACCAAGACTGGGCAACATTAAAAAATGAATAAAGAAGGTTAAAAAGCAGTTCATGTAGATGAGCAGGCTAAGCCTGAGAGAGGGTCAAAGGTGTCATCAGTCTCTTCGCGCCGAGAGATCTAAATCCAGCCCACCTTGAATCCCTTTGATTCTTTATCTCCCGCCAATTTGCTTTGACGTTAGCAGCTCAGATTCTTGTAGAGCACAAGCTTGCAATAAATCTATATTTATTTGAACTGCCTAGATCTTCTGATTTCCCTGGCACTTGGCAGTTCATCTTTTGCAAGGATAAATCCACTACTCATTAGTAAAACACTAATGGTATTGGATTTAGAGTAAAATACGCTACTCCTGGTGAGTATTTTACAGCTGTTCCAACATTACTTTCCACCTGGATTCATAAAATACAGGCACAGCAATAGATGGGACTTGAACTGAAGAGAATTCAAGATATCAAGGAATACCTGGGATATTCCTGTGCTTTCTGCCAATACAAAGGAGGTTTAGGAATACGATACTGCTTATCCCTTGAGAATATAGAGGCCGTTTCATTTTCTCCACCATACCAACAAAACTCTCTAAGGCAAATCTCATTTATATTCAAAGTTGAATCATGCCGGATTGTACAAACTTAAGTTTTCATGCCATCAAATGCATACTTCTACCTAATCCAATAGTATTTCCTCTATCTGAAAACAGACACATGCCTTACCTCTTTGCCATATCCACTTCATCAAAATCTTGCTTGGCCAACAGTGATCTAACTATTGAGTGGGCCATGGCTGTGTCATCGCTGTAATAGAGGATTTCTAGGGAGCAAACAATAAAGCAATATATATTATACATAGAGAGTATATATATGCAAACTCACGTATTTTCTTTTTTCAAAGATTGCTGCAAATGGTCATAAACGCAACCCAGTTGCCTAGTGCTTGAAATGCAGTCACATGACTGTGTAAGGCGATGTTATTGGAACTTCTAACCCCAGGAAGGCCTGCCATAACTTTGAATGGTTGCAAAGCAATTGGGGATAAGGACTACTTATACAGAGGCATGAGTAAATATGAAACTCCATTGCTATGCCTCGTACGTCTGGACATTAAAAAAAAAAATTCCTGAATTTAATATGAAGATTCAAAGGGAACCTTACAGGCTTTGGATCAAACATACAATGTTTATCCAAAATGGAGAATCTTGAAAAGCAGTCTGGAGTCCATAAACTCGGTGTTTACTTTTTACCACACCTTAAAAGTAAACAGAATGCTGCTGTAATTTTTCTGTTTAGCTCAATTGCTAAAAGTGAATCACAGAAAGAAAAGCTGAGCAAAGTGAAAGAGGGCAAATTATTTCTAGCATTGTGATCACAAAGTGACTCGTCCATCTCTTCTTAGGCTACAATTTTGTCACGTTAAACACTGGAAGTTTAATAAAATATAATCAATTTTAATTATAGTAAGAGCAAGAGCACTTAAGACTTATATATCACTTCTAAGCGGTTTACAGAGTCAGCATATTGCCCCCAACAATCTCCGTTCTCATTTTACTGATCTCAGAAGGATGGAAAGCAGAGTCAAACTTGAGGCCATGTGAATCAAACTGCCAAACTGCTGGCAGTCAGTAGAAGTAGCCTGCAGTACTGCATTTTAACCACTGTGCCACCAAACCCCTAATTATGTTGTTTTAATTGTATTTTAAAAGTACAGAATTTTAATATTTGAATTATCATAATATAAAATTGTTTTAATTTTGATCTTTGAAAATTCAATATAAATAAAATCCAGTAATACTTTCAGAAATTTGGCTGATGTTTAAGAATCATTTTTAATTAAATGCAATCTGGCAATACTGCATTAATATTAACTGCAACCTAATTTTCAAACAGGACGTGACTATTATGGTAAATAATGTAATGGTAGTGTCACTAATAATAGTGGTATTTCTCCTTGTTGATAAGGGTAGTTGTCACACTGATTAAGTCTACCAATTTGTTTAATGAATATAAATTTGTCAAACTGACATGAATAATCACAATAACTTAATATGTACTGCACTGCTAATTTAAGCAAGCTTTGATGAAATATTTAATTGGCAAGCTAGAAACCACAGCAAATAATTGTTCCTCTTTACAAATCTAGGCAGTGATTCCTGCCCTATTGGTGATGCAATGTTGCCACACATTTAACCACACCACTTTCATCCTTCTCAGTTAGCTGTAATTACAAGAACAGTGGAGAAGCCAGCAAAAGCAGCCTGAACCTTTTATCTGGAAGGGTCCCATCCCCATCCCACCTTGCCTTTCCCACCCCATGAAGGGAACAAGAATTAAAGCAGAATTAAAGCAGCAATCTGACTTTTAGGCCTAACCACAATAATAAAGAAATGAAACAGCAATAGCACTAAGTCTTATCCACGGCTTCACAGTGCTCTAGAGCCCTCTCAGGATTGAACTGCCAAACGGATGGCAGCCAGCAAATTATTTATATTATATTATATTATATTATATTAATTATATTATATTATATTATAATATATTATATTATATACATACATACACATATGTGTGTGTGTGTATGTATGTATATATATATATATTTGTTTTCGTAGATTTTCACGGGTAAAGGTATGTAGGTCTTGGTGTATTCGGGACAAGGGACAAGACCCGAATACACCAAGACCTACATATATATATATATATATATATATATATATATATATATATATATATATATATATATATATATATATATTAGAAGTATTATATTGAAGTTATTTATTAAAATATTAAAAACAAAAGAAGAAAATGAAATAATAAAATGAAAAACACAAGAGAAATGTAAAATAATGACATAGCAAATAACATAAAATGTTGGGGGAGGGAGATGCAGGGAGAAATCCAAGCCGAGCGTTCTAACTGGGGGGATCCTCCCCTCAAGATCCAAGTCAAATCCCGAGACAGCGACCCACTGGATCCCCCAGGCGATCCCGCTCTGCTCACTCGAAACACGCCTGCCGCTCTCCTCGCCGGGCTCCGCAGCCGGGCCTTCCCGGGGCGGCGATGGCAGCGGTCGCAGGGCAAGTACGAAGCGGAGCAACTCGGGCGCGCTGACCGACTCCCGCGCCTCGAACTCGCCGCCCAGGCAGTCGCCCAGCAGAGCCCCGAGAAGACATCCCCGGCAGCGGCTCCGCGTCAGCTGAGCCACCTTCGCCGCCATCTTGCGCGAGGGGGCGGGGCTTCTGCCCGGCCCCGCCTCCTTCCTTCCGCCTCTTCCGCCCGCGAGGGCACCAGGTGAGGCGCGCGGTCCCACGAAGCCCCGCCCCTTCTCCGAACCCTCGTTTACCTGCCCTGCCCGGCCGGCCTCCAGATGTACCGGTTGCCAGATGGGAATGAGGGAAAGCGGGAGTCATTTAGTGACCGTTCAAAGTTATAACGTCACTGAAAAAAGTGACAGGACCATTTTTCACACCTACGACCATTGCAGCATCCTCATGGTCACAGGACCAAAATTGGGATGCTTGGCAATTGGTTCATATTGGTGAGGGTTGCAGTGTCCCCAGGTTACGTGTGAACACCTTTTGCAACCGTCGGATAAGCAAAGTCAATGCGGGAGCCAGGTTTACTTAAGCAACCTGGTTATTAATAACTGCAATGATTCACTTAACAACTGTGGCTAGAAAAGTTGTGAAATGGGACAAAACTCACTTGGCAAACATAAATTTTGAGCTGCCTGTACTTTTCAGTGTTTTGAGCTTTATGTGATCTTTCTGGATTATTTGCACAACAAGATCCAGTCTGGGTTCATCACTGAGACGGGAGGTTTAGTGTTCTGTTTGCATAACTGTCAAATTCCAGTGTGTTCTTACCTCGTAAATTGTTTCCTTCCTCCTTACTTTCCCTTGGCAGATTTACATGAATTAATTTATTTCCTGATTCCAGCCAGCCACTTCAACCCAGATCCCTGTGATCACGAGTTGTCCATGTGCACTGGAGCTTTGCTGCAAACTCATCCTAAAATTTGAGACTGAAGTACTTCAGTGTCCTGCTTAAGTAGACAAAATTAACCTCGTCTTTCGAAGGGAGAGAAAACTGCAGATTTTTCTCCAGCACCTGGCACTAATGAAAGGTCTAGCCGTGCACAAGTTGAAGCTAGCTTCCCAAAGATCTCAAGTAGCATCAAAAACCACTCGTGAATCTTAATGGTTTGACAACACCGAGGGCAGCCTTTTTAATTAGTTATCCCACTTTTTTCTTGCAATATACCAAAGCTGTGAGAATCAAATAAAGGGCAAATACACAACTCTGGGGAAGGGGCAAGGAGAAGATGACTTGAGTCATTCTAACCCAACGCAGGCCGTAGCCTGGCTTGGTTCGAAGTCAATCCTGAAAAAGTCTACGGTGTTCTCAGGTATCCTAGGCCAGCTCCAGTTGCCGGCTCTTGAGGGGTGAGAGAGTACGGTTGGTCGTGCGGTTGAAAGTATCCACCTCCGGCACAAATTTCTCTGCCGGAACCGTCAGCTTTCGCCTGCCATCCATGCATTTGTTATCCAGCACCAGAGAGTTCATCTTGTAGGAAATATCTGCCTGGATGCGGTACAGGTGCTTATAGAGGGCATCCAGAGCATCCCTGCAAAAATAAAGAGAAGATGATTGCCGCTTCATTCCAGGTGAACTAAAAATTGCAAATCTTCCCACTCCAATCTTATTCTAACATTTACTGGCAAGGGACGGAAACAGGGAACATCTGAAACTAGTAAAGGGAGTGAACAACACGATTTCCCAACTGATATTGAAAGATCATCCCTTCCTACCACCACCAAAAAGCACTTCCCCTTAAAGAGTATGATGGGACCAGAATTTTTTTTTCATAATCTCATTTCCCAGCTGATAACCATTTTACTAATACAGCTCCTGTGAACACACTGCTAGCTATTGTTTACCATGAATCTAGAGATATTAGGACCAGCTTTTATACATCTCTCAAAATAGGTTAGACCAGGGGTCGCCAACCTTTTGGACCTCAGGGACCACCAAACTCATAATTTTAAATCCTGGGGGTCACTAATCTGTTCTGTGGGTGTGGCCTAATTTGTGGGTGTGGCTTGGTGGGTCATGTGACTGGGTGAGCATGGCTTGTATGTAACTATTATAAATATTTATATAAATATTGCATTTTTTATAAAAAAAGGGCAACTTTTACCCAAAATCAGGCAAAGCAGGCAGGCAGATTGAGTTGCTCACAGGATCACAGATTCACTTAGAGATCTGTATTTCTGCCATCGGCTAGCTATCACATAAAATTTGCTTGCAAGCAAACACATAAAATTTGCTAGCAAGCAAACACATAAAATTTGCTAGCAAGCAAACTCACAAAATTAACTCACAACACACCATGTATGTAAATACTGAATTTTTTATTTAAAAAAAGAGCAACTTTTACCCAAAATCAGGCAAAGCAGGCAGGCAGATTGAGTTGCTCACAGGATCACAGATTCACTTAGAGATCTGTGTTTCTGCCATTGGCTAGCTCAGTCTGCACTGCTTCAGTCCTAAGGAAGGTTCGGCTCAGCTAAAGATCAGCTAGGAAGTAAGAAATCCAACGATTTCCTGCTTTCTAGCTAATCTAACTCTCCCAGAACAACAGAACAGCTGATGGTTGGAAAAAGGAAAAATAGCAACTTAGCAGGCAAGTTTGCCAGGTAAGGGGTGAGTGGGCCATGTGGGCAGTGCAGCCTTGTGTTCCTGCGCAGCCTGGATTAATTGCTTTGGGGGGTGCTCTGGGGGTGACATTTCTCTGCGGACCACCAACATTTTCTCCCACCAGTTGGCGACTGCTGGGTTAGACCAAATGAAATTATTTATTTGTTCATTTGTTTGTTTGAGGCATGGTGGCTAAGTGGCTTTATGACGTGAGGATGGTTTCTGGTCTGGTGATTTGAGTCCTAGGACTGTGTGGCAAGGTTAGCTCCCATAAGTCTCCCTGCTTACTGGCCATCTAATAGTTCGAAAACATGTTCTATGCAAGTAGATAAATATGTACCACTGGTAAGAAGACAAGCTAGTGTTCTGTGCAGGCAGGCAGTTTCCTGACAGCTCTGAACCTTCCTGCTTACAGTGCCCATTTGTGAGGCAGCTCCGGGAAGGGATGGGGCCTTGCTTGACACTGCAGGAAGAACTGCTCATCTTCCTTTCTGGTGCAAAGCTAGCTCGCCTAAGATGCATAGACTTCAACTCATACTGGCTAGGGGATTCTGGGAGTTGAAGAACAGACATATTAAAGTAGTCAAGCTTGATAAATATTGTATTAGATGTGGTGGACCTTGGAAGCATGCAAGCGTGTCCTGTACCTTGGCAAGCCAAACTACGGCTCGGCAATAGTATTGTGGTCTTCTGGTTATTGTAATAATGCCATATGCCTGCTTACTTGCTTGCTTGCTTGTTTATTTGTTCGTTTATTTATTTAACTTTCATGTCACCCATCTCACCTAAAGAAACCTCTAGGTGGCCTACAATCATAAAAACAAGATATTTATTGATTCGATTTGCAATCAAATTTAATTACTTCACAGGTAATTATTGCAGAGGTGGGCAACTGGCAGCCACAAGGTCACAGACAGCCCACACCTATTCTTTTTTGCAGCCTTAGGCATCTCCTCTGAACTCACAACTTCCTACCATGCTCAGAAGGAAATGCACAAAAGCTGCATTAAAATCCTTAACTGTATCACAGTTGAAAAATAAAGTGGAAATAAAATCCAAACCCCACAATCTCACTGTCTTATTTTACATAAACTAGTCTGCTTTGAGGCCCTCAGCCTCTTCCCTTCCTTTTGTTGAGCTTTGGCCATGTTGTGGCTAAAACCTGAATCATCTAAAGCCACCAAATCACTTTGAAGACACAACATAAATTTATTAAGCACGCAAATAATTACAGTGTAGATCAAGCTCCCAGAAAAGGATTGGCAGCTTGCTGAACAGTCCTGAGGAAAAACAGAACCACAGCTTACATGCCTTTTATCCTACTACATTACAAAAACAAGACAAAGTCAGATGTGATGTAAATTGTAGCATGACATAAGCCAAATCCCAAAATCACAGTCCTCTCCTATTTGGAAACTAAAGCCAAAGTAATATTTAATTGGCTTTGAATTGATACCATTATAGATCTGTCATGACTTCATTTCAGCTGATGTTTTAATCACTCTCCCAGATTGCTACCCTTACACAACTTTCTTACTATGGCCCTAAAATTCCTATGTAGTTTGCAGCTACATAAACGGTAGGGGTTCTCTGTGTTTTTAAAGCATGTTGCATGCAAAACTGTTAAAATTCATCAAGTTAATTATACTTACTGTTTGTACTTGTGGATAAGCCCATGCATGGATAACCTGAGCCTTGGATTTTAACCAAAATACCACCATATGCAGATAATACGATCCTCAACATTTTCATGTTTTAATTTTCACCATTGGCTTATCTGCAGGTGGCGCAATTTTCACAGTATTTCGGTTAAAAATTCGAAGATTGGCTTATGCGCGAATGGGTGCATACATGGGTATACACAGGATTTATTTATTTATTTGATTCCTTTGAGTCAGCTTTTTATTCCGCATGACTGCATAGACAGGTCCTTGCAATTATTTTGGCAAGTTTTCAGAAGTGGCTTGCCATTAACTTCTTCTTTGGGACGAGAACGAGTGACTAACCCAAAGTCACCAAGTTGGCTTTATGCCTAAGGTGCAACAAGAACTAACTTCAACTTACTGTGATTGCGCCATTTTTTGCTTTAATGCAGCTATTGTGCCTTCTAGTTGATGAACTTCATCTGTTAATCCATGTTGAGCCTAGAGTTAAGGAGACAGAAAGCAAGCAATTCAGGGTTCAGAAATAGCAAAGGCCAGACTGATCAGAGAAGTATAACTCTTTCCATATTACCACCTCCTGCTATAAAGAATTGTGTTCTGCAAGTAGCCTTCACCCTAAATTGCAGTCATAAGTCAAGGTGGCCACATGACTGGAAGTAATTTTACAGCCTTTTTTGTGGCAGTCATTAAGTGAATCCATTTATTTGAGTGGATGTTTTTTCTCCACAAAATGGCAAAAATGCCAGAAAGCGGCAGAAAACATCACAAAACATAGTCATGTGACCACAGAACACCGACCAGTTGGAAAGCTAACCCACCTGACATGTCACATGACCATGGGGGGGAGGGGCAGCATGAACATTTACAATGGCCAGGGGTGCTTCATGGGCCATAAAGTACCCGTTCCTTGTGCTTCATAGGCCATAAAGTACCTGTTCCTTGGCCATTGTAACTTCAAACAGTTATTAAACAACCAATTATTAAGTGATGATTACTTGTACAGAGAATAGCCACCCTCAATCTTCTTGCATCTAAAGTAAGTGGATGCTAAGATTCATCCACATTAGAATCCTCTACAAAAGCCCTTGATGCTCTCTGAGCTGGATTGCTTTATTGCAGACATTTCATTACCAAAGTAGGTAACATCATCAGTGCACATCAAGAAAACAACCCAGCTCAAAAAGCACTAAGGACCCCACAATTCAAACCTGAGCTACAAATAGTCTCTTCTGTCGGTATCTACATCTCTTTCATGGAAGTGTTATGTTTTCTCTCCACTTTCGTGCACAATCAGAGACCCAGTGCAATTGTTAGTTCTGATCCCCACTGTTGCCCTTCTACTCTTAAAAGCATTCTGTACCTGGTCACGGCAAAGCTCCATGTTGGGACGGTAAGTCCGAGTCTCCAAGCGAGTGTGAGTCAATTTCAGACTGGCCATTTTCCTTTGGAGATCTTCCTCCAGTCGTCGAATGTCCTCCTCCATCTCAGCAATTTCTTCCAGTGTCTGCAAGAGACAAAATCATGGTTTGTTTTCAGAAACACCATACGAAAAGAGTATAGAAAACATGGGTGACCAATTCCCTGATATTTTCCTTGGTGATTCAAAAATGCTGCCAACTCCATTTAAGGCAGGTATAGGATATTTACAGCTCACATTAGGGTGAATTTTGCATGCAGGAGCTCCTATGGTAGAACCAAGAAAGATTTCTGGGCTAGGCTTCAGGAGAAACTAGTGCTACGTATATAACGTAAGACCCCTGAAGCTCTGCCTATGGCAATCTTCCTCAATATGAGTAGGCTGACACTTCAAGTCCCAGAATTCTCAACAGGTGGCTGGGGAATTCTGGGAGTTGATATTCATCTCTGCAAGTCTATGGAGATTCTTGGTCTCCTGGTCATGGTTGTCCCAAAGGTACCTTTTCAAGAGGCACCTGGACTTTCTGATTTTTCGAAGATGTTTCACTTCTCATCCAAGAAACTAAGGGCCTTGGTGGCTCAGGCTGTTAATCTGCCTGCAAGTTCCTGAGGCCTACAACTGCTGTAGGCTCAATCCCAGCAGGCCAGTTGACTCAGCCTTCCATCCCTCTGTAGGTAAATTGAGGACCCAAGATTGTTGGGGGCAATAAGCTGACCAATGCTGCTTAGTAATAAGCAGGCATATACAATGGAATGAAGGCTATTGCTGAGCACACTGGGGTCCCAAAATTGTGTTTCCTGAGTCTCTGGAGAAGGGCTGCATATAATGTAATTTAAAAACTTCAGTTACCTCTTGAAAAAGCACTTTTGGGACACTCTGGAGGACATCTTTTTTTAAGAAGGGCCTTGGTGGCTCAGGCTGTTAAATGCCTGTACTTAACTTCCAGCTGCCTACGACATTAGGCTCGAATCCCACCAGGCTCAAGGTTGACTCAGCCTTCCATCCTCTCGGGGTAGGTAAATTGAGGACCCAAGATTGTTGGGGACAATTAGCTGACCTTGTAAAAATGCCACTTAGTAATAAGCAGGCATATACAATGGAATGAAGGCTATTGCTGAGCACACTGGGTTGTATCCCAAAATTGTAAGCCCTGAGTCTTCAGAGAAGGGCGGCATATAAATGTAATTAAAAAGAAGGAAGTGTGGTTTCTGATGTTCTCTCATTAACAGCAGAGAGTGCAAGCATAAACTCCACTACTCAAAGTTACTTTGTGAAGGAACTGGGGAAGTTCGTTATATATATATATAAAACGAACTTCCCCAGTATATATTTTTTATATTTATAGCTAGAGATGACTGACAGGGAGGGAAAGTTATGATGGTGTTGGCAGGAGAGCAACTGAGCAAGGAGCAAAAGTCCACAAGAATTAATGTAGCTTTTCTCAGCCACTTTTGAGTTCTTGTTTAGAATTTGATTATTTCATTCATTTGATGATTTTTTATTGATTCATAATCATACTGAGATCTCTGCTTACCAAAGAGGTTACTGATATAGCCCTTTTCTGTATTTGCACAACATATTGAATCTTAAGTAGCACGAGTCCTCATAACTTGTTAATCCCGGTCTGGAACTCTGAAACTTCTTGTCCTAGAAGTCGTCTCACTTAGACTTCTAATCACTTCATTGTCACTTTAAGTACACACTAATAGGTATACATTAAAATGAAACTTCATTGCATACAGCTCTCAAAGGGTCACCACCTCCAATATACACTACATAAATATGACAAAATAAATACATACAAAATTATGTATATATGGTGAAAACTAATCAAGGACAGAAGCAGGGGTGGGATTCAATTTTTTTAACAACCGGTTTGTGGGCGTGGCTTAGTTGGTGGGTGTGTCTTGGTGGTCATGTGATTGGGTGGGCATGGCGTGGTGGTCATGTGATTGGCTGGGTGTGGCCAACTCAATATCACTCACATCGAGGCATGCATCTCCTCGCCTGGCCTCATGACTGTGGGGATGCTGCAACAGTCATAAGTGTGAAAATTGGTCATGTCACTTTTTTCAGTGCCATTGTAACTTTGAATGGTCACTCCACACAAGCAAAGTAGCAGCAAAGGAGGGGGGAAAAACTCCAGAGATATTCCTGAGACAGGAAGTCTAGTCCTGTCAAGAATGTAATAAGGGTTAACGGAGAGGCAGTTTCTGTAAGCAACACCAGAATGTTTCCTTCCTGCCTTCCTTACAGGATTAGGCCAGTAATTTCTTCTAACAACCGGTTCTCCGAACTGCTTAGAATGTTAACAACCGGTTCTAGTGAATAGGTGCGAACTGGTAGAATCCCATCCCTGGACAGAAGCAACCTAGAACTAAGAAGAAATTTCTTGATGGTTAGAACAATTAATCAGTGGAACAACTTGCTTCCAAAGGTTGTGGTGCTGGGGAAGTTTTTAAGAAGAGATTAGATAACCATTTGTCGGAAATGGTCTAGGGCCCTGATGGCGAATCTATAGCACACATACCAGAAGTGGCACACAGAGCCATCTCTCTGATCACGCTAGCTGTTGCCTGTTGCTCTTCCAGGTTCCAGCACACATGCCAGCTGGTCT